>CM021105.1:602243668-602559687 GCA_007115665.2 Sequoiadendron giganteum | reverse complement strand
TCTCTCTCTCTCTCTCTCTCTCTCTCTCTCTCTCTCTCTCTCTCTCTCTCTCTCTCTCTCTCTCTCTCTCTCTCTCTTGTCCACCCTGCACCTCCTAATTACTCTTGGGTTTATGTGTGCCACAAATCAGATATCTGTTTCAAATCGGATATTCGTTTTGCGGCACCAAAATTTTACCACCACAATACATTTTTAAATGTTTTCAAATATTGTCCAACCCCGATTTTTTATACTTTTAAAAATTGGATATCCGATTTGTAATAATTAGGCTTGGGCATTGCTATGGAGCAATGTAGTGACACCCAACCCAAAAGAAATTCAACTCAGGATTTCCACGTTTTTTGGCGAGTGAAAAATGCTACTTTTTCCTATTGCAAATTTTTGGCCCATCATGATCCTACACATGCCCTTAAACAATCCACACGAGTATGATCTCTAGTGGGTATGCCATTAAATGTCGAATTGAGAAGTTGCAAACTATTCACATGAGCAGGAAGTTGGCTTACATATAAAGAGTGGTGATGCACTCGCTTGTCTAAATCAAATCAATATATGCAAATGCAATCATATCATTCCTAAAATAACCATAAATTATCATTTGGTTCAATTGGGCATAAATTTAATAATATCATTCGCAAAATGTTCATTCGACAAAATTGGCAGTTATAACTCTCCCAAAGATTTAGTTTTCAAGAACTTGATGACCGTTATTATGTAAAAGCTATAAATATGTTACTCACAGGCATTTGAGGGGTCCAAATTTTTTATCCTCGTTACACTTTGATGCAAGAGTGAGAATCAATTAAGAAGAAGGATCATTTTTTTTTGTAATTTTACTTGTTTTTTAAAGAAGCTCTTTGTCTTTGAGCAATGAATTTGAATGCAATACTTAGTATTTATGAATGATTCTTTGAGCTCTAATAAGTGATGGGATATTACTTCTCTTTGTGGATGTTATGTTCTTGAGTGTTTCATTTAGTATTCTTTAGTAAAATGATGAAATTGTATTGTGTCGCTCGTCTATTATCTATTACTAGTAATCCAATCATTGAGTTGTGATATTGGTGACATATACATCTTTTCAATTTCAGTTAATTCTTTGTAAGTGAATCCAATCAAATTTGCATGATAGCTATGATTAAGTGTTAGTCTACCTTTCCTACTTTTTGATTAAAAGTATACCCATTTTCTTTAAATTCAAAAAACCAAAATTATATCTTACGAGGGAGTTGTACCTCAATCAAAATTCAGAGAAAGATCACCAATGAAATGGTGATCTCTCCAACTGTTGTTGTTGATTAGTCTTTATTTTGGGCATTATAGAGTCAAACTTGATCAATCTTTAAAAATACCAATCTATCAACCAAAATTTTTTTAATTAAAACTATGTATTTTTCAAATCATGTAGTCTTTTCAATTAAATCATCTTCTATAAGATCAAGAACAATAAGATCAAATTATTTTCAATTCAAGTATATATTATATTCATTTATTTTTGTTGTGAATCCAGTTACCATTCCTAAGGCCTCTAATATAAACACTATGTTCCCTACTCCTATAATTAATACCCTAAACCCTATTTACCCTAGAAACCCTAAATCCTAAATCCTAAATCCTAAAACTTAAATATTATTGAGCTAAATCTATGATGACTATGTCTTGGCCAAATTCTCTCTGACTAAATTAATTGATCATTCCTTAGACTACTTTTGTACCTTACCCTTGGTTTGGGCTATACTCAAATCTTATGTTTTACATGATATTTATCCCTCATTTTTAGTATAGTTTTATCCCTCAAATCAAGTTATCACTTAAATCATAATCTGGTGCATGAGCATTTGGGCTCACAAGCAATCCTGCATCACCAAAAATAAATATTTTATTGTTTAATTTTTTCCATTTTGGTGTAGGTTGGAGCTTCAAGAGAATCTTGTGGAATTTTGAAGGATGAAGTACTTATTTTATCAAGACTTGGCTTCCATTCAAAATCAAAGGCAAACAAGGTGTTTTATGTGATTTTAAAATTATTATATTGCACAATTTAAATGTTTCAAGGGTTGAAGGGGTCCATTGGCATATTATAAATTAAAAATTAATTAATTTTCTCAATTTAGATGCCTATAGAAGTTTTAATGTGGCAAGTGGAATTTGGCATTCTATTCTTTCAATTTGCATGCCTGGAATGCAGGAAAAGACTAGTGTTATTTGGAAAAAACAATTAATGGCTTTACTTTTCAATTTAAGGTGAATGAGCACAACTTATTTCATGATTTTATTTATTTTTATGAGGAATTTACAGCAGCAAGTCATGGAATATGGTGCAACAATTTTGTGTGACATATTTGGAAGCATTTAATGGTGAATTTTAAGCTTGAACAAAAGAATTTTAAAAGACAATTGGAGGGAAATGAAAGAGAAGATTTGGGTGCCTCTTTTGGTGTCTTAAAAAGGTTTTAATCTCTATAAAATATATCTTTTAATGGATTCAAGAAGCATCAATCAACATCAGCAAGTTTGGAGAAAGAACTTGCAGGTTGCTCCTGAGAGTTGCACATGAAAGAGTACATAAAATCAGCTTGTGAAGAGAAGAGAGATTCTGAAGGTGTTAAAGGTAGCCATGAGGGATGCATAATGAAGAAAAAATAAGATTTTAGAAGAGGAGTGAATTCAAGAAGTTATTTGAAGACATGAGGATAAGCTACATGAGTTCCAGGTGGAGTTGATGTGCTAAAAGGTGAATAGTTTGCAGGAGCTCATATAGTTGAGCATAGATTGTGATTGAATGATATTTCATTTGCATATTTGATGTTTATAAGGGTTTTACTTGTTGTTCATCAGTACATTGATGACTGTAAAAACATTTGTAATTAGATTTATTTAATAGAGAAATTCAGTGGTTTCAAGTGCAAACAATTTGTTGAGGTTAATTTGCAATCTCCTTATTTTGTCTTAGCTATTGTCGTGAAGGTTTTAGGGAGGGATTTGTGAATATAATTTCCTCTCTCCATCAGTGGTCATTTTAGGGATGGATTTGTGAATATAATTTCCTCTCTGGAGATGTTGTATCAGAGCTAGAGGTTCTGAGTGCATAGGTAAAGCACCAAACTTGAGGCAATCTATGCCAGGACCTGTGGGTGGAGAATGAAGTTAGAGGGTTAGAGTATGTAGACAGATCGTTGAGAATGAGGTAGTCCATACCTGAGAAGATGGGATGGGTCATGAGGAGGCTCATAATAATTTTGTTCTGGGAACAATATTGGGAAGACATGGAAAATGGGAAGCATTGTGAAGAGTTTGAAAAGCTCCAGGCTGAGGCGAATATATTAGAAAAGAAGATTAAAGATGAAATGAGAATGTGGAAAGAGAGATATGGGAAGAAAAAATGTCCTCTTAGAAGAGGACAATGAAAAGAAAAGAAGCATAAATAAAGGATGGAGAAAGAAAGAAGATAAAACTATCACTACAAATCATAAATTTAATGGTAATTTTAAAGATTTTGTTTTATCTAAAAATGTTTTGTTTGTAGGATTTAGCAAGGACAAGGAAAATGGTGAAAAGAAAAAGGATACCACAACAAAAAAAGATGTATCATTTAATTATGTTAGTGAAATTTTACATGCAAAAGAGGTAGGTAAAGTTGTGGATGATGTTGTAACAATTCAGAGAATGGATTTTGATAGTCCTAGATTTGACAAAGGGAATGATGAGGAAGAAGAAAGTCTTTTGTTGAAAGTGGAGATAAGAAAATTTTAAAAATTATTTCAGGGAGAAATTATAGAAGAAGATGATGAAAAGAAAGAGGTTGCAGCTAATACATGCATCTTTGAAGGAGGAAAAGTTGCAACAGTGAGCAAAGAAGAGAAAATAGAGGTAATTGTTGATTTATCAAATTTTGTAAATGTTTCTAATGAAGTTGATTTTTATGAGGGTGAAATGATAAAAAGGATTTGAAGAAAGAGAGATGGTAAGGTGCTGCAATAACAAGTTACAAGATGAAATATAAGAAGGTGTTGAGAATGATAACTTAGCAGGATGGAAAGATGAACCATGGTATAGCAAGGTGAATTTTATGAGAAGGAAAAAGAGAGGAAAAATGAAAAGGAGGAAAGAGAGAAAGGTACAAAGTAAGGTGAAGAAAAAGAGAAATAAATTTGATAAGGAAGAAAAGTGGATACAAAAAAAAGCATACAAATTTTAAATGTTTATGAGTCTCCAACTCATGAAACATTTTCTTCTTACCCGGTCTGTCAGATGCAGGAGCATCCGAGCTCACAAGCAATCCCGCATCACCAAAAATAAATATTTTATTGTTTAATTTTTTTGCATTTTGGTGTAGGTTGGAGATTCAAGAGAATATTGTGGAGTTTTGAAGGATGAAATGTTTATTTTATCAAGACTTGGCTTCCATTCAAAATCAAAGGCAAACAAGGTGTTTTATGTGATTTTAAAATTATTATATTGCAGAATTTAAATGTTTCATAGGTTGAAGGGGTCCATTGGCATATTATAAATTAAAAATTACACTACAATAAATCCTTGTGATTTGCTCCATCTTTTGCTTCCACCCAATGTTTTAATGTATTTTTTGCCAATTTTTTGAAATCGTCAGCGTTATTTATCGGGATGGCGCTATTTTTGGCATTTATTTGTGACGATCAAGACTATTCAGTGCTAATTTAGGCACTAATTTAGGTCGGAATTACCAATGCCTTTAGCGCCGATATTGGCTTCGAGTGTGGCATCACCTTTGGCTCCAAGTTTAGCTTCAATTTTAGCACCACATTTATCCTCACAACTTGAGCTTCAAGTTTAGCGTATGTTCATTTATCCTCGAAATCTTATTTTCAAGCATAGCCCGCCAAAATGGAGTTTTCATTTTAATAAACATACAATAAAACCTTTGTTGAAACCTTATTTTTAGGCGTAGCCCACCAAAATGGAGAAGTGTTTCAGTAAATAATGACAGAGAATGGTAAGGAGATGTGCTTGATAGGAGGCATAGGATTCATTGTTGTTTATCAATTCCATCTCTAATCAACAAGGGTTACAATGTTTGCGCTATTTTTTGTAATCCAAGTATTTAATTGACATATGTTTGCATAATCTCAAATTCATTCAGATGCTTTTAAAGTATCAATATATCCTATATAGGGTTTAGAATGACTTCTTTTAATTTAAAAAAATAAATCAGATGCTTTTGAAGTATCGATGTCTCCTATATAGGGTTTAGAATAATTTCTTTAAATTTTAAAAAATAAATAAATGATGTATTTTCCTGTGATTAGATAATGTGGAGATCTCCTAAATCTTCCCTAGCACACCATCCTCTTTCACACTGCACTTCATTACTCCAGCTAGTAGGGTTTTATATTTAACATCTTTAATATCTTCATGATAGTGGCTTTTAAATAGATCTCGGTCTTTTCTTTAATCTTTATCATGGTAACCCTTGAGCTCCCTAATCCACCTTCAATCTCTTCTAAGAACGTTGTATTAAGCTAGATTGTATAGTATGCATATAGAGATCTCCTAAATCTGCCCTAGCACACTGTCCTCTTTCACACTTTGTTCATTACTCCAGCTGCTAGGGTTTTGCATTTGACATCTTTAATATCTTCATGATAGTGGCTTTTAAATAGATCAGTCTTTGCTTTAATATTTATCATGGTAACCCTTGAGTTCCCTAATCCACCTTCAATCTTTTCTAAGAACGTTGTCTTAAGCTAGACTACATAGTATGCATATAAAGCAAGTCCTTCATACCTTCCATTGTTCCAAACCACCACTCACCACCTTGCTTAAAATGTTGCCTTCATTAGCACAATACCATGTTTTAAAATCATGGTTACCAGTGATTGACCATTAAGGTCACAACTTTCATCAAGATACAATGCTATTTTTGTCTTCAAACTTAAGGCATATGCAAGATAATATTGTGAATTGCTTGTTGTGTACAATTTGATTTTCTTGCACATTTACTGCTTTGCTAACTGCCTTTAAGACTAGATATTGCACCATCAACTACAATCTCAAACAACTCACTCACTATCACTTGAAGATTCCTTTCATGAGCATCCCTGTATAAAATCAAACTATGCCCTATAGACTGCCTACTTACTTACTAATATAGGGGACTCATTGTTTCATGGTATTTTGAGTTTTATTTAGAAGAGGTTAACATGTGACATTTTTATGTGCAGGAAGAATAGATTGTGATGCAACATTTAGGTATGGACAGTTCAGGAAAATTTGGATTGCTATCAATGTCATAACCAGGTTGGATTGAACCTTGAGCTGATGTGAAACACTTCCAGGTGTTCTCTTTAATCTTGCTCTTTTCACCCTGCTATGGTTTAAAGGATGGTTTGGATCCCATCCAAATCTCAATAGCCCAGTTGGATCTTGGGTATTATTATGTGTTTCATCAAAATCTTCTACCTATCAACAAATGCAAGCATTATTTAATGTTTGGAAACAATTGGAATGGACCTATCTTTTTAAGTTTCTATGTTATGTTAATTATGCTTTAGTTAAGAAATGATGTAAATTTTGTGAATGGCCCTTAAGCTTGTTGCTTCCCGTACAAATAGGGAAACCAAGGTCCGATTTTGATCATCATATCATCATCATTTCAATCCATTAGAATAGATACTAGACTATCTCATCCACTTATTCATATCAAAAGAACTCATGTTATGTATGTTTATATTTTGAGCAATATAATGGAGCAGATACATTGTAACTCGTAATCCAACTTCAGTGTTCAATTGTTGTGTCAATTTTCATGCTTATTTATTGTTTTGTTGTCTCCAAAGTGGTCTTTTCAAGTTGTTTAAATCTACAAGATTTATCAGGGCACATTTGTTGTTGTTGTTTGGTACAATTTGAGGTGCAACTGTAAGGATTTGTCTTTTTAATTATACTTTATGACATTTTTCTTGATAGAAATTGTTACTTTAGAATTATGATATTTATTTTCTTCTAATGTTTTCAACCCTCAGTTCAAGGAAGGGCTTCGAAGATGGTTCCTTCAGACGGAGACTACACTTTTCCGCTATAGGTTCCATCTAGAAACACCAGAAGCTCGAGTATTATCATACTCAAGGACAACAGAGTTTAGGTTACCTTGCTCTCCTTGATACAATTTTTTTTCCTTCAATCCCTCTTTATAAGCAACATTCACTATTATGGACTTCATCGTTGTACCTTTCATGCATTCGATTTAATTTGTTATGTGGAAACATGTTGTCTCTGTCTTTTCAAATGATGGCTATTGTGTAAGCTTTTAATTTGCATGACTGCCCCTCATGTTCAATTCTTGTGACTGTTATGATGCTTGGGGCTGCTTAATTGTAACCAGACTATTAATGAAAACTATCTTGGAATCCTTGATGATCAGTTTTGTCAGAATCATGGCTATGTTGATAAATTTCTTGTTTTTCTAGGAATCTATGGTATGCAATTTATTTTAATGCACATGATGATCAAATTATATGTTTAAAAAGTGTGCACATATTTTGACTGGTGATCCTTCATTTCTCTAACAACACTCTTCTCACTCAAATGTAGGAAATCTAGGAGCAGTAAGGAAGACATCAACTTTGAGGCTTAGAAAAGCGGGAAGACTGAAGATGATGTAGAGCAAAGCAACTAGGATTTGACGGGTCCCCTTTCTCTTTATGTGCATTTTTCTCTTTTGTATCTATAAATGTATAGTTTTTCAATTATATGCATTCAAATAGTCAGTTCCACGACTTGTGTGGAACAACATACACTTACATTATCAATAAAGACTACATTTTTGAAAGGATTGTGCAATCTTTCCTATATTATATGCATCTGCATAAGTGCAATCTAGTAATGTAATCTTCTTATTTTGTTTATGCACATGAATGTAATGTAGCAAAAATAAAAAATGTACCTTACTCTTCATTTGAAAATAAAAAAATCTCTACCTGATTGACCTATTAACTTTTGTGTCTTCACGAACATATGTTGATACAAAATGAATGGAAGAAGCATCCAAGTAATCCTGATTTTTTCTGCCAACAATTCATCCAAGTAATCCAAGCAATAATAAAAGGAGGAATTGATGCTTGGCATTTGCAGGGTGTGATTAGGAAAAGTATTGTCTATGCAGGCAACACATTCCACCATTAACTGATTTGATTGTATTTATTAATTAATTGAAAATAAAAAGTGAATCCACTTTTTATTTTCAATTAATTAATAAATACAATCAAATCAAAAATTTGTTGCCTGCATAGACATTGCCGAAGCAAATACCCTATTGAAATGGGCTCTATATTTTGTAGAGGTGGAGGAAATAAGAATAGAAGATTTTAGTGGAATTCATTTGGAGGAAATTTTTCTGTTGTAATTAATGTAGGAAGGAGTTAACGCTAGCAAGTAGAGGAATTTGTTTTAAATTCCCGAAGGACTTGAAGCATCGATGAAGGTATTGTTGGCGGTGTTGGACGCGTGTTCGACATTAATGGTGAAGGCTGACAATATGATGTGTTTTGAAGACACACAAGGCATTTCGTCTGATGCTTCTTAGTTTGCGGTGCAAGGAATGAAACAGGTCTACGGTATGAGGCAGTTTGGAAGCTAACGTACTAGAGAAGAAATGGAGGCCAATTTCACTCTACGTTCGAGGAGAAAATTGGACCCTTTTGTTGGCTTAAAGAATGGAGGCCAATCATCTCCTTCTCCATTGGTTGGAAGAATGCATGCCTAATGTTTTGACATGTGATATCAGCTCTCTCTTTTTCTCTCATGGTTGAATACCGAAATCCATTATGGTGGGCCTCCAGAGTTCCAATCATCTTTCTTTGTCTTCCACCAAATGTTGGCCTGATCCACATGTCTTCCAGGCTAATTGGCTTTGTTTTTGAAAGTTGAAGTTTCTCTTGATTCACTAGTGTAGCTCTCTCTGCCTTTTCATTGCTACAAATCATCTCTAAGATTTAATCATTTGTACCACGTGGTTGATGTGCTTTGAATCCTTGCATCTAAAGGAAATTTCCTTAAAATTGCCCACCAGTTCAAGTTCATTATGCTTTCATAATACTTTATATCCATGGAGTTCAACCATTCCTTGATGCCATCAAATGAATATTGAGGAATGGCGTACATTCAGAGTACATCCCGCTTGAAGTCTTTGAAAATAATAGCCATATCAAATTCCTTTTTCCCAAGTCCTACTCTCTCAAGGTTAACAATTCTCAATCTCACTAATAGCGATTACTAAGAAAGGTAATTCCACCAACTCTACCAAATATTTTACCATAGGAACAATAAAAGCAGAGGCTTTGAAAGGAACTTCATGAAAACCAAGCTCTCTAAATGGTATAACAAAATTTGGTTCAAAATATTTTAGATGAGGCTGCTCCCATAGCTCTCTTACTTGCTTGACAAATCCTTAAGGAAGAGGAGCAGTAGGAGGACGAGGATATATTTATGCCTTAGTATTTCATGGATTTGATGGAATTGTGATTGATTTTCGTTGCAACAGATTGACGGAGGTTCAAATTTTTTTGAACAATGGATTTTTGTGCTTCAAAACAAGGTCTGTGGTGCTCATCTTGGTTCACAATTTACTTTTGTTTTTTATTTTATTTTGTATTATACTGCAATGCCCTCTATTTGTTTGTGGAAAGTGTTTAGTGCAAAGGCTAGTCTATTTAAGCCCTGAAAGGCCTTGCATGTATATGTTTTAAATTGATGCTCCTTTTTAAGAAGGCTTTAGTAATAGTTGGGGTTTCAATGAAAGAATTTATTTTTAATCCACCATTAAGCTTGCAAGGATTTGTTAAAGAAAGAAAAAAATGAGAGACAAGCTAGTGAAAATGAAATAAGCTCCACAAGTCGCAATCTCTTGACCTCTGGACACAAATATGTGGTCAAATACTTTTGTTCTAGAAGCTTCAATTTTATGTGATTATTTTTTCTTTTTCTTCTTGGCTTTTAGAGGAGCCTAATCTTAATTTTGGTGTTTGAGTATTTTGTGTTTTTATTGGGTTTTTTTTTGGGGGTTTTGAATTTATATCCATTTTGACTGTTGAGAATTTGGGGTTTTGTCTGTGAAGGATTCATGATTTTTGTGATTGTAAGGGAAGGAGGAGGAGGGGGTTGTAGAAACAAGAAGCCTAGAATAATTGTAATGAATATGATATATTTTTTTTGCAAGAGCAGCTTGAGGTGAGACTGGTGGTCATATAAATGAAGAGAGGAAGGGAGGAGAGCTACATGGGGGGTGCTCAAGTGAAGCACCCTTCTACATCTAGAGGCAATTGTAAGTTCTTGTATGTATCCTTGTTGATTCAAAGCTAATTGTTTTATCATCGTATGTTTTTTAGAACTCCATGAAAACCAAGCTCTCTAAATGGTATATCAAACTCTAGTTCAAAATCTTTTAGATGAGGCTGGTCACATAGCTCTCTTACTCTCTTGAAAAATATTTGAGGAGGCGCAACAAGAGGACGAGGATATGTTTATGCCTTAGTATTTCATGGATTTGATGGAATTGTGATTGATTTTTGTTGCAGCAAATCAGCGGAGGTTCAAATTGTTTTGAACAACGGATTTTTGTGCTTCAAAACAAGGTTTGTGGTGCTCATCTTGGTTCACAATTTACTTTTGTTTTTTATTTTATTTTGTATTATATTGCAATGCCCTATGTTTGTTTGTGGAAAGTGTTTAGTGCAAAGGCTAGTCTATTTAAGCCCTAAAAGGCCTTGCATGTATATGTTTTAAATTGATGCTCCTTTTTAAGAAGGCTTCAGTAATAGTTGGGGTTTCAATGAAAGCATTTATTTTTAATTTGCCATTAAGCTTGCAAGGATCTATTAAAGAAAGAAAAAAATGCGAGACAAGCTAGTGAAAATGAAATAAGCTCCGCGAGTCTCCATCTCTTGACCTTTGGACATAAAAATGTGGTCAAATACTTGTCTTCCAGAAGCTTCAATTTTATGTGATTCTTTTTTGCTTTTTCTTCTTGGGTTTTAGAGGAGCTTGATCTTAATTTTGGTGTTTGAGTATTTTGTGTTTTTATTAGGTTTGTTTTTTTGGGTTTTGAATTTATATCCATTTTGACTGTTGAGAATTTGGGATTTTGTCTGTGAAGAATTAATGCTTTTTGTGATTGTAAGGGAAGGAGGAGGAGGGGGTTGTAGAAAAAATAAACCTAGACTAATTGTAATGAATATGATTTTTATTTTTTTGCAAGAGCAGCTTGAGGTGAGACTGGTGGTCATATAAATGAAGAGAGGAAGGGAGGAGAGCTACATGGGGGGTGCTCAAGTGAAGCGCCCTTCTACATCTAGAGGCAATCATAAGTTCTTGTCCTTATCCTTGTTAATTAAAAGCTAATTGTTTTATCGTCATATGTTTTTGAGAAAACTATTAAAGGAATTTAATCCCTAGTTACTATGTATGCTTGTATTTTAGTGGGGAGACTATATCTCTATTTTGTTTTTTGAATGCCTTAAAATGAGTGCATGCATTATGGATAGCATGATCTTATTTACGGGATATAACCAGTTTGCAGTTTTAGCATCTTTCCTTTTTTACATGTTTTGTGTTTTTGTAGTCCATGATTATGTAATCTAATCTTTTAGATGAGGTTGCTCCCATAGCTCTCTTACATGTTTTGTGTTTCCACAGTCTTGTCCCTCTCTTCTTGTTCTTCCTCAATTTCATCAGGATCATACATTGACCTTATTGCCCCTCCTAAAGTTTGGAACACATCCATTACCTCCACATAAAATTGAGAATCCTTGGTCTTCTTGGTTCCCACGCCATGATATGGTTATGCAAATGAAAATGAAGCAAAGTAATCATCTCCTTCTCCGCTGGCTGGAAGAATGCATGCTTAATTTATTGATACGTGATATCAATTCTCTCTTCTACTCTCATGGTTGAATACCGAAATCCATTATGGTGGGCCTCCAAAGTTCTAGTCATCTTTCTTCCTCTTCCACCAAATGCTGGCCCGATCCACATGTCTGCCAGCCTAATGAAGCAAATTAATCATCTCCTTCTTCGCTAGTTGGAAGAATGCATGCTTAATGTTTTGATACGTGATATCGACTCTCTCTTCTGCTCTCATGGTTGAATACTGAAATCCATTATGGTGGACCTCCAGAGTTCCACTCATCTTTCTTCCTCTTGCACCAAATGTTGGCCTGATCCACACGTCTGCTAGCCTAATGAAGCAAAGTAATCATCTCCTTCTCTGCTGGCTGGAAGAATGCATGCTTAATGTTTTGATACATGATATCAACTCTCTCTTTTGCTCTCATGGTTGAATACCGAAATCCATTATGGTGGGCCTCCAAAGTTCCAGTCATCTTTCTTCCTCTTCCACCAAATGCTAGCCTGATCCACATGTCTGCCAACCTAATGAAGCAAAGTAATCATCTCCTTCTTTGTTGGTTGGAAGAATGCATGCTTCATGTTTTGATAGGTGATATCAGGTCTCTCTTCTACTCTCATGGCTAAATATTGAAATCCATTATGGTGGGCCTCCAGAGTTCCAATCGTCTTTCTTCCTCTTCCACCAAATACTGGCCTGATCCACAAGTCTGCCAGCCTAATTGGCTTTGTTTTTGAAAGCTGAAGTTTCTCCTGACTCACCAGTATTAGCTATAACATTTTTTGAATTTTAATATGGTATGTGCACTTTGATATGATGTAATATGATAATGGTTTCATCTCATATGTTGTAATATTAGATATATAACAGAAAAATAAATTATTGCATGAAATAAATAATAAATTTTTATTTTAAATGTTTTTTTTTGCAGAAAACGGGTCTTCCAGAAGATCAAGATGATCCTCAACATGATATAGATCCACAAAATATTGGTTATGCTGGTACAGATCACATGGAAGAGGATGATGATGATGCAGATACGTAAGACACCTAGGCTGATGACAATGATGATGATGAGACAGTTGGTGATAGTAACCAGTGACATTCATGATCATATAGACTACATCATGGATCATTGTTGATATATCATTATGATGACTCTTTTCATGGTTACTATCATATGTATCATTTTCACGGCCTACAGTACTATATTGTTGAGTTGTATCATATTGACATGTATCATCTTGACTTGTATCAATTTGAGTTACATAATTTATCAATTTTATTTATATCATTTTTACATGTATCATTTTCACTTATGTTGACTATTGGACATGTATCATTTTGACATATTTTTGATGTACTGGCATATTTGACTTTCACTTGTTTTGGTTATATATGATGATGATCTTATCAGTATTGACTTGTCAATTTATATATATTAAAAGTTGTCAATGATTTTTGGATAGGTATTTATTAAGTATAATGATTTTAATTTATTGCTCAGGATGGATGTTGTCAAATTCAATTAAATTATAAATATTTGACTCACTTGTTTTAATTATAGATGGTGATAATTTTATAATAATTATATTGTTATTTAATCATATGAGTTAAATAATTAAATTACTTACTCTATTATCATATGAGTTATTTAAGAGGCACAATATATTTAACTAATCAAATTGAAATAAAACATATTAAATTAATAAATGGAAGTAAAACAAGAAGCATTTTTAGAAGAAAAAAAGGAAGCAACAATGGAAGCCAAACTAGAAGCAATCTTGAATTCAAAATTGGAAGCAAAACCGAAAGAAAACCTCGAAGAAAAATTGGTTTCCAAGCAAAACCAAAAGAAAACCTTGAAGCAAACTTAGAAAAAAAACCAGAAGAAAAAATGGAAGCAAAATTGGAAGCAAAACTGGAAGAAAACCCAGAAACAAACTTGGAAGCAATCCCAGAAGAAAAACTGGAAGGAAAATCGGAAGCAAAATTGGAAGCAAACCTGGAGGCAAAACTGGAAGCAAAATTGGACATCAAATTGGAAGCAAAAATGGGAGTAGACATGGAAGTAAAACCGGAAGCCAAATTGGGCGCCCATTTCAGCACAATTTCTGACGCTACTACCCGATGCAATTTTAGGTGCCAACAAAGGCACTATGATGTCCCAACACTAAAGATGGCGCTAAATAAAATGTTGAATCTGGTGCAGTATGTGGCACTAAATACAGCATAAATCTGACACAAAATGCGACACTAAATCTGATGTCGAACTGACCATGCATGTTTGCGCCGAGTTGGGCGCTAGCCAAATTGTTCAATTCATGCACTCAAATACACTAAATTTCAGCACAAAATTCGGCGCTAATTTCCAATTGTGCTATTGTGTTAATTAATTTTCTCAATTTGTATGCCTATAGAAGTTTTAATGTGGAGTGGAATTCGGCATTCTATTCTTTTGATTTTCATGCCTAGAATTGAGGAAAAGGCTAGTGATATTTGAAAAAAAACAATCAATGACTTCATTTTTCAATTTAAGGTGAATGATCATGAATTATTTCATGATTTTATTGATTTTTATGAGGAATTTATAACAGAAAGTCATGGAATATGGTGCAACAATTTTTTGTGCCATATTTGGAAGCATTTGTTGGAGTGAAAATACACTAAGAGGGGGGGTGAATCAATGTTTATAACTTCTTAAATAATTTAAACTGAAACTAAAAAGAACCATACATATGTTCTCATTTATCAATGATAGTGTCATTCATGTATTCGAATGCAATCATATAAACTGAAATGAGTAGTGTAGAATCACATTTTAAAGTAGTAAAGTACTGAAGCAAAAGAATCACAGAGACACAAATAGATGCAAGATATGCCGAGTGGAAAACCCTCTTGGGGTAGAAAAATCACTCCTTAACCTACTGCCTTTTTCAGGCTTTCATTTTAATAATTTATTTTGACAAAGCCTCAAAGGTTGTTTTTGAGCACCGAATCAAGGAGCACCAACCCCTTTGTTTAGAGACACCAATCTCAAGGAGCACCAACCCCTTTCCTGATATTCAATAGAACACACAATAGTACAGAGGATCTCTATGTTTCAATTGATTTCTGTCAAGTGCCTCTTGACAGACAAAGCATAGAATTTTCAAGAGTCAAAACTTGACTCTTCAAAATTCCATACATTATCTAATCTCGATACAACTTGAGTAAAATCTTATCATAGTCACAATAAAATCTCATCAAACTATATTACAAATGATACATCTTTTCTTTCTTTTCTCATTGTTTGATTTTCAACCTTTTTCCATACAGAAACTACAAATCTGACTACACACTGTGTTTTCCAATTTTTAGCATTATTCTTCAGAAAAGACTTTAACATTTTTTTTAATAGTAATGCCCTTGTTTCAAGTTTCGTTTTTCTATCAAGTTTTTTTGCTATCCTCAAGTACACATATACAATACCAACATAATCAAAGTCAAAGAATGTTGCATCAACAACCACAGTTCCAAAAAAATTAAATTTATGGCAACAACTTAGTATGTTGTTCATAATTTCCAAGCACAACAATACAGAACTCAGCATTCACCATTTAAAGTTTTTCAACTAATTGCCTTTGTCATTATTTCAATTAAGACCTCAACCAATTCAATGTCTTAATATGCTTTGTTTGTTATATATGGTTTAAAAGTATTGAATAAAGATGAGATAATATAGCAAGATTTGATGTTCAAGCATCTTAACCTCAAGAATCTCTTTTAGTAACACAAACCATCACCTATTCTGATAAGTAAAAAGAAAAGATATTAAACTTTCTGGCCCAACCAATACATTACAACAAAGAAGGTTAATCACAATTTGTTCACCAGTGGTGGACAGTGCAATTTTGTCACATGTATCTTTTACTATGGACACTTCCAAAGACAAAAAAGGTATCAATTTGTAGCAACATCAAAATTCATATGATAAAATCATCTTCTAACTTAATGATGATATAGATGGATCATTGCAATAAGACAATTATCATCACACACTATCACTATTATTCCTAGAAAGACAATAAAACAAATCCGTGTCTTGCATTTTATGATAAATGGGTTATAAAACAACAAAATTCTGCTACCTTTTATTTGATATCAAAGGGGTTTATTTAGAAAGCATTAATCATCTCCCCCTATCTCCATACGGCCTTTTAAATGCTCAGTGATGATTCTTGTGCAACATGCACAAGATTTAGTTCTTCATTTTGTTTTTCTTTCTTTCTTCTCCATACTTGTATAGGCTTTGTTTTCTCCTTACACACGGTATTATTTTCCTTTTGTTTGAACATATAGTCCCTAGAAGGCTTTGTCAAACGTTTCTTACACCACTGTGCTTTGTGTCCAAACCTATTACACCTATAACATATATTAGAGTTGTATAGGCCATAGAGAGAGGAATTTCTTCTGGTCACATTGTGTGAGCTTCTCTTGATATTTCTCACATGATTGTTTTCATTTCTAGATGTGTCAAGGAGATTGTATAAATTTCCCTTAGTCCTTCCTACAACAATAAATTTTCCAAGCTTATTTTTAATCTCACATCCCTGTGAAGTGAACAAGACCTAATATCCATTGTCACATATTTGACTAACACTAAGAAGGTTGTATTTTAATCCTTCTACGCAATATACATTGTAAATAGGAGTGTCTTCATTCAAAAAAAGTGAACCTCTACCTTTTATTTTCGTACTTGAATTATCTCCAAATTTCACATAACCACCTACATAATCTTCAAGATTAGTGATTTTTTATTTATCACCAGTCACGTGGTTTGAACAACCACTACCCAGCACCCATAGGTCCTTTTTATTTGAGTGAAAAGTAGTTTGAACAAGCATAGTCTGTTCGAAATTGTTAACTACTTTGGGTTCCAGACTCTGATAGTTTTCAGTTGTTTATTTTGCTGATCAACATTGCATTGCTTTGCAGAATGACCCAAATATTTGCATGTAAAACATCTAATCTGTCTTGCAAAACCATGATTCTGCCTAAAGCCAAATCTAGGAGTTCTAGAATTCATAAATCTGCAAGAACTTACTTTGTGACCAAATTTATTGCAGAAGTAATAGTACCCATAAAAGAGAGGGTAGGAGTTGTAAACCATTTCATTGATCCTAAAAGGATGAATATGATCCTTGACAAACTCAGAATGTTTGAGTTCAGGATTTTTGTTTCCAACAACAACATTGTTCTTTTCACTGTCATTTGAACATTCACCTTTAACAAAGCCAATACCAGTTTTGTCTTTGTTTAATTTCTATTTACTGAGCATGTCATTCAATTTAAGAGTGCTTTTATACTTCTCGATAGTCTTCCTGAGATCTACAATCTCATGTTCAAGTTTTTGAATTTATTGGTCTTTAAAACTTATGTCAGTGCGAAGACAATCTTCAACTCTCTTGGATTCTTCAAGTTGAGTTTTTAATGAAATTATCTCAAGATTTATGAGTTGCTCTTGTGAACTATCTTGAACAACATTATGTTCTTTAGCACTCAATTGTTTCTTAAATTTTATGAGCTCTTTTAGAGCACATTTCAGTTTTCCTTCATAATCCACTTCACCTTCTTCAACATCATTGTTGTTAGTTTTATCTTGTTGAATGATTTTAGCCATGAATAGATTTTCATCCTCTTCATCTAAAGAATCTTCAGATTCAAAGTCTGTCTCATTTTTGCTGAACAGGATTTTCTTCTTTTTGAAATTGAATTTATTTTTGGGTCTATAAGCCTTTTTCTTGGCAAATTTCTCAGATTTTTCGTTATCACTGTTTGTGTCACCATAGGGGCACTTTGCAGAAAAGTGGCCTATTTTTCCACAATTAAAGCATTTGAAGGGAATTTTACCCTTATACTTTCCAAAACCCTTTTTGAGTTTCCTCACAAAGTGGGATTCTTTAGAGTCGGAAGATTCTGATTCAGAGAGCTCATCCCTTTCTTTCCTTTCAGCATTAAATGTCGCTTCTTTTGTAGTGGTGTTGTTTTTACTAATCCTCATTTCATAAGCAGTCAAGGTGCCTTGAAGGTTGTCAAGGGTAAGCTAGGTAAAGTGTTTCTTTTCTTCTAGAGTAGCTATCTTAGCTTCAAAGTTTGTTGGTAAGATTCTGATGACCTTGGTTACAACATCAAATTCCTTGACTTCTTCTCCCAGACCCTTCATTGCATTTACTATTTCATCAACTCTTAAAAAGCAGTCAGCTACTTTTTCATCGTCCCTCATTTTTAGTTCTTCAAACTGGTGTTTTAGAGTGAGGACTTTAGACTATTTTACTTTTTCATTTCCTTGATAGACAGTTTCAATTTTAGTCCAGATTTCACTAGCAGAACTGTAGTGCATGACTTTGATGAAGACATCTTTAGTCAGAGCACATAGAAGAGCATGCTTTTCTCTTGCATTGGTTTCAAATATTTTCTTTTCATCAGAAGTAGTTGGAAAAGTAGTTGGTATAGTGTACCCAGACAATACTCTACTCCAGACATCAAAGTCAATAGAAGTTAAATAAGTCTCCATTCTGATTTTCTAGAATACATAATCAGTTCCATCAAATAATGGAGCTCTAGTCATGGAAGTACCTTAATGAGCTTGAGACATTTTGAATAGACGCCAAGTCCAAAATCAATCCTAGGTTGGAAAGACCTATCAGAGGACCCTAGGCTCTAATACCAAATGTTGGAGTGAAAATACACTGAGAGGGGGGGGTGAAACAGTGTTTATAACTTCTTAAATAATTTAAACTGAAACTTAAAAGAGCCATACATATGTTCTCATTTATCAATGATAGTGTCATTCATGTATTCAAATGCAATCATATAAACTGAAATGAGTAGTGTAGCATTGAATTTTAAAGCAGTAAAGTACTAAAGCAAAAGAATCATAGAGACAAAAATAGACACAAGATATGCCATGGAAAACCCTCCTGGGGTAGAAAAACCACTCCTTAACCTTCTGCCTTTTTCAAGCTTTCATTTCAATAATTTATTTTAACAAAGCCTCAAAGGTTGATTTCTGAGCACCGACTCAAGGAGCACCAACCCCTTTCCTGATATTCAATAGAACGTACAATAGTACATAGGATCTCTACGTTTCAATTGATTTCTGTCAAGTGCCTCTTCAAAATTCCATACATTATCTAATCTCGATACAACTTGAGGAAAATATTATCACAGTCACAATAAAATCTCATCAAACTGTATTAAAATGATACATATTTTGTTTCTTTCCTCACTATTTGATTTTTAACCTTTTTCCATACAAAAACTACAAATCTGACTACACACTATGTTTTCCAATTTTCAGCATTATTCTTCATAAAAGACTTTCACATCTTTTTAATAGTAATGCCCTTGTTTCAAGTTTTGTTTTTATGTCATGATAGAACCCTAATCTCAATTTTTTAGGCTTTTTACCAAAAACATCATTACATATTGGAAGTATTACCACTATTACTCAAATTTCACTTTCCAGAAAGTTATACAAGGTTGTTTCTAGGTTACCGAATAACTGTTAAGTAACAGTTCTGATGTTTTAGTGATCATAAAAGAAGATTATTTCTTTATGTCGAGGATAGAACAACAATGTCCAAAAATAGAGGTGTGACAGGATATATCTTCACTAGAAGCCTGCACATGCAGTGCTTACACAAAAAATAGTGAGTTCCTCATCTTTTAAAATAGAAAATGATAACCATTTTACCCTGATAGAACTAGCAATGCAACTGAAGTGTATATATAGAAAATGGAACCTCATACGGAATATACCCAGAAGTAGTAGTGAAGAGTACATATTCCCTAAGAATTTTATCCAAGTAGCTGCTACGAAAAAATGAAGTAACTGAAACCCCAAACAACATGTAACCGAAAGCTATTAATCATGCACTATAACAGTTACCCACAATTTCAAGTGAGGCTGAGAGAATATTCCATGAACTAGATACCCATTATAGTGGCTGCAATTCTTAAGTAACTGAAACCACAATGAAGTGCGATTGAAGCAACCTCACAAAAATGCAACCAAGAACCGTTATTCATGAACCCAAATAAGTTACTACAATTTTTAAGAAACTGTAACAACAATGCCCAATAACTGAAATCATTATGATGACTTTTCCAAACAGCTATCAAAGAGTGAAGTAAACGTTTTAGATCTTTCATAAGGAAAAACTTTTTTCATTTTTCATTTTGCATAAGAGAAAAAGAAATAGCTCGTAATCATCTTGCTTGTCCAAAAGCGGATCTGCAAACCAATCAATAGAAGAATACCTGACAGTAATGAGGTTGCTATCAAAAGAAGATTAGTAGTCTTACAGAGGAGAAAAATGGCCACACAACCTTCCAAACTCATGACTGCACCTAGTGGCTGAAAGAAGACAAATGGAGCGACCATTGTGTTGGTCTTCTTACAACTTCCAAACGGTGTCCAAGAACAAAAACGCCAAGGATAACAAAGAAATGGTCGAGAGAAATGATCCATGATGGCGGCCAATATGGTTCCAAACAAAAACATGAAAAGATTGAAATGAAAACAGTTTGCCCTAATCTTCCAAAGCAAGCAAAGCGAAATCCTTTGCAACTGATGATAAGCATTTGAAATCCGAAGAGGACAGTGATTAAATGAAATCTCATTATTCCATTTCAAGTTTGCGGGCTTATCCAAGGTTTGCATACCAACAGGCATTATTGCATTTGACTATTTTAGACAATGTGTAATGCCGACTCAATAATACCATGCATTATTTCATAAATAATGTTGAACTCATAAAATTTAAAGTTCCCAAAAAATCAAGGCAAAGTCACATCCAATGTGACATAAACAATAATTAAACCTTTTATGACTGCAGTTGGCCTTAAGGCTTGAAGTAGATGTCAACCAAATGACCCAAAACAAATACAAATAGAAGATTGAATAGAATTCCTTTACCCAAGGTCTAGTGCCACATTGATATGCTCAAAGCTAAATTATGTGCCATTTCCAAATGAAGTCCAAAGACTTATAATGAATAGAGACGATTGAATTTTCATGATGAATTCATAATGCGTTAGAAATAGAAGCTAGATATTATGCAAGATTTTGAATGCCATTCTCCCATACCAAATACCATAACTGAATTCATTAAAGCCAACTTGCCAAGAGATGAAAACTGAGATGCTCAAAATAATAACAAGATTGATCCTCAAACCCATGCCACTGACAGAAGAAAGAGAAGTATACCTTGACGAATGTCAAGATACTTGTAACTGATCAAGCATAAGTAATCAACCTGTAAAAGATTTGATCATGCCAGTCACTTGTAATCAAGTGAAGTATTTAAACACAAAAGTTAAACCAGAAATCTATCACCTGATCAATGGAGCAAATAACTAGTAATCGGAATACCTCAACGGAGATTTGCACATTGAGTTAAACGATCAGTACCACTATATAATAAAATCAATGAAGTAAATGTGCCAATCAAAAAATGGATCAACTGAGAAGTAACCACCAAAATTGCCAGAGTAACATAAGTTGTCATCAAGGACAAAATAGCACAAGAGGGATTCAACAACATTTAATGATGAATTTTTAGCACGAACAAAATAATTTCAAAAGATAATTGGAGGGAAATGAAAGAGAAAATTTGGGTGCCTCTTTTGATGCCTTAAAAAGGTTTTAATCTCTTTTAAATATATCCTTTAATGGAGTCAAGAAGAAGAAATCAATAGCAACAAGTTTGGAGAAAGAAATTGTAGGTTGCTCTTGAGAGTTGCACAAGAAAGAGTGCAAAAAATTAACTTATGAAGAGAAGAGGTATTTTGTAGGTGTTCAAGGTACCCATGATGGCTGCATAATGAAGAGAAAAATCATATTTTAGAAGAGGAGTGAATTCAAGAATTTATTTGAAGACATGAGGATAAGCTACATGAGTTGCAGGTGGAGTTGATGTGCTAGAAGGTGATTAGATTGCAAGAGCTCACATAGTTGAGCATAGATTATGTTTGAATGATATTTCATTTGCATATTTTATGTTTGTAAGGGTTTTACTTTCTGTTCACCAGTCCATTCATGACTGAAAATAATTTGTAATCAAATTTCTTTAATAGGAAAATTCAGTGACCTTTCAGGTGCAAACAATTTATTGAGGTTAATTTGCAATCTCCTTATTTTGTCTTAGTTATTGTTGTGAGGGTTTTAGGGAGGGATTTGTGAATATAATATCCTATCTGCATCATAATCTTAACAATAATACCATAAAAAGTAAGGATTTTACCTCTTGTTTCTATAACACACTCCTTGTGAAACCTTCTCATACCTCTTTTCTTAGTTCAACCCTTTACCCGATGGATATCCAATGAGCTCTACTCCATCTATATCATTTAATTTTTAACTTCCTTTAAATATGTTTTATTAAATTTGATTAAAACCTTTTTGAACATACCCGCCTTGCATCTATGATAAACCCTCTCCTACCCTCCCCCAATGGATCCCTTTTGTGACCTTTATATACCTGCCTAAACACAAGATAATCATCCAAAAAATATGATGAAATATCTTAGATATATCTCATTGGTCCCATCCTCAAAACATCCTAGAGACATGTTCCCAAGTAGAATCTAACCTTATCATCCTTTCAAGTCTATTCTATCTAGACTTGAGGTTTCATAAATATTATCCTTCATATGTATTTTTATCCACTCTTCAAGATAAATAAAATTCAATTAAATACTTAAATTCCTTCCATAAAATCCCTATATATTCATTTATTTTTGCTGTGGATCTCATTACCATTCATGATGCCTCTACTAAAATCACTATGTTCCCTACTCCTATAACTAATACCCTAAACCCTACTTACCCTATTTACCCTAAATCCTAAACCCTAAACCCTAAATATTATTGATCTAAATCTATGATGACTATATCTTGGTCAAATTTTCTTTGACTAAATCAAAGTTAATCATTCCTTAGACTATTTGCATACCTTACCCTTGGTTTGAGCTATAATCAAATCTTATGTTTTTCATGCCTTTTATCTCTCATTTTTAGATACAGTTTTATCCCTTAGACCACCCTCACTTAAATTGTAATATAAATAATATCCCATAAAAAAAAAATCAGTAGGTTATTTGGTCTAATATGTGGAACTAACAAGGTAAGTTCAAGTGTGTAACTATATTAAAGATACAAGTAGGGTCCACTAAGTCACCATTGACATGCATGTCTTTAAAGAAAATTATAATCAAGTTTGATATATATACAAGACCTTGTTGTCTATTGTGAGAAATATCTTTAGGGAAGAATTTAATTTGGAAATACAAGGGTGATGAATAAGGGGGGTATTAATGGAAAGATCATCCTTGAGGAGGACTTCTATAGGGTGGAGGAGGAGTTAGGAGGAGGGGAATAAGATGGTATACCATATTAATGTAACTTTAGATATATATCCAAGAAAAAATAGATAAATTTAGGAGGGGTATATTGTGGATGTTATTAAGGTGATAAAAGAGGTGGAGTGTGTGGCAATTAAGTGTTGAGGAAAGGGGTTGGTGAAAATTTTCAAGTTGGAAATAAAAGTTTAAAATAACAGTATAATTTGTTAAATGATGAAACTAAGGTCCCTTATACCTAGATTATCTTATTATAGATAATATCATAGATTAAGTGTCATGGGAACATAAACCTAACTTTTCATATCAATTTTGTTGACATGGATATTATTAGTAATAGGAAATTTGGGATCATAAAATTATGGAAAGTAGAGTTTAGGGTTGAAGGGTTGAATAGAAGGGAGGTTGATAAATTTATGGGTGAGGAATTTATGGACATGAAATATAAGGGTTAAAATAGCTTCATCTATCAACTTTTTTACCCCATGAATAAAGGGAGAAGGTTAGGTTAAATGAGGAAGATGAAGGAAGGATTGGGTAAACTTTTTTAATGGTTGTCATAAGGATGGGTTAGGATAAAATAAGTTATTGGTTTTCTTATTTGCACTTGAGTATTGTTTGCTTGATACAAATATGGAGATGATGAAGAAGTAGGGGCATCAGAGGTGGAGGAGATGGATTCAAAATTTGAGCACCATGTATATAAAAATAACATTAAGGTAGTATATTATGTAACAAAAGAAGGATATTATGTAAGAGAATTTAATCATGAAGGTTAATGAAAATATTGCCAATAAATACCCTCTATGTACATTAGAGTTAGGAATAATAATATAAGAGACTTCAAGAGAGAGAATGGATTGGTAAGAAAGATAAAATTTATCACCTTTCAATTTGGGATTTATCTACAATATGTATAAGGATGACAAAACTAACCAAGTATGCCCCTATGCTCAATTGAACTTATATTCCATGAAAATATACATAATCTAATTCTAGACAATTGAATATATATTTCTATACAATTGAATCCAATTTGTTTTAAGGGAATGCAAATTTAAATAAGTATAAATTTATCATCACTCTAATTATCAATATGTGAATATGTGAGTTGCATATCCTATTATACATTTTAAAGTTTGGAATAATTAATTATGGTAGGATTGGGTGAATATGATGGCTAAATAAAGAGGGGTGTGGAGGAGTTATATGGTTTTATCCTCTAGCATAGAAGATAATAAGAGAGTGGCTCATTTTCATTATGTTGATCTTGTGTCTTGTTCATTTGTCCTAGCCCATTTAGGATAAGGTAAATAGTGTCCAAGTTGGTAAATTAAGGGTGGGAGATGTTGAATACATCAAAATAGGATGTGTGTGAAAATGGTTAGGAATGGTTGTAGCATGGTAAGTGAGAAATGGGTGAAATAAGTGAAGGGTAAGGGTTGAGAGGGTAAATGGTTTTTCTAACACAAAAATAACCTACTAATTTGGAGGTATGCATATCTATCATAAGTAGAAGATGGTATTCATTTGGCACACATATTTTTCCTAGTTGTTGGCATTTCAATTCACACCTTTGGAATGCAAATTAGAAATGGAAAACTATGCACAAATAATCTTCTCTTCGAATTAGGAGGGGAAGCTCCCTCTTTGTTGATAATGCTTAAAGAAAGTAAGCTAACATAATTTTCCAATATTTTTGTTCTCAGCTAAGAGCACAAGGCTATAAAAATCTAGCATCGTAGCTAAGATTTTCTCTTTTTGAATTTCAACTATGACTAAGCCTACTCTAATGACGCTTTTAACAACTCAAGTAAACTCGGAGCTTGAGAGTTACAAGTAAACAAGGAATGATCTTTGGCACATATACTTAAACAAACTTTCTCTCAATGCACACCTAAAGACTCATTCTACTTTTTGATGCAAGCTGAAATAAAGATTATCTAAGGAGAACATATAAAATAAAACTTAAGAGAGTAGATCAAAGCAACAAAGTAGAAATAAGATTTCCTTTCTTAAATTTCAAATAATGATTACACTTCTGGGACAACAGGATTGTAGCAATAAGAGGCTTACATTTTTGCAATCAAACCAAAATACATTGACATAAATTACACATGAACTAAACAATATCTTGCATCAAAGGTAGGCATGCAAGCTTGCTCTTACACTTAGTGAACTAACATTGAATTTAACAACTTGCAGGCAAAAGTAGGCTCGACAATTTGATATCACAAGAACAGTTAAAGAAAGATGGGCAAGGTTGCCCTTATTTGTGAGTAGGGAACCCTAAAATATCCTTTCTTTTACAACAAGACTTTCCAACTCGCAAGATTTATTTCTAAAACTAAAACATGACAACTAACTAACAACCTAATGAAAGAAAAAAATAGGGAAAGTGCCAACTATTACGACTTGATTCTTTTCTCTCACAAAGAATAGATAAGCATGAGACAAGAATAGCAGGAAAACTCAAAAAAAGAATCGAGTTAACTGTCGCTTTAAATCTATCTTTGGATATATTTGTTTTCCTGATAAGATAACTCATCCATTGGTATTTTGGGAAAGTATATCTGCCAAAAAGCTGGTAACTACCTCATTGTTAGGAGAATTGATACTATCTAAGGAAATATTTTGCTTTTTCAAGATTTCTTCGCCTTCTGTAATCAAATTTAGAAAATCTTTGACATCTTCAACTACTTTATCAAATCTTGCTAATTTTGGTGACTCTGCAACTCGAGTGATGACCTTTTATAAATATATCATCTTGCTTCAACATATCATTTTACCTTGTGTTGACCATCTTCTAACATTCCTTTGTTTCTTTTGCAACTTCTATACTTCTGATACTTCTCCTGATTTTCAATGGAAGAATATTGTGCAATGAAAATCTTGAACTTTGACTGTGAACACGTGTATGTCCAAAATTGTTTTATGCAAACTATTGAAAACAAGTTGCTGAATTTTCTTGAAAAAGTAGATTAACGAAAAAAACCAAATTTTATAGAGAGTGTCGTTCTAAAGAGACCCAGATCGATGAAAACTAGAAAAACTGATTTTTCAAGAACACGCAAGATGTTCAATTTTTGGCCGAAAAAAGCTAAAAAACTAAGCTAGGGGTTTTGAAGATAACTATATTAAGAAGCAACCCAGATTGTCAATTTTTTAAAAAAGTTGATCTTTCCTCAACATGCAAAGCTTCGAAAAATAGTTGAAAAACTAGGATCTAGGTTTCATAAACAATTTCATACTGAATAGACCTAGATTATTAGATTTTGAGAAAATTGAGGTTTTCCCAAAAAAGCGTGAAAAAAGAAAATTCTATAAAATATAAAATTTTCCAATGTTGAAGTGGATCAAAAAGCAAGCGGACCTAGATTGATGAAATCTGGAAAAGATGACCCCCTTCTTCTGAAAAGTGATGGCTTGGAAAATTAAAGCATGAAAAAGAGAGCCTTTGTACAAATTGATCTTGAAAATATGAAGAAAACTGAAAAATCACCTTGTTTGAGCCTCCACATCTTGATGTAAAGAAAATTGTATGCTTCCTCCTCTAGATGCTAACCTACAAAAAGTGAATAACGAACACCAAAAGCCTTCTTAAATAGGCTTAAAGGATGAAAACGCTTTATTCTCCATCTTTAAATCTTTGAATCCAATCTTGAAAAAATACATCGAACATGGAAACTTTTTGGAATGTTGCATGATGAAAACGAGAAAATTCACTAAGGCATTGAACTTTGGGTGCCTTTACTTGGCAGACTTAGCCATTTTTCTTGAGATTTCCAAGTTTTGCTTGATTTTAACCTCAGTTTGATCTTTGATTTCAAGATGCCAGATTGATCTGTTAAACTAACTGACTGATCCATTGCAAAGCCTGATCAAATCAGAGATGATTGTTTTGGAGGCAACATCTGCTAAAAACATCATCTGAACCCTCAAAATCCCGAGTGCCCCTAGCTAGTTGGCGCACCCAAGTCCTCCAAACTTAGATTTATTTTTTTGATGTTCTTCACTTTTTTAGTGTTTTCTGATATTCAGATGAATTCACAATTCTGGTTGCTCAAGGGCTTTGATGAAGTGGATGTTGGATTTGTTGGACAACTTGTTGAAACTAGAGAAGATCTTCTTGAAGGTAACTTTTCCTGAAAACTTCATTTGGTGTCCTGAATTCCTAGGTGCCCTTGGCTACCTGGGGCACCCAACCTTGCCAGAGTTAGATGTTTTTTCTGTGTTTTTCATTTCTTCTCTTCATTTTCTCTGTTTGTTCGATCTGTAATATCTCATGACTAGAAAATCTTTTGAGCTCACTGTTGAATTCATTGGAGAGCCTACTAGAAACTTAAAGAATGTTATGAAGATTGCTAACCCTGAAACCACCTTTTGTGCCCTCAAAATATTGGGCACCCCTGGCTACTTGGGGTGTCCAAACTCTCTAGACTTAGTCACTTTTTAGTGAATTTCAACTTTCAATTTTGACCTTCCATGCCTCGTCCTCCATTTGATCTAAAACTGCGGGTGATTGCAGAATCTGATGAACTAGCCGAGACATCCACTGGACAACTTGAAGAATCCTAAAGAAGATGACTGAGTTTGAAAACCCTAACATCTAAATTTGACCTTCCAAAACCCTAGGTGCCCCTAGCTACCTAGGGCACCCAAAATTTCAAATAAAATATTTTTGATGATTTTCATGATTTTCAGTTTGCTACTTTGATGAAACTTCTCTATTAGATCTGATATTCTGGCTGACTAATTGATTTGATGGACCTGTTGATAAAATCACTATGATATCGAAAGGATTCTGAGCAATAATGAATTGGAAGCAAAAACCCTAATAACAACATATGGTAGCTCTAAATGGTGGGTGCCCTTGGCTAGCAAGGTCACCTTTACTTAGTAGTGTTAGTTTTTATTTTCCATTTTTCAACTTTCTCCTTCGCTCCTCGTTCCTCACTCCATGCTCGGCAGATGTTGCATTTGCATCATGCCAAAGAGTAACAAATTATTCTAAGGCACAACATCCCAAGTGCCTTGACTATGCAGGGGTGCCTGAACTCTCTAAGCTTAGCCAAATTTTCACCATCTTCAAGAATCTCTAGCATCCCTCCTTCATTCTCCAGTCTTTGTGCATGTTCACCATTTCTCATCACTTGTGTAGTGCTTGAGACCTCAAATCTGACACCTGGCAGTTGAGCAACCTCCATTGATGAACTTGGAGCTCCTATTTTAGCTTTTGAAAAAGAAAAATAGACCTATCAGAGAAAAACTGATCTTTTGACAATTCTGACTAGACCAACTTGATGAGGAAGTATTTTAAGCCAATTAAAATCAGTATGAAGCCCTAGAGTCAGACATTCTATTTAAAGAAAATTTTGCCCCAATTATAATTATTAGTTGTTTGTTGAGTGATCAAATTTGTTTTCCCCCAACCATTAAAGTTGGTAATTATGATTGGATGTGTGTGTCCCCTATCATAATTGTTGTAAATATGTGTGTGTGTGTGTCCCTATCCATGGATAAAAGTCTAGTAAGATCAATCCTACTGAAGAAGCATAGTGATACAAGTTCCACTATTGTTTATCACAAGTATATGTGTATATCAATACTCATATCATATGTTTTTTGATGAACTACTAAGTGTGGTCATCTAGTATTGCTAGTCCAATTTTTCCCATTTGGAGAATGATGTAATATGGGGTGGGGCGGGGGGAGGGGGTATTGGGAATATTACATCATTCCCATATCTTTAGGTTTGTTAGTTTCTTTAGGATACATATACTTGCCATTTTTTAGTTAGTTAGTTTGCTAGTACCAATGAGTATTTGTTATCATTTGTTAGGAATATTGATCCCATGAATAGGAGTGGTTATAGGAACTCTCCTATAATATAGAAGATGGAACTCTTATAAATTTGTAATATCTTATTGAACAAAAAAGGGTGAATAGAAGCACATATTATTCATGTGTAATATTTTATAGGCTTCTATAAACTCTACTTATTTTTCTTGCAAAGTGTCGGATATGAGTGCACTACAAGTGTTGCACTTTTACTTTTAAGACTCATGATCAATACGGACATCTAGGTCATAGTTTCACTTTTAAAATTTTGTTTGTATGATGATAAATAAAGTAGGTAGCATCCACACTTTTATCTATAATCAGTCTTTTTTGTCTATAATCCTATATGTAGAAAAGAATAATCACATGTCTATAATCAAAATATATCATTTACAAATCAACCATAAAAATCACCCTTTGACAACTTAACACACTATAAACTTATTTTATTGAATATATAGATAAAAATATTTATATCTAATTTATAAATAAATTCATTTAATTACTTTAAAGTTACAGCCATGCATACAAGTTTCTTATTTTAATCACCTTAATATGGGTTGTATTTAATTCTTTTAATTACTTTAAAAGTTATAACCATGCATATAAGTTTCTTGTTTCAATCACCAACTTAATATAAGTTGTTCTTGTCTCTTACGTGTTTTAACGAATGCCTTCTATTATATCCATATGCACCTATCGTATGTGTATCTCCCATACGACTTTACAAAAAAAAATTAATATATAAATATGCTACTTATTGATTTGAATTTTTTTCGAGAATCGTGTATTAGTTATTCACAAATATATTAAATTCCATCTTGATTATATTCTCATTCTGAGTGGGACAAATATTTTAATATTGTATTTCAACTCGTGTTTTCTAGTTTGCCCACATTTTGTAGACAAGAATGAGTTGTGTCCATGAGAATGGTTAGTCATGGTATAGTGATGGCAATAGTTTCAATATCATGGATGATTGTTAAGTTTTGTATTTTTGGGTTTTGATTTTATTTGTCAAGTAAATTTTTTATGATGAATATATAAAAAATTTATAAAAATTTTGATTATCTATTTAATTTTTATTTTTTTAAAATTGTTTTTCAAAAAAGTATATTGTATTTTATAATAAAAATAGTTAAATAGAGTCATATGACCATCAAATTTAGGTCTTATGTTATTCTATTTACTATTTTTCATTTGTTTTTTCTGTCATCTATTGACGAGATTGTTTTTTTGCTTGTGGTAATGAGTTTGTTGTTTTCATGATAGTTTTTGTTGTTTGTTTTCTAAGTCGATGTAGCCGATGTTGTTGGGTTCCTTTATTTTTTATCTTTTAGGTTTTTCTCTTAACAATATTTTTAGTGGCTTGTGCATAATGTAATTTTTTATTATATTAATATGAAGATACATTTTTTAGGGGTAAACAATACCAATTTTAGTACAATGAGGATTAGATTTTTATTTTTTTAATGTGTTTGTTAATAACACTATTTGATGATTATATCTTTAATTAGAATTTTATTGATGGTGGTTATGAAGATGTTTATCAAACTCTTATGATATTATTTGTAATTCTTTTAGGAAAATATTCATTAGAGACAATGTGTGGAATCACAATGTCTCCTTTATTAAGAGATGTCCCCCTTCTTCTAAATAAGTATCAAAATATATAATGATGGATCATACATAATTATAGACATATAATCGCTAAAGTGAAATGGAATTTATGTGAAAAGATTTCACCATTAAAGTTATAACATTTAAAGACATCCTCAAATGAATAATGATGGAGCTTCTTTTTTATGCCAATTTTTCAAGTTCAAGAATATATTTCTTCCAAAATAATAGAAAGATATTGAGAAACAAATCATCATACAAAAATAATGTAACAAATTTTCATAAATACAAATCATAAATGGTGAACTTGCATAGAATCCCTTTTGACATTCAACTTTCTTTTTATAATTTTTTTCAAAATATCTTTGTAGAAGATGATTAAAACCTTTTTTTAAAGTGGTAGATCATTTCAAAATGTTCAAAATGAGTTCTTCTAGCTTATAATAGGAGAGATTTTTATTTGAGGATTTAGGAAATTTACTTAATAAATTTATCGTCTAGTGTGTCCTACATTCATAGAATCTTAAATAATATTCTAACATTAATTTTTAATTCTAAATATTGAATATTTATAGCCCCTTCCTCCTAATATACCAGTTTTGTTAAAATATACCCTTTTTATCTAATATTATAAGTATCTATTTTAATGTCATTTTTATATCTCTATTTACTAATACCCTTCATATGTTTGATCAAACATTTAATTTCTTTGGCTATCATGCTCATCTCTATAGGAGATTATGAAAATAAAATTAAAAATTAAAAATTAAAAATATTTATCTATTATACTCATTTTACAGTGATTTCTAATAGAGAATCTAATTAAATAAAATGAAGATAACGAATTCATATGAATATAATGTCATTATTGACTTCTGCTACACATTTAGATTGAAAATAATTCATGCTTATTCACAATGTAAATCACAATAAATTAGAAATATAATTATGATATTTATATCAAGATTCCACTGCATAGTTTTTGAGTCAAACTCATTGAGGCATATTTCATGAGCAATGATCCACATAAACTCATATCTCATAAGAATGAATGGCCTATTTAATAATCATTTGCATCTAGGTAATACTCACAAGAGTGAAACGTCGGGACTTTCCAAGAGGTCACCCATCCTAGCATTACTCTAACTCAAGCACATTTAACCATGGAGTTTCCCTTGAGATTAAGCCCACTTAATGTGGTAGCAAGCTAAATGGGCTTGATCTTGGGGGAAACTTCATGGTTAAACACACTTGAATTGGAGTAGTAATGAGATAGGTGCCTCCCTAGAAGTCCTAATGCTTCACCCCTATGATCATCACCCAAATGCAATAAGTCCTAAGAGGACCACTCGTTCTCATGTGAGATGTGTTCATGTGAACCACTACTGATGAAATATGGATCAATTAATTTGACTCAAAAACTATAGAGTTAAATCTTGATATAATTGTCATAATTAACACACTACAAAAAAAATATCAAGTACAAAAATATAATTGTTCCCCTATCTCTAATTTATCTACAACTAGCACTTGCACCTAAAGGAGGTTCAAGGATTATGTCGATAGAAAATTATATGTATGTTGATATCTTAGAGAGTATGTGTTTGTGTGTGGGTGCATATGGATGTCATGTGTTGCAAATTCTAGTTCCACGTGTCTGGATTAAACAATTAATAATAATAAGTGCTAAATAATGCAATGAAATAAACTTAGACAAATATAGATTTTTTCCTTGAAAAAATTAAGTATTATTTGATTTTAAAATATTTGCATACAAATTTAAAACATAAAGCAATGCAAATGAAAAAAAGAAAGTTGTCATCAAATTGACAAAAAACATTACAAATGGAAATATAATGTTCCAATGCAATTGGAAAATCAATATTTATGTCCTTTTACGTGATAAATGATATTTTGGAGGCTTTCACCTCATATTTTGGAGGCTTTTACGAGCTAGTTTACCATTAAACATTAGTTGAAACTTGTTTTTTCACAGCCTATCAGTTAAATATTTATATTTTCTTCTCCTTATTATTTACTTTCCACAACATAGTGTTATCACGAAAGCTAGCAACGCTCATGCCATGAATAAACCCCCTACGAAACTTGTTTGTTTCCTAGGTTCGTGATGTTCAAGCACGCAAAATGAGGCGACTTTCAATCCACCTCAAAATGCATTCCAAAGCCTCAAATAGTCAATCTGAGCGTCTCCCCATGTTTGCCTCGGGAAGACCTTTGAACGAGCACCTTCGCAAGCTTTCACTGTTAAAACTTAGAAAACCAGTGAAAAGTCCAGTTGAGCTGAAAAAGTGCGCTCTGACTACTTTTCACAAAATTGACTAAGTATTGGAGGTGTAAGGGCACACTTTTTTAGCACCCTTGCACTTAAGTGATTTTTGACTTAGGTGCAAGGGCGCTGAAAAATTGCGCCCTTACACCTAAGATGACTTTAACTTATTTTGTTTTGAACTTTGGCGTATTTTTGTTAATCATTTGCATTTCTCTCCATTTATTCACTCCACCTTTTGTGCCTTGATTGAATGCTTAACTCAAGTTTTCCCTTTTTACTCCTAGTCACTTAAAAAATGATTTTGGATTAATCTTCCTCTATTTTTATCATTGGTTATTTTTCTCCTCTTGCTGGTCGACCAAACTCACATAGCAAAGCACGTTTTTCAATCATAGCCATATTTGCAAGTGGGATCGATTCTTCCACTCTGTTTCAGGTATGATCTCTCTTTTCATTTCCCGTGATCTACATTTCAAGTCATGTATTTTATTATTTTGATTTCTTTATGCTTCTTTGTTAAAAACACGTGTTTTCTCAAAAGCGCGGGTTTTCTTTAACCACGCTTTGTCCTGAAATTGCTTCATGCTTTGACACTTACCATTCACATTTTTCTTCTTCTCTCAAAACACGTTTTTCCTCTTCACTTTCACCATTCACGTTTTCTTCACATCACCCATTCGCATTTTTCAATCTATCAAATGTTCTTAATAAAATGTTAAGATGTGGAAAATCGATGCCCTCATGATGCCAAGTTACTAATCATCGCCATCACATCTTTTTCATTTTTCCAAAATTTTGAAACCCATGTTTTTGTATTTGGTAGTGCTTTTTTTTATTTTACAGAAAAATGCATAAATACTGTCACACGATAAATTTAGGCTTTGTTCACAACCACTCATCATTATAAAATAAATTTCATTTGATTAAATGAAATGGAAGCTTGTGGCATAGGGAATTCCCATCCTCACAAATTATATCCATCATCGGGAGAAGCAAATATAAATAAATCATATTAAGTGTGACATTCATGTTGAAGAATTAATTTAAAGCTTTTTTCTCGTAATGCAGAGGCCACATCTATAAACTTGTAAAATATAGCATATCTGAAAATGATAACCAATGAGAGAGTAAATTTCATCCACGCATTCCTAGACTGATCCCAATTTTCATCGTTCGAGCAATATAAAGCATAGACAGAGACGAGAGACGAGAGACGAGAGACATAAAAGAGAACAGAGAATAAAGAACCAAGGGACGTCTCCCTTGCCTGCCTTTGCGCAGACATCATACTTGGAAGTGGCAGAGCTCAATAATTATAATGCTTGAAAAGAAAAAGAGCTAAATATTTCTAGTGCAAGAAAAGGTAGGAAATTTAATAAAGAAATCCACAAGGCAGCACGAGTTGCAGTTGCTATGGCAAGCAGTGTTATTAAGTAGTGCTATTAAGCAGTTTTTAGTTACTGATGTACATAGTAGTTTAAGTTTTCAGTTCAATTTGTTTTCAATAAGTGCTCATTGCACATTAGTTTCATTCAGTTATGTTTCATCTGCTTTCAATAAAGTGCAGTCACTACACAGGGGTTTTCAGATTTTTTCATAAACAAAATTGTAGTAGTTTCTTTCGGTTTGTTGTGCAAAGATGAGTTACATAGTTTTTCAGAGGAGGTTAAGAGTAGGAATGGATCCATGCCCAATGGATAAGTTACACAACTGGTCTATGATGTTTAGTAGGGTTAACACTCCGCAAAGGTCACCAATTTGTTACCTATTTTTCACTACCAACTCAAATAGGTAGAGTTGAATTGTAAATTCAAGCCAAGGTACACAAGTTGTTCAAAACATTTTTGCTAAAGTACTCATATTGTGCGTTGTTTCATTACAGTGTAAATTTCAGTGATATTATGCAAAAAGCATTCCAAAACGATATCATAAGTTTGCATAATGTTTGTTGTTTTATTCATAATGTATAAACCAAAATCCCACACAAGCCGTGAGAGTAACTTAATTTAATTTTTACAATCAAATAAAAGGTGCATAAGCAAAGGTAAGCTATACAACTAGAAATAAAGAAAGCATATGGTATAAAGTGATTCGTCATTGCCTGGAATGACGAATTGTTGACAAGTTGGGTCTTCAGTTGTGATTCCAGCTCCAGCTCTAGCTCAAGCGTACTTGCAAGTTGATGGAAATGTTGTTAGAGAAATGTGAATCAAATCCTATCGTATGCCTACGCTACCAACATAAATATAGAATACAGTTGATCAGGCATCCATCAAATGATTACAACAATTCAAAGAGCATAAGGAAAAGAGGAAGCTTTCAGTTTCTTTTATTTTGCTAACATGTTTGTTCACTATGTAGGAATAGGCTCACTGTGTTCGTGATCATTTTATCAGATATGGGGAGTAAAATGGGCTCCCACAAGGGTTGAGCTCGACATATCAAGGAGGACACACTCTCAAGTTACATACGAGAGTTCATTAACATGGATAACAGTCATTAAGAGAGCTGCTGAAAACTACATTTTCACAAGCAACTTTATTTCAAAGAGATTCAGGAAAAACAGTTTGAGCATACATCATAATTTTTCTCTTCATGTCAAGAAAGGATCAAATCATATAGAGAATTCATAGTTTTCATTGATACCCCTGTTTTCAGCTCTACTTTACATTCACGTTACATACAAATGAAGTATCGAGCTTCTTTACACTGAAGAGAAATAAAAATACAATATCAAGCACCCACCTATTTCATGAAGTTTTGAAATTTATTTCACAAGATACAATGAGGATTAACTGTGCTTGCACACATATGTTACAACCAACAGCCACAACCCAACAATAAATTCATACAATTACCAGCTTGAGCAGCTTTTCACACCGGAGACCCGATCAAGAACATAAAATATGACGTTTCAGTCAAAGGCCATGGTGAAGGCAACTAGTTTCAATGCATAAGAGCAGATCAACCATCATTGTACAGTCAAGCTAAGGGGAAGACTTCATAGAAGACAAAGACAAACACCTACAGATCTGCCATGTCAAGAAGGTAACAATTTAGTGTTGCATATGTAGTAGGTGGTGCAAGAAGGGTTTAAGGAGCATTTCAAAATGATAGTCTTGAGAGCAGATCTTATCACAAAAAAAGCCAAGTGTGTTCAAATAGTCATTTGATAATAGCAAAGTCTTGAAGATGATAAGAGAGGAAGGTCTACATCTTTAAAAGTTTCAGCACCCTGCATTGAACAAACAGTCTTATGACTATAATAAAGAGAAGGAAAGCAAAATATTATTTAATTGCCCCAAAATAAAACAGTCATTGTATTGTGTTTTGCAAACCATTTTAAGGAATTTTTCAAGCAAGTAATGAATATATGTGTTTCTGTAGCAAAGGCAGATGATCCTAGAAGCACAAATAAAGAGAGGACATGGCCAGACAAATGTATGCATAGAGATATGGAGCGGTTCATGCACAATTTTTATTCTCTTTCTTTCACAGGTGCCTTTAGGAAAATAAAATAAGGACCATGTCACATCCCAGATCATTTTATTCTATCAATTTGCAGGTACCCATAATTCAGAAAAAATTAAAGACCCGTTTGAGTTTCTTAGGCAAGCAATAAAAATAATGCAAAATTCTTCTTTTTACATGATACCCATGTGGATTTTTGCCAGGAAATACAGTATATATATACCCAGAAAGCCAAAAATTCACATCACCTAAGCCTTCATCATGGCATATGAAATCCGGAAAATACATCACAATTTTCATTCTTTCTTACAATATTTTTAGGCCATTTTGAGATTTTACCAGTCAAAGGTATTCACTCTCAGAGAGCCTATTATAGCAATAGAGAAAAGTGAAAATCAAGTTAATGAAGCTTCTGAACAAAGATTATAGGTTTATGAAAGAATCAAGATACCCTTGAAGCGCCAATAATAGAAAAAGGCAATAGCCAGTAAATGCACAAACCCGTGCCAGGAAGTATCAGAGGAAAAAATGAAGACCACGACCCAGATTTGAGATATTACACAGGAAAACTCACCATGATTTCATTTTTTGAAAACCAAATAGTTGCGGCCAAGCGTCATAGAAGCTTCTAGTGATGTGGCTCGAGCTCAGCATGGCGGCCAACAGAGTGTGAAGGAACAAAGATAAATGGAAAGGAAAGGTCAGTAAGAATGAACGATACTAGCCGCGGCCTTATGACCATCATTTTTTGTTGCAATACAATAAGGAGAGCCATCTACAAAATACTTACCAGGTCTGTGCGTAGAGATCTCCCAGGAACGAGCAGAAATGGTGGTGAGAGAGAGGTCGACCCCAATCTTTCTTCATGGCGGCAACATGGCATGGCGGCTAGAGCTTCTTCATGAAGCTTCCTTAGAATGATCAAAGTGCGAAATGATTGTGTTTTTAGGGTTTCAAAGACAATATGGAGAGCCTTTCTCATCGTACTATAGACTTTTAGGTCATTTCTTCCTATTCATTTGGTCGTCTTTTACAATGATGCTCAAATGCTATAATACTCAGTGGTGGTTATTGAAATATACTTGCAAAAAAAAAATGGTGTAAAATAGCCAATGCAATATATGTTGAGGAGTGAAGTGTTTTGCTAAGTATAGAGGTCGGTGTTGTTAAAATGTATGCTAAGTGATGCCAATTGAGGTGGCCAATAAAATATTTGCTAAGTGTGGTGGCAGTTTTCAGATTCTTGTATGGGCCCTTGATTTTATAAAGTCAGATTTATGTTTTACATGTCTTATTTTTTATTATTTGCATGGCGTATTGTAAAGTTAAATGATTAAATGTTAAATTATAAATCATTTAATTATTTTAACTATTTTTAGTGCAAAAATAAAAAATTAAGCAAAGATGGAATTCTATTTTACTTGGGCGGATTGACACAAACGAGGTGGCTTTCACATGCTTGGGCCCACCTTTTCAGGGATTTTCAGTTCAATTCGAGTCTTCCATGTTTCAGTTATGACTTGACAGTGAGTTTGGACCATCATGCACTCATTTTTGCATGGTTTTGACTCCTTTTATTAGAGATATTTGCTTATGGTCGTAAATTGCCTTGGAGTTATCACCCTCTCACTGAAATTGGCTTTCAATTCTATCTCCATGCCTTTTTGAAGGCTTTTGTATATATTGGAAAAACTTAATTGTTTTTCCTTAGTTCTTATTTTTCTCCTTTGCACTCTGCAAAAGTGAATTATTTTGTAACTCAGCATTATTTTCAGATTAATACATAATTGTAGGTTTTACAGGTTACCCTTGGTTATTGCATGGAGTTTTTCCTTTAATCTTTTCAATAATGTTAGGTTTTTCCTTCAAGCTTTCAGGCATCATTCTTGTGTTTTATTTTTGATCGAATTATATTGTGTTTCAGCATTGGAACCTTTATCTTTTTGTCTCAATCATAAGTATATGTATGCATTCAAGTTTAATTCATAGGTCATACACTGAGTTCGTACTTTAAGAGTATTTTCTTAATTGTGAGAACACTGTTCTTTTCCTCTGAAAGAAGATAGTTTTATGAGTCTTTATATGGAGCATTTATATGAGTTCAAACTGTTCAAATTTTGACGTGCAAATTAGATATATTGAGAATCAATTGTGAACCAAACTACCTTTTAGATCATCATTTTTAGGTGCAAGCATCACCGTAATTAAAGTTTCATAGTTCTGCATTCAAGTTAAATCTTTTATCCTTTTCCCAACAAGTTACCTAAATATTAATCAGAAAAATTCATAGGAACCAGCCTAGAATCTGGAGGTCTAATTCCTTATAGGTTACCCACAACCTGGAATTAGTTATAATGTTTCAACAGATTGTTGAATTTCAACATTCAAGCATTCGAGTGCAATCTGTTTGACAACAATAATGCTTGAAAAGAAAAAGAACTAAATATTTATAGTGCAAGAAAAGGTAGGAAATTTAATAAAGCAATCTGCAAGGCAACACGATTTGTAGTTACTATGGCAGAAGCACCAGTGAAAGTAGAGATACTTGAGGTTGGCAAGCAGGGAATGCCAGTGGTCGAATTGGCTCATAATTTGGCATTCAGTGAAGGAGAGATTCTTACATCTCTATTTATGAAAGGTATTCGTGCTTTTGTAGACAATAGTGTGGCGAAGGTGTGAAAACCCTTTGACAAACATAAACTCAAATTAAGCCTCATCCCGTGTTGGATCTCAAGCATATTGGCCAGAGAATGATCTCTTGTAGATTTTCCATAAGCGCCAAAGTCCACCAACGTTACTCTCCCAATGGCGCGCTCACCAAAATCTGCAATTAGAGTTTCAATATTTCGCAGGGATCGTGAATAACCTTGAAAGAAGCCAGTATCATGCCCTTTCCCACCCTACTCACAAAAAAATGTCTTTTGCTCTAGAAATACGAATTACTCTGCTCTCCGTTATTCTTTTAATGAAAATAGGTGACTCTTTCACTACCGTCAGTTACTCTTCCACTACCGTGCAACGAAGCCCATCCACATCTTCCATAGTTACCATCCACATCTTCCTCCTGTTAACAACTGGCAGAATACAAATCATTTCTTTTTTCTTAGACCGTTACTTCTACTGGCCTCCTATAGGGGCTACTGCCATTTTAGGCTTACGCCTCTCAGCGTAATTAAAGAAGGAACTCAATGATTTGTGCCTCTTTTTACTGTGATAGGGAATGCAAATGTGATAGGTAACATAGTTTTGTAAGCTACAGGGGACCCACCGCTATTGCTTCTACGCTCCATGATGCTAATGATTGGGACTGGTTTATTAACTTAGCACCTTCAACTATCGTTTCATTACATAGGACAACAAATACTATTTTAAACTTATGATTGTTTATTTAAATGGTTTAATGCAATGGATGGTTTATTGGAGCAATGTGTCATGTCCTTGAAATTGCAACACTAAAAGGTTAAAACCCAAACATTAGAATACAAATAAATAAATAAAATGAATATTAGAAATATAAATATTAAATTATTATAATATAATAAATATTATAAATATTTAAAGAAAACCAATATAAAAATAAATATTCTAGTAATTAAAATATAATTATTATTATCATCATAATCTAATAAATATTAAATAAAATATATAAAACTAACATAAATGAATATATATTATATTAATATACAATATGTAAATATAAAATAAGGAAATACAATTACAAAGAAAATGATTAAAGGCAGCGAATGCTATTAAGGGAGTGGTTGAGGTAGCAATTCTTATTAAGGTAGGTATTAATCTACCAAAAGGCAGCAATCATCAGTAACAAACAAATATATTAGAAGCAATGATGATATCATTTGGGAGGTAGGTAATAAAGACAACTTTATTCATTAAGGAATGCAACAATTATTATCAATTCACATAGTTAAGGAAAGAAGCGCTTATGTTAAAGGGATGTGTCCCTTACAAATGTAAGGTTGCTAATCAAAAGGAGGTGACTCTTCTCCCAAATGGGATATAAAGGGGCATATGTCACTTGTGAAAGGGAGGAGGAAGAGAGATAAAAAAGAAATACATCTACATTTAGTGAAATCTGGAAACTACAACAAAGGGAATACATATATTGGAATAAGTATCATTGACAAGAATATAATTAGGGAAGTAAAATAAAATATAACTATTAATATATATATATATATATAATTATATTTTATTAGGGAAACTTATATATATATATATATATATGGGTGAGTAGATAGGTGAATCACTTGTGAATATATAATAATGATACTTGCAGCAATTATTAAGCCTTATAAGTAATGATGACTCTTTAAAATAAACATAAGTAGAATTGCCATCATCCTATGATCAATCCAGTATAAGGTTGAAGGAAGTAAGTAAGGAATCGGAAAACATGGAGAGATACAATAATTCAGGTGATGTATTCACTTAGCAATAATATTTAGCATATTTTGAATATAAGAAATCAATATTGCTAATTTGATCATTGGTGTTGCTAGACTCATTAACTCTATTGTAATTGGCCTCATTGCAAAGACTATTGGGGGGATACACATATGATAATAATTTAAGGAATTCACTCATATGACTTCTCTTCTGCATTATTAATTCACGCCTCTCTACCCAAGAACAAAATTATAGAAACAAACTGAGAAATACATCATCCCAAGAGGATGATGTTTGATAGAACATAGAACAAAACCATGTCTTCAGGCATTTTGCATACATTGGTGATCTTTTTGAGCTAGGCCATTTAGATAATTCAAGTTGCATTAGAAAATAAATCATTGCTTTCTCTTTGATATCGATTTCCTCTTATTGTCAAAAATTCATCTTAATAGTTGTGTAATATGATAGGGACAATAGTATAAGAAAATATACAATAGAACTGCAAAAGGATAAATGATTATAATTTCTTTATGTTTATGAAATGCATTTCAAATTTAAGTCATAAGTGTAACAAAGGAATATACCTATGTATGCATATTGTTGAATTTCCTTAAAAGCATCTCATTGAATATACAAGACTATCTTTTATTAAGCATCAGAAATAGAATGATAATAAATACGTTTATTATGTTTGTATAAATATTGTTTTCTTTGTGATTGTTACCCTATAGGTGGTGAAGCAAAGTCCAAGTGGTTAGCCTAAAAACTCCCCTCTCATGTTCCTTAGGCCCAAGAAATGGGTTAGACATAGAGAGGTGGGGGTCCCACCGTAGGAAACTACACTATTATAGGTGTGGTAGGTCGTAGGCCCTTGGTCACTAGGGTTTCACCTTTTCCCCTAATAGGGAAAGTGTATTTTGAGGTACTGCCATGTATGGAGAATGTAGGTACTAAGCCGTTGGGAAAGGAGGATTGTGAGAGGCAATCTCCCGTGCCCAACACAAAGGCTTTAAGGTAGATCCATACATGGCACTCCTCTTGCTTGTTAAAATTGCGTTTATGATTATGCTTATATTTTGGATATCTAGATATTAATGCTAACGGATATATGTGCATGTGGAAATGTTGTTAATATGGTGAATGTAGATTTCAGACCAAGATTACTTCATTAAAAAGAACATTCATTTAGAAGGAAGAAACCCTAAACCTAATCAACAAATGAATTCTAGGGAAAAATAGGTAAGGGACATTACACAATGAAGCAAATTTAGGTATTCAAGCCTTCCTTTGATTTTATTATTGTTACAAATGTCATTTATTTAGAAAATATTGTGTACCCATTGATTTTTATCATGGATGTTTTAACTAAATCTCATGTTGTCATTTTATTGGGTATCATATTTGATCTTCAAAAATTCTTCATTTTTTAAGATTTGTTCTATTTTAATTTTTGTATTGAGATGATTTTGTGAGTATTTCTTTTTAGGGTATGTTCCCGAGGAAAATAACTTGTATATATTCATGCAAAGATTAATTAGGGTTGAGGTTTTGATATACACTCTTTGATAAGTGTATCTTCTTCCTCTTCTTTGATTTGTAGGGCTCCATAACAGGCGTGTCTTATTGAGTTCATTTAAGAATATCATCTTGAATTCTTAACACGTAGTGAGTTTTTCTTTTCAAGCCCTTCGTCAAAGCCCATACTTTGAATCTCCAAAGATGAATAATACTCATTCTTGAGAGTTTCCAAATAGTTTGGTTTCTTTCTACTACAATTGCCTTAAGAAGCAGGGGGAATTGCTTGTGGGTTGACTTATTCAAACCTTGTGACCTATTTGTAAGTAGGTTGTGTGGTTGGCTGTTGACCAAGACAACATAGTTTCTATGTTCATTTTTATTCTCTTTTCTTGCTCAAAAGACATAAAAGTAATATATTTTTTTTTATGACTTTTCCATTTTCCGTTGAATCTTTAGAACCCTCTATATTCTCTTGTTTTGAAGTAGTTGACCCTTTTGCTATTACACTATCACCTCGATGAGACTCTCAAATATTCAAAAGAGTGTCATAACTACAAAGGAAAAAATCTCTATGAACTATTAATTACATTGTCTTTATATTTTTGTTGTAATTTTCTATCTAATTATGCTTCATGAATCGGGTAGCACGACCCCCTATAAACTGTAGTGCGACTGGTAAACTTTTTAATGTGACCGACGGTGCTGGCGCGACTAGACCTCGTGACCAACCTCCTATAACAGAAAAAGTTTAGCCAACCGAACTAGAGCCCTCGCCCCTATCAACAAAAATTATTACACTATCTAAAAATACAAATTATAAATACCTCATTATAAACATATATTATAATATTTACCACCTAAAAACATCTCTACATTAAAAATACTTAATTAAAAACTACCTTACAAATAAATACATAACTACCTTTATTAAAATATTAATATATAAACCCTAACCCAACTATTTATACTAACTTTATTCTTTAGAAAATTACTCTAAATATCTAATGGAAGTTCCTCAAAAATCTAGACCGCTTGAAATTCTAGTCCTTCACAAAGGCCAAAAGTCCAATATTCTACATCTACAGAATTCCATAATGACTTGGATTATAGATAACGTGTAGTTCCTATGTCAATTTTGACGTGTTAGTGATTGTAATTGCGAGTGAAATTACAATCACTAACACGCTAGAACCCATAGGTTACGTGTTCGACACGCTATAATGATGCCCTATTTTTCCGTGTGTAACCCGAACCTTCCTTGTATTGTCTTTTCATAAAGATTAGGAAAGGAGTATTTTGCCCCACCCACATGGCAAATGGGAAAATGGTCATCTCAAGTGGGTTTCTTCAATGAGGTGTATTTTTTTTGGGGGGTGGTGTGAAGAAGATAAGGGGTGTGTTTTTTTTTTTAATTTTAATTTATGTTGTTATCATTTGATAATATTATTGTTTCAATAGTATAAATTAGTATATATATTTTTAAAACAATTTATATAAAATATGTGGAAAGATATTGAATTATTTATTTTTTCGATTAACAAATTTAAAATAAATAAAAAATCATTGTATGATTTATTAGATGGAAACACAAAAAATATTGTAATTAAACAATGAAAATAGAATTTTGTGATACTGTCCACTTTTTAAATAATGAAAAAAATCAATAAAAATTCATTACACATAGAAAGTAGATTTTTCTTTTCCTTTCACGAATTTAGTGACCACCTATATGTCATGTTGCCCCATAAGATTATGGCTATCGACGTAATTAACAAGATTTATTTTTACATAAATCTATTTGAAATATATCGAAATTCAAAATATCTATTTCATTTATATATGACAAATTGACTGAAAATAGATATACTAATTTGTACAATTGAAAAAAATAAAATTATCAAATCATAACAAAATTGGTAACATCACAAAAAGTTGAGAACACATCTTGTCTTATTTACACCACCCCAAAGAAAGCACCTCATGAGATGTAAGGAGGCCCACATGAGATGAACATTTTCCCTCATATTCCTCTTGGCCATGTGGGTGGGACAAAAACATTCCCTTTCCTAATTTTTATGAAAAGACAATACAACAAAGGTTCAAGGTAAGCATTAAAAAATAGGGCAGCATTAAAGTGTTTTGAAAACATAACCTATGTTTGATACTTTTTAATTTTACTTCTCATTGCAATCACTAATATGTCAAAATGGACTTAATATATTTCCTTCACATTACATATAATCGAATGTGTCAAATTGATTAAAAATAGACACCTTAAAAATGGTATTGCTTAATTTATTTTAGATAGAATTTTGTAATGATAGATAAGTTAGTATAATATTTTTTTATATTATTAATAAAAATATATACTATTCATCATAAAAATTAAAAGAATACAAATTAAAATAGAAAAAATAAATAAAAAAAGGGTGTAAAATTTGTGTAGTATGAAAATATGAATTGAAAACAAATTATAAAGAAGAAAAGCCTCATAAGCGATATTAAAAAACAAAAGATGATTTTTTTTTAGTTTGTCCCTTAATATGAAACAAATTCCTAAGGCTTATTTTAGACCTAGAAATTCAACAAGAGATTATTATTTTTAGATTGTCCCTTAATATGAATTATTAAATAGGCATGGGAAAAGTAGTTAAAATTAAATTTGGACCCAAGTTAATTTGAATATGCTAATATACACTTAGAGGTGTTTTACAACACGATGAACTTTATGTTGTGATTGTGTCATCAAATGGTTTCCCATTGCCATGAGATCCACAAACTTCATGAACATCAAGGGGATAATGTCGACCCATTATTGAAATGTGCAACCAAAAATCATCTATATTTCCATCCATGTTATCTTTGATGTTTGTTAATTTTTAGGTTTTTATGTTCATGGGCTCTCACTTCCCACCCCATTGTGACTATAGAATGCCTATCAACAGAATAAGTTATAACAATGTATAAATACACATAAACAACTATAAATTTGGCTTGATTATATGCATAGCATATTTTTGGCCACCTTATAATTTTCAACTTTGTTTGAAATACAAAAAATATCTTCTTAATTGAATAAAAATAGGACAAGACATGTTGTTATGAGCACCTTCACCTTGTTTCATAAACTTGACAATATGTGCAATCTAGTGTTTGATAGGTAGATATTTTCTATCCTAACTTATCCCTTTAGTTATTTTTATCTATGTGGTTTTATAATAGAGATTTTTTTATTGTTTATCTATATGTATGAAACATAATAAATAAAGAAAAATTGGAGAATTTAAGTGACTTTAGGTGGACTATTTAAAAAATTATATTCATAAATGATTAACTAGATACTTACCATCCTCACTCATCCTTTTAATTGTTATTTATGTATGTGATTTTTCAATAGAGACGTTTATTTTTGTTTTTGTATAATGTATGGAACATAACAAAGAAACAAAAATTAGAGAATTTTAGTGATCAAATTCACATTGTGTTGTTATCTTTTCAATTTGAATTCACCTTCACACTTATGTTTAGATGATTCTTGTGAGAACATAAATTTTTAAAAATAAATAAATAAATCACCTCAATCTAAAAGTTTCTTGTTATAAATGCTTCTTGGGTGGCCAACTTATATTGGATAATTTGGTTTTGACCTAGAAGATGAATGAATGGGCCCAACAAACTTTTAGAGATGTTCTTATCGTCAAGCTCAATTTCAACAAGGCGTATGATAGTATTTTCTAGCCCTTTATTCTCAAGGTGCTTCATTGGCTAAAATTCAACCCCAAAATATGTGCTCATGTCAATTTAATGATATTTTATGCATGCAAATGCTAGATTAAAAATCAATGGTTCCCTCTCCCCTCAATTTCCCCTCTAAATATTCATTTTCCAAGATTTTTCCCTTGCTTAATTCCTTTATGTCCTTACAACCAACAACCACTTTGATAACGACAATATGATCTTCATTCAAAATTGTACCAAAGAAGTAAATAATATCTTAGATATCCTTTATTTTTTTAGTTTCAGTCTCCTAATTAGTAATGCATAAAATATTTTTTTTATGGCTCATCCTAACCTCCATTCACCATGGATCCTTGAATAATGGGAAGAGACGAAGCATGACACTTTTAATATATACATTAGTATTCACTTGGTATTGGTGTCTCCTATAAGCATATGTGGAGATGGTATTTAAGCAAAGTTAAAAGAAAATTATATTGCATTCTCTTGAAAGAAAAATATGGTTTGGGTATCATTTATTATTATATTTAGGGGGTCTTCTTGATGGACAAATGGATTGTGAAGGCTCTTAATGGGAACACTCCTTTGAAAAACTTGGTTTTCTTCTGTAGATAATCTATAACTGTGGGTAACACATGTGGTACATAGTGCATTGGAATGATAAGATTCTTTAGGATTCATTCTTCAAGACCAAAGGTTCAACTCTCTTCATTAATATTTGGAAGGCTTGGTAGTTAGTTTCACCCAAATAATATTTTGGTTCAATCGATCTCCTAGTCATGGCATCATTTTTTCCACCTCTTCTATTTGGTGGAACTAATTGATCCAACTAAATGAGAAACCATTAGGTTTCATTCCCATATTCAAAATTTAAATTCATGTTCAAAAAAATTATCCAAGCATCTCATGATATGTGGGATGTTACAAGTTTCAATTATAAATCATGGTGATGAATCAAGATTTGCTTCAATATTTAATGCAAAGACATTTCCATTTCGCATTGAACTCCAAAAGCTTTTCCTTCCAAATCTTTCAATATTTTTTCTACTTGCTATCTTTATAAATTCTTCAAAGATTGGAGATGTCCAAATGGATGCAACATATTATCCTTCCCTCTTAAAGCTACAAGAAACACTTACCTTATTGACCTCTCCCTCCCTATATCAACACCATTTAGAATTATAAGTTCAAGCAAACTAAGTGTCCAACAAACTCAACCTCCTTATTTGGCAGCCCAAAGTTGATTCATAATTCCAATTCACTATGTGCAAGCTTCTTCATGTCAAACTTCCTATTAGAAATTGCCTTAAATTTATTTATTTTCAACCCTCTTTCCCTTTCTTTATGGAGGCTAAGTCCATGCTTAATTAATTTTAGTTCTTTCTCCCATGCTTAAATGCAATGGTTTTCCTTTATATCCTCCTCCCTACCCTTTTTCACTTTGTTGGGTCATGGAAAGCAGCTCTCCTTAGCTCTTCTACTTTGTAGAATATGGTTACTTACACTTTCCACTAGTTATTATCAAACACATTTGGAAATATTATTGATTTGTTGTCTTCTCCCAATCTTGTTTATCCTTTAGATGTTGAGCATCAAATATTATGTTCTATTTTTGTTATTATAGATGACTACATAGTGATCAAAGGGAAACTCAACATTAACAATGAGCTTGCAAAGTAATTCCATAGCTTACAATCTCAACTTCAAGATTTAGAGGCTAAGCATATTATCCAAAGATTAGATTATCCAACTTCCCTTGGATTCCAAAATTTGATAAATTCTTCATGGTGTTCCTTAGTTATTAGGTGATTTTCTTTAGCAACTCTCTTTGGCTATATATTGCTACTCCATGTTAGGGAGAGATCTTTTAGGAGCTTGTCTAAAAGGTGGAATCCAAATGTTTAGTGATTTGGACATTCTCATATTTGTGATCCTCGAAGCATGAATTGGCATCTAATTATCCTTGAGGGTTCAATAATGTAGTTTCACTTCCTTTTGCCCTAAATATCTAATCATTTTATTTACATTTTGGAATGAAAATTAACAAAGAATAATATTTTAAAAATATTTGAGAAATGTTCATGAAAATGGTGAATAGAAATTGGTTCTCTAGAGAGGACATTGAACAATCAAAACCCACCATAGAAAAGGTTTTCAGAATGTAGAATCAATATCCTTTATGCGAAATTAATGACTTTTAGAATGATGAAGAAGATGCGTGATTTGATGATGAGTATGATTATTATGAATCAAGATAATTGGTACTCTACTTCTTATCTCTAAGACCATCACATCCTTGTAGAGCAAGAGCAAGGAATAAAGTTTAAGAAACCTCAAGGTTGTACAAGAAAATAAAATGATTTTAAATCTATCAATGTGGGGCATTCAATTCTTATACTTTACTAACTTTAGTTATTGTGTGATTATGTATCATTGACATTGTGTAATTACTAATTAAGGTTTCATAGATACATGATTAAGCAAGCACAAAGGAGGAATTTTTCCTTTATGTGACACCAAGATTTTTTATAATTTTTTGAAAAAAACCTAGTGTCATGCAATAATTGATGATTTTTATTCAATTATTATTATAGTCCTATTAACTTTGATCAATGCCCATTTATTGCTCTTTGTTTGGTCAGGCATTGTTACAATTCTAACATAGTGGTTGTTGTTGCTCTTGCAACTATTGTAACTTCATGAGCTTGTTGTCTTTTGATACGTTGTCATGGGATACAACCTTTTTTATTGTTCTATAACTATTGTCGTGGTTGTTGTTTGTATTTTATTCATCTTTATCTAATAAAAAACTTGATAATATATTTTTTTTGCGAAAGAACAAGGCATTATCTTAGGTGGAGTATTAAAAAACTTATATTCATTAATGATTAGTTAGATATTCATTGTCCTCACTTATCCTTTTAGTTTTTTTTTGGTGTTTTTTTAATAGAGATTTTTTTTGATATTTTTGTATATGTATTGAATATAAAAAAAGAAAAAAAATTGAAGAGTTTTTAGTGACCAAATTCAGGCTGTGTTGCTATATTTTCAATATAAAATCACTTTAACACTTGCATTTAGATAAGCCTTCTGACAATGTAAATTTCTAGATTTTTTATTTAAAAGATTAACTCAATTGAAAATTTCTTGTTAAAAATACCAAAAAATATTTTCAATATTTACTTGAACAAATAAGAAAATAACTTTGCTAATGTAAGGGATTTAATTTTTTATTATACTAGTAATTAAATTTCTATTTCACTTCAATTATACATAACACTAAATTGACTTATATAAAATAATTAATCTCTTAACATTAAATGGCCCCAATAAAACTAAACAACCATTTAATAAATGTTTGAATTAACTAATTAATCAATTAATAACAATTTTAATAATAAATTAAAAAATAAATGATTTAAAAGATAACATTTCATTACTACTTAAAAATATTCTTTCAACAATTATTTTATGAGATGATTATGATGAGATTACTCATTCACTTGCACGACTTTTTAAATAATATTCCACATATGAATTTTTAAATAATATTCCATATGTCAGGAAGGACTAATCCCATCAAAAGGTTGTTTATAATAATGAAATAACAAATTTTGTTTGCACCATGAAGTATCCCTTGAAGGATGTTTTAAACATGGCAATGCCTTCTATGAAAATCAAGTTCGTTTATAGTCCCACAAGCTTGTTTGTCATGGTTGATTATGACCCCCCTTATTGTTAAGGATTTCTTCTAAGGTCTAAAATTGAGTTTATTCCCTTAAATGGGATAATCAACTATATGAAACCATAACATCATAAATTCTCAAAGCACAATTTGTCATCCTTAACAATCTTTCTCATAATTTTATTTGTTCTAAAGATGTTTTTGTATTATAATTGAACTAGGCAAGAATTTCAATGTAGACAATTTTTTTTTACATGTTTTGAATATATGATAAATTATTCTAATTGAATAATATTTGGGGCTATACAAATTGCTAGAAAGTTTTAAGTATAGTAATGAAATATTATTTGTGAAAGAATTGTAAATTGAAATTTACCAGAGAAGTGATTAACAAGTATGAAATTTAATTTTAATTTTAAAATGCAAAAAAATTGGTACATGATGTAAGATAAATTTAGTAATATTTGATGTTAATAGGAATTTCAAAACATTTCATGACATTTTGACATACAAATTATAGTTAATAAAAAATTTAATAGTTCATTTTTTTAGTTGAACATTAATTATGGTGCATTGAAATTAGTATTAGAAATAATTTGTTTTATTATATTATTTTTGATAGATTAATTTTGGTTTTAGGGGACCACTCCCTCTCTCGCACACACATAGAGAGAGAGATTAGATATTTTCATGACCATTATATCACCTAAAAACCAAACCAACATACCCTATCAAGGTTTGATCATACCCTCTCAACATAACAAAACCATTTCTAGAATGATGAAACCATGGCTAGTGACCACCTCTATCAAGATTTGATCAAACCCACCTAGACATGTTGGCTTAATTACCATCTTCCCAACTACTCTAATTGTATCCAAGTTATCTTCTTTGAGATTCTTGATAAAATAAAAATAAACATCAATGCTATGTCAAGGTTTACATGATACCTATGATTAGTTGACATAAATTTATCCTCTAAATCCATTTAAATGGCATGAATAATGATGCCAAATAAATTATTGACTACTTTTCTCAATCTAAAATCTAACCAGCCCTCCCCCCCGGCCCAAAAAAAAAAAAGAAAAAAAACAAAGAAGGAGAAATCTAGTGATTCTTCGCTACCACTCTTAGCAAAAGCATGGGCCAAATGAAGAAATTCAGGTAGTAATTATCATAAATATAATGCCACCTTCAATGCTTATCAAGTGTTAATGTCATTAGTGTCATAGTATTGGTTCATCATGTTTTCTTTTAGTTCCAACTCTTTTGCATGCTTCATAGGCTATCATTTATTCAATCATTATTTGTATGTGTGGCCAAATTCTTCTTATCCCTAATCCTAATGAGTGAAAAATTATTGTTGACCAAATTTGGTATTACAATTTGAAGGTGGACACAAAAGCTTTCCATGTGTTTGATTACTTGTCAATAATGCATTCCACATCCTTATCAATTTCATAGTTTGCACTTCCTTTTTTTATCTCTCTATAGACATGTATTGAAAAAGTTATAAAAGAATCAAGAATTGGCCATGCTTCTTGGGGTATATTATTTAATTTCCAAATTGGGGGGCCTCTTTTCCAAATGGCATCGATAATGATCATATAATCTCCTTCCACTTGTAGATTATACAACAATTTTTTTGCATGCTTCAAGACCAAGGAGGAATGCTTGTGCTTCCTCTTCATTATTGATGCCTTACTTTAATTTATTTGGTGCAACCCTAAATAATCTCCCTTTGTTGTCTCTAATGATGTAACTCGTTTTAGATGGCCTTGGGTTTTGGCTTGCAACCCCATCAAAGTTCATTTTTAGCCAACTTATAAGAGGGGGAGACCAACTAATTTCAACTCTAGGATTGCCAATGGAATTAATTCTACTCACCTAAGATCAAAGGATTTAAAATTATCTATTGTGAAATTATTTTTTCAATGTTATTCGATAAAAATATGATCTTTATATCATTTATCTAATTTGTACATCTTATTTGAGAATTATTGAAATTATTATTATTATAATAAAATAATTATTTTCAAGTGCTTAAAGTCTATTTCTTTTCAACATTGTAGTAATGTAATACCATTGATTATTTTTATTGATTATCATGATGATGTTAGAGTAAAGTAATTAATTAACTTTACTCTCCTCTTAAGATTTCGCCTTGCACACATATTAGTCATTTAATAATTAATATTAATTATTAAATGCACTCACCTTTAGGATTAGGTTTTCCTTTTAGGTTTTGATCTCCTTTTATAAGGATTGATCTCTTGTATTTCTTGTATGCACTATTCATTTTTCTAGAATACATCTTGCACATTGTGAGAGCCAAACCCTTGTCTCGATCTCTCTCTTTCTCTGTGACAAGTCTTTTGCATGCAGGTATTGATCGGGTTCTATGGATTTGCATTTCTCAAATCCTACATGGTATCAGAGCCAGATCTACTGCAGCTTGTTCAGTTTTTGAAAGAATTAGAGATCTTTTTTTGGTTGCATCAAATCTGTGTTTGTTTTCTAGTTTTTATTTGGAATAGGGGGTTTATTTTTTTGGTGCACTTTGAGCTCAAACGGACCTCATCGTTGAGCTCGCAACATCCAAAAACCCCTATTTTGATATAAAATTCATCAAATTTGGCTTCACGGCGTTAGATCTACGAGGGTTTGATGTTTTTTGAGGGTTCCTGATCTAGAGCGTACCTGAAATTTTGGAGTGATTTCAGCCCAAACGGACCTCACCATCGCATTCAGAGTGCCCAAAAACCCCCAAAATCGACTGTCAATCATCAAAATCGGACACAGTGACTCCGGGAGGAAATTTTTTTCATTTATGGGTCGTACGGCCTGATACGGCACGCAATCCGAAAAAAAATTATAGTTATGGAACCGCCGTTAGTTAACCGCTAGTGGTTAATGCTAGCAGTTAGCCTAACCACCAAGCTTAACCCTCAAACCTTTTTGGAGCAATTTTGGTATTTTGGCCATAACTTTTGCATACGAACTCGGTTTTTTGAAAACAAAATATTGTTGGAAAGCTGGTTCCGAGCCCGTTCTGATGGTGTAGGAATTTCTTCAAAATTATTCAGTTTGCATGCAGTTTTTTTCAGTCAAAGTCAGATGATCTTCTTTCACTCCGAGGGGCATAACTTGCTCAAGTTTGCTCCGTTTTTCGAAAGCGAATAGGCATCGGAAAGGTGGTTCTGTACTCTTTCCAGATCTTCAGTTTATTTCACCAGAAAATTTTTCAGGTACACCGAGATTTGTCTCATACATATGCTGCTTTTTATTATTTTCTGGCTTTCAATTTGTACTAGGGATTGGTTTTTTGCATTGTGGGGAGGTGTTTTTTCCTGCTTTCTATTATTTACATCAGAAAACCAGAATCTATAAACACCAAAATAAAAAAAAACCCTTCTGCATCTTCTGTCTAGTTCTGAAAGACCACTTAATAATAATAAAAAAAAACATTCAGAATAGTTGAGGCACAGTTCACAACATGGCCGACAGATCTATTGAGCTTCTCACATCGCATAATTATCACACTTGGAAGGGTCGCATGACGACACTTCTCCAGTCTCGAGGGTTATGGTCTTGTTTGGATGCGGTTCAACCTCCATTGACTCGCGCCTTTGAGGTTATGCAGCACAGGAACAATATGGATCAGGCTATGGGATTGATGGCTTTGCACATTTCAGACAGTCTCTTGTTTCATCTTGAAGGGTGTCTCACACCTAGGGCCTATTGGACCAAGTTTGAGGGACTTTTTGACACTATCAACGAGTTTAGAGCACTACAGATTGAGGCAGAGTTGACTTCACTTGCACCTGATTCTTTTCCCTCCATTGAGGACTTTTTGATGAAATTCAAACAACAAAGATCTCTTCTACAGGGTTGTGGTAAGGTTAAGATTGATATAGAGTGTATTTCCCTGATTTTGTCAAAACTTCGTGGGAACTTTCAGATATTCTCATCTACCTTCCATTCCACTATGGATGCCTTGGGTGCACGTTTTACCATGCCTTCTTTTGAGGTGTTTTGTGATCGTTTGACATGAGAGCAGGCTAAGATATCACAGTTGGATGCTCTCACAGGATCACCGCACCAAGCATTGGTAGCACAGTCATCTCAGGGGAAGCAGAAGCAGAAACAAAAACCACAGACCACAGAGCATTGGAAGGATTCTAGTTCACAGAAGACTTCTGATTCACCTTCTCCTAAGGGGGAATCATCGAAGAAAGATAGACCTAAGTGTGCTTATTGCACTAAGCTAGGACATGATGAGTCCAAGTGTTATGAGAAGAAGATAGATGAATATGCAAAATAGGTTTCAGATTTGACAGCTCTTCTTGAGAAGAAACATATTCATCACTCTTCTTCATCTACTTCAGGCGGGTCTTCTTCTTCACCATCATTCCAGATAGATGGGCAGGCCCCACATAAGGGTCATGCATTATGTGCAACCACCAGTTCACATTCATCTAGATGGCTACTGGATTCAGGTGCTTCACACCATATGGCATCTTCTCAGGACATGTTCTCATCTTTCGAGGCTGCATCCTCACCACACATCTTGATGGGTAATAACACTTATATGAGTGTATGTGGGAAAGGTTCTATCGATATTGATGGCGGTACATTCAATGATGTACTATGTGTTCCATCTTTGTCCACTAACCTTCTCTCCATTTATCAGATTGCTTACAGTGGGATAGGGAAGACAGTTGAGTTCACACCTGATTCAGTGCACATCAGAGACATTCAGACTGGCAACATTGTTGCAACAGGGACAGTTGATCATTCTTCCCGATTGTATGCATTTACACACTTTGGTCCACCATCTCCCTCTCTTTCTAAAAGAGAGCATGCAGTATCTGAGGAGAAGTTTGGTCACTTGAACTTATGTGTTCTTCCATCTGTTCATGAGACTAGTGTTGAGACTTCTACACCTCTTCCTCCTATTGAGATCACATCTATTCAGTAGGATTCCTCTTCAGCTGTGACTGACATTGTCGCTCCACTCATCGAGCCATCAAGTGCAATTGTTGAGGCCATATCAGAGGATATTCCTTTCCTCACAGAGGACAGATTCAACACACCTGTTATCCCTTCTTCATTGGAGATTCCATTTCAGGATCATCTTGAGTTGTTTGATTCACCATTTTGTTATTCATACACTCATGTTGTTGTTTCATTCTTCAGTGCACATCATCTAGGACTTCCATTTTCACCTCACATCCAGGGATTTCCTCTTCTTCGACCATTGGATCTGTTTCTTCCTCCGAGGTGACACATCGGTTTGATAATTGGCACAGGGGTTCTCTCATTTTGGGGGGGCTTTGGAGTCTCCACTCTCTCTCATGGGGCGGTATCTGATTGTATATTTGCATATGTTCTTGAGAGAGTCTCTTGAGACATTCCATTTGTACTTTCTTTTTTGCATCTCTTTTTGGAGAGGAGTTTTTTCCCATATATCTGCATATGTTCTTGAGAGAGTCTCTTGAGACATTCCATTTGTACTTTCTTTTTTGCATCTTTTTTTGGAGAGGAGTTTTTTCCCATATATCTGCATATGTTCTTGAGAGAGTCTCTTGAGACATTCCATTTGTACTTTCTTTTTTGCATCTCTTTTTGGAGAGGAGTTTTTTCCCACTGGGTTTTTTCCTTTTCTCCGTTTCATAGAGATTTCCTTGTACTTGGGTACCTAATCAGGCCTAGTTGTCGGAACCCAATTTTACTTTCATGCATTGTAGTTACTTTTGCTTTCTTGCACTAGTTTGTAGCTGCACTCTTGCTCATCTTAAGGGGGGGTGTTAGAGTAATGTAATTAATTAACTTTACTCTCCTCTTAAGATTTCGCCTTGCACACATATTAGTCATTTAATAATTAATATTAATTATTAAATGCACTCACCTTTAGGATTAGGTTTTGATCTCCTTTTATAAGGATTGATCTCTTGTATTTCTTGTATGCACTATTCATTTTTCTAGAATACATCTTGCACATTGTGAGAACCAAACCCTTGTCTTGATCTCTCTCTTTCTCTGTGACAAGTCTTTTGCATGCAGGTATTGATCGGGTTCTATGGATTTGCATTTCTCAAATCCTACAGATGATCCCATCATTAATGTGTGCAAAAATAATAGAAATAGTAAATATAATAATATGATTAATTAAACAAATTTTTATAAATTATATTTTTAAATCATTTAAAAAAAATTATATATTACTTAAAAAATATAAATAATATGTAATTTTAAATATAAACCCAATAATAAATGCTAAGTATTTTTAAAAATTGTTGACATAATTAATAATAAAGAATTCTCATAATGTCAAATTTGATTTTTTAATAAAAAGAATCCAAATTAAATCAATGATAATAATGCAAATTTTGATGCATACTTTTTTCTACTAGAATTTGTAAAAAATTTTAAAAATTATTCTCAAAATAAAAAAAACCCAAGAATGTTGATGAAATGCAAAACAAAATGTTACAAAGAAATGAAGTTTGAGATTTATAAGCTATTATTTTCTTGATGGGAAAAATGCAAAGGTCATTTCTTTTTTTTTTTTATTGTTGAGGGAAAATTATTTTTTTGACTTTGCATAATTCAAGATTAAGGAGAATGTTAGTGTATATTTTCAGTCTAATCCTTTCTTCTTGTGTTATTTGATTATCAATTGTAAGACATTATTGAGATACTCAAAGACATTATTTTATTATTAGGTGATACACTAACATATGATGTTTCTTATATTGTACATTATATCAAATTAATAATGCTATATTCAATCCTATATCATTATTAATAATATATTTAATTTTAAAAAAAAATTGCAATAATCTAAGAATATATTTTCATCTTTTATAAAACTAACAATAAAATTTATTTAAATTATCTTATTGAACATTTAACATTAAAATTTCAATTTTGATGAGATTTAACCAATATTTTATATATTTAAAAATTACTTATATTACTTAACCTGATTTTTTTCATAATCCACATAAAATAGATAATTAATAATAAAGAATTTTCATAATGTCAATTTTTTTTTTTTTTAATAAAAAGAATCCAAATTAAATCAATGATAATAATGCAAATTTTGATGCATACTCTTTCCTACTAGAATTTGTAATTTTTTTAAAAAATTACTCTTAAAATAAAAAAACCTAAGAAAGTTGATGAAATGCAAAACAAAATATTACAAGGAAATGAAGTTTGAGATTTATAAGCTATTATTTTCTTGATGGGAAAAATGTAAACACCATTGTTTTTATAAGTTGATGAGGGAAAATTAATTTTTTGACTTTGCATGTCACTAATTCAAGATTAAGGGGAATGTTAGTGTATATTTTCAATTTAATCCTTTTTTGTTGTGTTATTTGATTATCAATTGTAGGACATTATTGAGATACTCAAATACATTATTTTATTATTAGATAATGCATTAACATATGATGTTTCTTATATTGTACATTATATCAAATTAATAATGCTATATTCAATCCTATATCATTATTAATAATATATTATTTTTTCTTTTAAAATTGCAATAATCTAAAAATATATTTTCATCTTTTATAAAACTAACAATAAAATTTATTTAAATTATCTTATTGAACACTTAACATTAAAATTTCAAGTTTGATGAGATTTAACCAGTACTTTATATATTTAAAAATTACTTATATTACTTGACATGAGTTTTTCATAATCCACATAAAGTAGATAAGATCATCTTAAATTCAGTCATATTTATTTTTCAATTGACTTTTTAAATCACATTCAATAATCTGTCATAAAAAATAAGTGTACTTTTAATAAAATATAACATTTTAACATCAAAATAAAAATTGATAACAATGTCAATGGACCTTTGGTCTGCTGGTGAAATTGAAAGGTTTTAATTGAGCCATCAAGGATGAGTCTTGATGAGTGCAAGACCCCAGACATCTATAAAAATTGATAACAATGTCAATGGACCCTTGATCTATTGATGAAGTTGACAGATTCTAATTGAGCCGATCAAGAATGAACCTTGATGAATACAAAACCTGACACCTAAAAAAATTGAAACCTAAATAAAAATATCTTTAAAAAGAAGAAGATAAGAACCAACCAACTTTTTCTATCTTCCTTTAAACCAAATTCACCTTAAAACCTCCAAAACAGCATCATTCAATAGAATTACCAGTGAAACATTTTTTTTCCAAGCTGGGAAAGTAGACCGACTCTGTGTTTTTACAGGTGAAGTTGGATTACCCGTGTGTTATGACAATCGACTGCATATTCTTATCCAGTAGTAGCACAAGACGTACATGTAACATTAATGATTTGATGCACTGTTGCAATTTTGTCTGGAGCAAAAAGTAAGTGCAACCCCTTCTCACAGGCAACATAACTCAAATCCGACATTGTCATAACCTTACCTGTAAAACTTGGCCATTAAGATGCCAGGTGGACTTACAGCTACTGGGTTTGACATAAAGGGCATACAAACAAATTTGATCAGTTCAGTGGTCATTTTCGTGCCACAGGAGGGATGGTCTGTGACGTGGGCTCGGCTTTGACAGTCATTAAAGGTGAAAGCAGGTACAGTTCGCGTTGCTCCACGTGCCTTTCAAGCCTCCCTGGGGCAGACAGTCAAAATTTTGCATTAAAAGACCTTTTTTGAACATGAAAAGGATATACATTGCCACCATAAAGATCGACATTTTCAGCTGTTCAAACGCTTTTGGGAGATTTTCACGGCTTTCACGGGCACTTTCCTTAGTTTTAAAATTTTATGTGAGATGTATGAAGTAGAAGTTAAAGAGTGATGTTTTATGGAGGGGCTTCAAGATCTATTTTCAGGGAGTAAGTGGTCTTTTGAAGCAAAAAAAATTATGCTATAAGATTAAGTGGAATCTTTTTTTAAAAATAACAGTCCTTATTTTTTAGAACTGTTAATTTCAGCGGGTGCAATTGAGGTGGGGTTAGAAATTACCCTACACTTTGAAATTTTTTTTGTCATTTGTCCATCACTTAAAATTTTAAATTCTTAAAAGAAAATAAAAATGAGAGAATTTTTATTTATTTATTATTTTTTATCAAAGTACTTCAGTTCATTCCTTAAATTTTGGAGCTCAAACTTTTAAGTGGAATAAAATTAAATTCATGGGACCACCGACTTTAAAATATTCCTAAAAAATTTCAGCAGCACCCACTCAATTTTTTTAGGAAGCCCTCCTCCATGGGACCTTACGTTAAGAATTGGCTCTTCTAAGAATTTTCACTTGGTTTGGTTTTGGTGTTCATGTTCATGTTTACGTCACTCTCTTGTTTTTGTTATTCTCGTTTTAAATTGTAATTTAGTGTGGGAGTTTTTCACATTTATTGTAGCACTTTAAAAGTTTTTTCGTTTCTAGGTATTTTTTTCTTTATTTAAATGGTCAACAACCCAACACTTGATATTGGGGTTACTGATTTGGATGTCTAGAAAGATGGTATTGAAACATCTTCATGAGATTGAAAATTATTCATAAAGTGATTTTTCTCATTTTTGATGTTGTTTTGTTTGTTCATGATTTTGGCAATTCATGTAAATATCTTAATTTCACTAGTAGAATTCCTTTTGAAAGAATGTTAAAGAGTTGGGTCAAGTACACTTAGGTCCTATTAGTTACCAAAATTTGCACCCGATTTTGAACTTGACAAGCTCAACAATTTTGGTAAAACATGGGATTCAATTCTATGTGGGACACTTGGAATGAAGTGAAACCTTCGGGTTCTAGGTCGGCTCCTATTTGGATAATCACCTGAGAGCACTTAAAAACTTGAAAATTTGAAGGGGAAAAGGATAGGAAGAAAACTAAACAATAAACAACTGGATATTTGAAATTTCTAAGGTGATACATCGAAATTATGATGATATCTTGACTTAACAACACATAACAGTGAAAGCTGATAAAACTAAGCATATAAAACACAACTTTGGCATATGAGCAGCTGCATAAAAATGTTTCATAAATAGGTAATAAACCAGTTTCAGAGCTTTGAATTAGCAAGAAAAGATAAAATCTTCACAACTAACCAGGCTTGAACTAGATAATTTTTCACAATCTACAACCTATTAAGCTGCAAAGTATTCACTTAAGACACAATTCCAAGACATAACATGTAGGATTAATGGAAATCTCAACATGTAACATAAAATTGAAAACACAAGTATACAAAAAGTGAACTCCAAAGTAGGTCCCAAAAGCTCTTGAATTATCAAAATAACTATAAGGATCTCATCAAAACATCATGAGTTACAACTGCCAAAAGAACAAAAACCTTGGTACTAGAACTCCAAAAGTCTATGTCATACAATGTAGAAGAACTCCCTGAAAAATGAGTTTCAAAACTCATAAGTACAACTCACAACCTCTTAGGGTCGGATCCAAGAAAATAGCCTCCAAAATAGAACACTCCACTCTCCCAAAAGAAGCCATACACATGGAAAAAGTCTCCCCAAGTCATTAACCACCCTATGACTCAGTAAAACAACCTCTAAAAACACTCTAATTGGCCATAAAGACATCCCAACTGCTTGGGATAAGTCGAATCCGACCCCTGAATCTTCTCCAACCTTCCTAGATACCCTCCTTATGTTGCCAACTGGAAACAACACCTCCAAGATACTCTCAAGAGCAATTAAGACCCTTTAGACCATTACTTGAAGAATATGTCAAAGGCTTTTTAAAATTTTTGCATTTCAAAATATCTTTTATTTAAAGTGATTTATAACTTATCACTTAAATAAAGATTTACATGTTTTGAGTATAAATGCAAAAATATGGACTTGTCTTACATTTGAAAATGAAAATTTTATTTGCATTTTCTTAAAAATAAATAAATCTTTATTTAAAATGACTTATGGATATCACTTTAAATAAAAGATTCACATGTTTTGAATATAAAAATATATGCAAAAATAAAGCTTTGGACAAAGTTACAAAAAGAAGACCTAAGTCTACATGACTTTGTAAAGAAAACGAAAAGAGAACTTGTGGGTTAGGAAAACCACGACTTCCTTAAAGAGTGAATAAATCATAATAAACTTAGGCAAAAGAATGCCTTCCTCCAGCAAGCCATTTAGGGCACTAACCCTAATATGAATTGAAAGATATTCATTTCATTCTATCAAATATGAAGCTTCTCAAGGAAGCTTGGCCGCCACCATGGAGGAACCCTAGCCGCGCCCAGCTGAAAATCTTTGTGTTGTTCTGATAATTCATGCCTTTCTCTGAAAAAATATTTCTATGTGTTTGGATCTCACCTCGGCCGCCATAAGCATTCCTCTGGGCAAGTTTTTGTAAGCTGGAAATGCCTGTATATGCCTGTATTTGCACCATTTTCCTACAAATCTTGGAGGTTTTGAAGCCTAAACCTGAAGGTAAGTCATGTATTGTTGCATTCATGCAGGCTAATCTCCATTTACAACGCTTTTCTAAGCTTTTCTAGTCGCGGCCCTATACACTTTTGATGCTTTTTTTTTTTTGCTTCACCTTTGTGTGCGACTTTAGCTTGGACGCCATGAAGATCTTTTAAGAACTTGGTCTGGAAATCTCTCTTGTGTGCACCATCATGAAGATTCTCTTAAGGTATTGCAAATGTGTAAAACTCTTTTACCTTTTGTGAGTTCCTGAAAGTTTTTACATACTTCCAGGCTGCCATTGAAATTCTTGGAAGATTTTGTATCAGAAACAAAGATTAAACTTGATTGCAATTTCGAATCTGGCCTTTATTGAATTTGAAGTACTCTAAGATCTTATAAGCCGTGGCTATGATGTGTTGATATTCTTTTTATCTGTGAAAGGTTCTTTGGAAACTTGCATTTGTTCCTTTGCTCTACTTTTTGTATTTTTGTGATTTGCATCTTGCAAAGGCTTAAAAGATTAAAAGTAATCCCATTTCATGGAGTTTGTGAGTAATAAAAAATGACATTGGCCACCACCATATATGCAGCCCGAGCTTCTATCCCCCATTGTAGGCGTGAAAAATACAATTAACCAATGGCCGACCCCTGTTTATAACCATTTTGGGCTCGAAATTAAAAAACCCCAAGTGGGTCTGTACGCATTGCAGATCTTGCTCTTCTTTCTAGAAATTTCATGTGTTTTCTTAAAAATAAATAAGGTCTTATTTTAGTCATTTATATTCCTGGTACAACAACTTGAACTCTCTAATGATGTCTCTTCCATAATTGCTATTACTGATCACTCTTTATTTTTCTGCTAGAAGCTTCTGTAAATGAATAAAAACACTCTTTTATGGTTGTCTTGTTATGAGAATATTGTTCTCCATCTTGTTGTTCTCCTTTGCAAGCAATGTTCACTGCATTTTCTTCGCATACCTATCGTATTGAATTTCCAGAGTACCTGCAGAACACAATATAGATTTTCATGTTGTTCATATTGCCTAACATCGTTACGAGCTGGGCTCAACCCTTGGGGGAGCCACATTTTATTCCACTCATACTAAAACTGATGAACAACAACATTGCATTTCCTGTTTCTGCACATGACACAAACCAGTTAATAAAACTAAAGCAGTGTTTGGATTTTTAATGTGAATGCATGTGCGGGTGTAAGGATGAGAGGTCAATTATTGCTCATATCCTTTGGATCTAACCTCATTTGTGTGATTTCAAGATCTTGCACTTGGAGAACGGAAAGCGGGAGCAGCAAGGCAGTAGAAACACGCAAGCAACAACAACACTGCCAATCATTCGGGCAATGACTGGACCCTATGACTCTTATGCCTTGTTTTTATATGTTCACACATGTATTCATGTTCTAAATTCAAGCATTGAATTTACTTTCCTTAGCTAGTTTCACGGCTTGTGTGAAGCAATCTGAATACTTTAATGAATAAAGATTTATATTTTTAGAAAAGATATTTGATGGTGTACCAATTTGCTTCTCTTTTCTCCATAAAAGTACAAAATTTATTCATGAATGGAATTAAAGTAATGTTTTCATACTATGGCATAAAATGCATGATCAAAATTTGTAATGAACACCACTTAGCAAAAGTGCTCATCCTAATTTGAGCCTGTAGGTGAAAAATATATAACATGTCCCTAATAGGGTCTATGTGGAGGCCATTCAAAATCTTACAAAGGGTTTTTTCTTTTTCCATTTTGTCTATGCCAAATTTACTAAGACCAGTTTTTAACATGGCCCTTGATATATCCATAATTCTTCACTATTTTTTTCCCCATGAATCAACTTTATTATCTATTAGGAGCATCTACTTTGAGTCCTTGTATGGGCCAAGTTCCTTGGCTTTCCTTTGTCATTTTGGAATTTTCTTGACCGCATTCTAGACTCACTAAGCCATGTTATTCATGTTGAACAAGAATGTTTTTATCTGCTCATCCATACAAAATGGTTTGTGTCAAGGTTGACCTATTTAAGGACCTCAAAAAATTCTTTTTAAAATATAGATAGGTAATCGATGTCTCACCCAAAGGTTATGTATCTTAATCTACCAAATATATGCTACAATGTCAATCCTTATACCATAAATTTGGGTTCTCTGCTAGTTACCCAATGTCCCAAGCAATTTGTATGTAATTCCCTTTAAAAAAATGAGGATGGTCAAACCATAGTAAGCAACTGAAAGAATCATTACCATATTGGAGCGAGGGGACTTGGCCCTTAAAAATTGACCTTTGGACCTCAAATTTCAAAGCCTAGCAAGGAAAAGAGCTTGCTTCACAACCCACTAGAGAAACTTCATAAGTGACAAATAAGCCTCAATTTATCAAAATGCTACTACTTGCTAGTATTCTCTCTTCCTAGATGGCTACTTCTAAGTCAAATTCTCTCCATCCTCTTGTCGATGATGCAACCCAAATCATGAGTTTTAGGATTATGTTTGTACCAAAAGAGAAGCCACTTATTATTTTTAAAATGTCTTTATTTGAGTCATCCAAACAACTTACAAAGGAGAAGTACATGCAAAGTAGCTATGGAGATCTTGGCAAGCTTAATAGTGAGGATATGACACTTGACTCCCTTCTTCCATGAATTTTATTTCATGGAATGTTCAAAGGTCTAATGGACCTCAAAAGAAAATACACCATATGGGATGTTTGCCAAATATTTCTTGATCTTGATGTTCTTTGTTTATATTCGTTGAAAATTGTAGGTGTTTTTCTTTATGCAGTTCGTTGTGTCATATGGCCAAAAAATACTTTTGTATAGTGAACACAACACTAACCAAGGTGGTGTTTCAAATCTCATCTCTCCTAGGTGATATCAACATAGTGGATTAAGGATATGACCCCACTTGATGTGCTTTATGGGCTCTCTTCAATGTTAATAACCACTCCCTTGGGGTCGTTAATATTTATGCTTCCAATTACATTATTAGAAGATCGCTTCTCTAGTCTTGCATTGTAAAGTTGTTGTCATTGCTCCATAGATTGTGTGTGGATATTTAAATATGTTTGAGTTAGCACACATGATAAATGTGATAATATGCCTATGTGGTGGATAATTAGTGAAAGAGATGCTTGGTGAGATGCTTGGTATTATTCTCAAATGGTTTGGGGCTTTTTATCTCAATATCGGCTTCCATCATTTGGATTGTTCTTAGTATACATGGACAAACTTGCACTCTAGTATTGAAAAGGTCATCAAATGACTTGATATGGTTCTATTGTTAGGCCAATATATCATTTCATTTGCTAGTACAACCTATACTAGTTTTTGTCCATTTAGATTATTTTCTAATATGTTTTTGTACTAAATGGAAATTTGCAACACTCAAGATAGAGAGAACTCAATTTTTTTCTCAACATTTACTTGTTGGGTCATAAATCCATTGTGGCCTCATCTAACACATTGGAACCTTGATCCATGTCTTCATCACGGGGTTAGTTGGATTGAATGGTGGCACCATCAAATGGATTGCTCTTATTACACGTTTATGGGCACTAAATGGTGTTGTTCTATCATTGCTTGTATGAGGCCACCACCTCAAAGCTCTATCAAGAAATCTTCAAGTTGGAAGTGCTTTCATTCTCTCCAACTTTGTAATTGCATGTGACCAAGTTTTTCTAATAGAAGCAAATTGTTGACAGTCATGCAACTCAAGGACCTTGAAAATCAAGGCTTGCCTACATTGGCTCAAGATTGGGGATAAATTTTCTCGAGAATTTTTAAAATCCCTTTTATGTTTTCAAGTTTCTTAGAAATCAAGTGCATCAAAGAAGGCTAGTAGCTCTTCAAAAAGGTTCCTTGCATTCTCTAGGCCTTGCTTGTTATTACTAGTAGGTCTTTTAGGCCCAAGTACTTTCCCTTGAGCATGATCAATTCCTTTAATAGTGTGTGAGTGTAGTTCCATGTTAGATCTCTACCTCCTAATAAACCAAAAAATCACCTTGGATAACCTTTAAGAAGCATTTTTATGGCACAACGAGATACTATTAGCCCTACTCATTTTCAAGTCTATTTAGAAGATTTCAATATTGGCACTCTAGGCAATTTAATTAATAAGGGCATTATTATATTTATATTTAAGGTTTTTGATCCTAAAGATACTTGCAACTAGTGGTTATTCAAACTACTAGATATATTTCTTATAAGATCATAGCTAAATCCCTAGCCCTGCCTCTCCACCATTTGCTTTCGCTCATCATTCAACATGAGTAGATTAGTTTTATCAAGAGCAAGAATATTCTTAGCAATATTGTTCTAGTTTGGGAAGGTATGGAATAGCTTTAATGCTCGTAGTCATAGGTCATTTTTATTAAAATTAATTTTTCTAAAGCTTATGATTGCACTGAATGACCCTTCATTTTGGTATGTTTTAGACCCTTGGTTTTGGGTTCAATTTTCTTCACTTAGTTCGAGTTCAACCCACAATACCGTGTCCCATTTCTTGGCCAAAGTAGGACATTGATATCGGTATTTTTTTTTAGTTTCACTTTATGAAACCTATAGCAACTAAACCATTACTAATTTGGAGATGATGTGAACTAGTGATTTGTGTGTAGATTATATATATATATATATATATATATATATATATATATATATATATATATATATAATAGAAATTAATTGTGATTTTTTTGTGTAACTTTTAATAAATTATTTTTTATAGTAAACAACATTTTTAAAAAGTAACGTTTATGTCGTCACACATAATTATTTTATTGAAATGATTAAATTATAATTTTTAAAATATAGATTTTAAACATCAATATCAAGTGCATGGATATTTTTTCATAATTTTTTGTTGCATGGTTTTTTTTTACTTGATTTTTGAAGTCAAAGTAATTATAATCTGGACATAGGTGTATGTCGTCATACATAACTTGTTTTGTATGTTCTAAATTAATTTTATTTTTTTGTTGAAACAAGAATATCAATACCTAGTGCACACATATTTTTTAGAATTTTTTTTTCTATTTTTCTATTTTTTCGTGTGTGTGAAAAAAATACCTTGATGTTTAGTGAAAAATAACATTCACAAGAAATAAAATATAATATTAAAAATATTTGAAATTATACTTTTTCGAAAGCTTATAATAAAGGCTACATAATTTCTAAATGACTTTATTTAATCCCTCAAAAGGAAAAGAAAAAGTTTTTTTTGCTAGCAATTTGATAGGTGCGAAGGAAACTCCATTATGGGTATGATTTAAGACTAGGGGGGGTTCTATCCAAGGGCTTTTGATCTAAGGGGGTCCTATCTAATGTTCTCCAATTAAAAACCTTTAGATGGAATCCATCAAGGCTTAAATCATTAGTTTTACTAAAAAAATATGTGATTTCAGGAAAAAATTAGGATGTCCCAAGTTTGGGATCCATTATTATGGGATGACACTTTGGATGTTATTTTTGGATGTCTTAGTTTGCCTTATCATAAATAGTCAACAATCATCTTGTATTTAAATTTTTCAAATCCACTCACCTAGGCTAACCTTTGGCTCTGCTCTCTCTGTTTTGGAGGCAGAAGGCTTTGGCTACTTGTTTTCTTATGTAGTTTCCTAGAAAAGAGTTGAAGGTATCTCATTCTGTAAACTAATCTTTAGCTTGTAAATGACCATTTTGATCATGATTCCTTTCTCACTCTTTCAGAAAAAAATGGCCAATTTCAACCAAACCTTGTATTGTTTTCCCACTTTATATCTTACCTCTACTCCAACATACAATGACAAAAGACCTAATGTTATTGTTGATCCTTCTTTCCAAAAACCTCTTGGCTTGACTCTTATGGTTGGAAATGGATTGACAATGGGAAAAAATTAGATTTCTTCGCATCCCTTTTTGCTTCCAATCTTACTCTTCTCCTCTTTAGCAATTAATTCTTGTTCATATTTAGAAGAAGTCATATTTTTTAATATCCAAGCCTCTTTCCCCTATAGGAAACCTTGATATTTGTTCCAAGGTTCTTTTTGCTACTCATGGTTATTATTATTCTTACTAGGCTCCTTCTAAAGTCTCTTACTAATACTTGGGAAGATTATGAGGGAATTTCTTTGTGTCTCCTCTAAATAGGAAAAGGATTTCATATAGTTACTTGGGATTTATGTTGCCTTATTAATATGGAGGACTTGTCCTTATAGATACTCATTAGCAAGGTCTTGATTTGTGTTCCAAATGCATAATTAAACCCCCAAAGGGAAGTAAGGTTTGAAAAATTATTCTTTGGCATTGCATTGCTTCTAGAGTTTCACATGTCATACATGATTGGAAAGGGCTTAGTTTCTATTCAAAATTAATTATGAAGGATTACTTGTTCAATTCCAAGTCACTTTGTTGTTGAATAATTCAACCGTGGATATAGATAGATTGTACCAAAATTTTAAATTTTGAAATATATATTTAATAGGCCATTTGGGATGACATATCACCATGGCACAAGCTTAGTCTTTTTAATTTATATTCCTCATAAAACCTTACATGATCATAACACACAACATCTAGTATAATAGGTGAGCTACCTACTATCTCTTTGTCAAAAACTTCTTATCTTAGTTCAATATTTTCAATCATCCTTTCAAAGTGTAGTTGACAATTTCCAACACTTTTGCTCAAGTCAAAATACTCAAAATTTCCTTGGAATAGTAGTACTCATTAGATCACTTTGGGCTAGAATGATGATATGATTTGAGCATGCTTTTAGTGCAAGAGTATATGAAGCACACATCTTTGCTTAAGAATGATGAATTTTATTATATCTTCTTATTGAGGCCCAATAAACATAAATAATTTAATAAAAAGGGGTTTGACTTATGTAACAACATAATTGGCTCATATTAGGGATTTTGTAAGGATAATTTCAAGATGAAATTTCACACAATCAAGAGATACATAATACAAATAATATAATTAAGGATATTTATAGCAACTGATACACATTGTGACAAAATAAAAAATAAATTAAGGAAAACTATATACAAGAAAACTCAATGAACTATACATATTTCTTGAGATGAATTCCATTAATTGGACTTAGCAATTCAACTTTGCCAAAAATTTCTAATCCAAATGAGTTAGCCTACTTTACAAGTTTTAATAGTGTATAGGCCACTCCATAGAGAATTAAATTTACTAGGTCATATAGGTTTTTCTCTAACCTCATCCTCTTTTAGTACAAGGTCATTAAGCTTGAAATCCTACACTATGGCCCATTTTTCAAACCACCATTTGACCATCTATTTGTTGGAATAATGAGGAGATGGCATTGATGCAGTTGTTGGCAACATGAGCATGTAGGATAAGCACAAGGTATACTATTATGTATTGCAATATTGTCATTGATTTCAACATTGTATCTTGGTGTGAATACTTTGGCACAAATCATTTTGGTTGATTCTAACATGCTTTAGGATTTTTGTGGAAAACAATTCTACAAGATGGTTTGATTCGGTGAAGATACTTGTGATGAAAATTAATTAAGTGTCAATTCTAATAATTTTGTGTAACATAGCATCCAATTTTTGGGTTGTGACAACTGATTCACCCCCTTCCCAGTTGTCTTGTTCAATAGGAACCAACCTTGGTCTCACTTCATGTCTAGGAACAAACACAATTGTGGGTATTCACAACACCACCATTCCATTAACCACCAACCTTCCCCAAAACACAAGTTGGACACCAACATTTGGCAAAACACTTTAATTCCATGATGCCCCAACGACCTCAACATTTTGAGTGCAACCATATTCATTCATCTCCACAAATACCCCAAGTTTGCATAACATTACACAAGGTAATGTGAACCAAGTGCCTCAAATAGGACAACAAGGGCAAGTTAACACCCTCACACAAAGTCAACCCTTGACAAGTGGTTCCAACAAACCCATTGACACATTGAAACAAGTGGTTACCCAAACTATTCAGGTCAATCCACCATCTACATCGGCCCAAATCAAAACAACTCCTTGGTCATAAACCCCATCAACCAAGGTAATAACTTGGCCACATCCCAAACACTGGTCAAGGGAACCCTTTCAATCAATGGACTCAAGGTCCTAATGTGCCATTTCCATCACAATATCTAATGGCACCATCATCATCTTTCCCCTCAGCCCCTCTCATCATGCAAGATCAAATGGGACCTCAAACTTACATTTCTCCATCCCAATCAACCATTCTACACTAAATGTTAAACCAAGGTAACCTCAACCTCTCATCAACCATCTACAACCCACATAAAACATCAATACCCAAAACCCATCGTAGATATCCCAACAACCAACTGATCCTACATTACAAGCACATGCCTTAGCTTTACAACAAGCACAACAGGCTTATCAACAAGCCATCCAACAACAACAACAAGCAAGCAACCTTAGTAGCACAAAAAAAATAGCAAGCCCTAGTGGACCAACAACAACAAGCACATCAAATAGCCTTAGCCACACAACAACAACAAGCCCAACATCAAGCCCTAGTGGCCCAACAACAACAACAAGCCCAACATCAAGCCCTAAGGGCTCAACAACAACAACAAGCACATCAAGCATCCTTAGTAGCACAACAACAAAAACAATCCCAACATCAAGACTTAGCAACACAACAGCAACAAGCATCCCTAGTAGCCCAACAATGGCAATTGCTCACCCAACAACATCAGGATTTATACTATAACCCTCAACAAAAAATCGTCAACCAAAACACGTTAGAAACATATGCACCTCCACCACCATCGCCATCACAATATCCCACACCACCATACTCACCATAAAACACCCCATCATATCAAAATCCCGCGTACAATCCATCCACCATCCCACAATACGCAACATATGTTCTTCCACCAAATCCACCAGACGATGTAGCATCTAAACTTAAGGCGTTAACACAAGAAATGAAGGATATCTAGATGGGAAAATGAAGAAGGCCCATACACAACAAAACCTATGTCCATATCCATTCAATTGGAATATTGCAATGGTACCATTCCCTCCTAGATTTGAGGTCCCCAAATTTGATAAATATGAAGGGAGGGGGAATTTTGTGGACCACATCAAAGAGTTTAACATCATATGTATGGAGGTCACCTACAATAAATCCTATTTGATGTGCCTCTTTCCACGAAGCTTAACGGGCCCAACCATCGACTGGTTTTCTCAATTACCTCCAGGTATCAAAATATTTCAAGAAATCATCGATAAATTCATTGACAAATTCTCCTTCAACCTTGAAATGGATGTGAGCTTAGAGGAGTTATACAAACTCAAGAAAAACAAAGGAGAATCCTTCGCTAATTTCTTGCAAAGATGGAGGTAAAGAGCTAGCAAGAGAAAGTGGCCCATTCCCAATGAACAAGTGGGAATTATCATTGCAAATGTTGATCCAGATCTATCCTTCCACTTGAAGATGTAGTGTATCACCACTTACGATGAGATTTTCCCTAGGGCCCTCAACATCAAGACTACTCTAATCTCATAGGGAAACACAAGGAAACACACAAACGTTTAGAGACAACCGACCATCCACTAGTTCTAATGACAAACCCTACTTTTGGGCCAACAACAATAACATTACTAGTGATGGTGTTGTTGATGCAAAGGTGGTCTTAACTACTCCTCAAAAAGAAAACACCCAGACCATGAACACACAACAACCATACACGCCACCATCAAACAATAATCAATGCTACAAACACTCAACATGGACAACAAAGAACAAACAATTCTCCTAAGTGATAATTCACTCCCTTAGGGGAACCTATGGAGGATGTGTTGAAGAGATTGATAAAGTCCAACCTTATCACACTCCCAAATTTCTCAAACTATCAAGAGCCACAGGTCAAACCTCATAGCTATAGAGAAGATCATTTTTGTGAATTTCATCGATACAAAAATCTAGGAATGAAAATCTAAAAATTTACACAAACCTTATGCCTGATCACACAAAAGCAAAAAATTCAGGAAAGGCATCAACCTTAAAAACGTAAACCATACCCATGATACCATGGTGGGACATATTTATTTATCACAACATGAGGAATTAGATACGCATCAACATACTATTTTAAAACAAATTCCAAACCCATCAACAATTTTTAGCAATATTTTATATCGTAATGGCATCAAGTGGATATCAGATTGTGATATCTCTCCCACATATGACTCAATGATTGGTCATGTTGAAGAAGTTCCAAATGAGCAAGAAATATCCCTCATGGCACCCATACCCACAAATTATTGTGAAGAGTCTTTCACCGATGATATATCATCCACCCAAGGATCATGTCAAGAAGAAGCTCTTGAGGATAACGAAAGTTACTCCAAATCGAGTCAAGATCAAGAACCCCCATCCCAGAGTTTCACCAAGAAAAGAGGGACATCTTCCAAACCATTTTAAACTCCAAATATGTCTCTGATATGATCCCCAAGATGTTTCTTTCTGATGGACATATAGACATTATTCATCCAAAATAAGATTCTCCCACTCTTAATATTCCTACAAAAGAGAAAACAATGGTCAAGATTCTTGATTCTTACAGTGATTGTGCATCATCAAAATCTTTTGAATCAGCACCAACATCCTTTGAAGCAGTATCAACAAATAACGATGCCATAGAATCAGAACAAACAATTCATATTCCTGGACAACAGGAACTGATAGCAGTATCATGTGTTCATGACAAGTCATATTCATTGGCTATGGATTAGAGGATATAGTATTAGGGCAAAGGATTAGGTATTGATAATACCTTCACAACACCGGGAAAAATCTTGTCTACAACAAACATCAACATCTGAGGCACAAGGAATCCTTATGATGAAAATGTTGTCAACACTACAACTAGTTGTATCATGAGTTGGCATTCACCCATCATCTCATACACAAATTGGGAGCAACATAAAAAGAATAATTCCTATCAAAGCAAGGCAAATATCACCAAAAAAAATGTAGTAAAGCAAAAAGGACAAAGAAAATACAAATGGATACCAAAAAAAATCATCCCTCCAAAACTCCAATAAAAAAAACTATGGGGAAAAATAAAAAGGGGAAAGGTATTCATCAAAAGCGTCCTCAAATACAAAATTAGGCTTCTCAAGCAAGGAATGAAGTATATCCAGTGGTTGGTCCTAATTCCATGAAAACATATGTTCCCATCCATCATTGCTCATCTCCTCAAGTTTGGAGAGTCAAAAGTTCCAAACCATCTACCAATCCATCTCATATTCCTTCATGCATGACACCGTCCACTCCATTCATGATAATACAATTCTCACATTGATCGTGTATTGGTGGCTACCCTTCATCATAAGGATTCTAAAGGTACCATATCGCAATGTGTGCACATAGACAAGGTTAATTCCGGTATCCACAAGGCAGGTCAAAGTTCTTCAAAATTGCATTCAAGTGCTCATATCTTAGCAAAGAGGCTTCTTCAAGTAGGATATCACTGGCATGTTATGATAGTGGCCTCTACATCAGTTCCATCAGGTCGTTCAACATGAGGGTAAAACTTCCAAAAAATCAAAAAATCAAGAAAATAGTAAAAATAAAAATCGTCCTCTAGTGAAAACCACTTTGGTGGTGCTTTGGGAAAGTACTATGATGAAAACCTAGAAAAAAGGCGTCATGAGTAGAATCGAGCATCTATATGATCCTTTTCAGACAAAAGCATCTCATCCTTGTCATGATAAATCCAATGTTCCCTCCATCCATCCAATCCAGATTCATCCAGATATTCCACTTTATCTTGATCTTGGAAAAGATTCGGTGTATGCTTCAACTCTACTTAGGGAAAAAAAATTGATAGGATCTTTACCCTTTTGTCTCATGAAGTCCCATAGCCCATATCTAGCATGATAAAACTCTGTTGAACTCTTTGCATATACATTACCTATCTTGGTTTTTCCATTTATCTATGAAACATTGCTAGAAATTGGGGGTAGGTTATTGCACTCTTATTTTTGAATAACTCTTGATCCATGTCTTATATCTCATAATGTGACATCAACATCATGAGCTAAGTATCATTTACCTCAAAATATCATCAAAAATCCCAAAAAAAATCATAAAATCTCATCAAAAATCCAAATACATCAAAATCTTGTACAACCAAAATCCAAAAACATTCAAATAATTGTAAAATCAAAATCCAAAACATCCTAAACATATCAAAATCCTTAAAAAGGCAAAAACATCAAAAATCCAAAAATAGTACCCTGTCAAACTATAGGTCTCTAAGCTTGAACATAGGTAAGGCCATCACTGATGTGCCCCGAGACACCCTAGGTAAATCCTTTAGGAGTCTATCATAATAAACTACAATACATCAATTGTTCATTTTCATCATCAATAAGTCAAGTCAGTCGAACTACGTGGTCTTTGCATGTATAACGTAGGTAAGGATAATCTTTGATCAACCCTGAGCCCCTAGGATAGTCTTTAAGGTTAGGTTATTGGTTGGAAATCTTGAAAAAACCCTAAACATTCATAAAATTTCATAAAACCCCTGAACATTCAAAAAATCATAAAACCCCTAAACATTCATAAATTTTTTGAAAACCCCTAAACATTCGAAAATTTGGAAAACCCCAAAAATATTTGAAAACTCATAAAACACAAAAACATTAGAAAACATTCAAAAGACCTAAAAAACATCAAATATCTTTGTGAAAACCCTAAACAACCTCAGATAGTTGAAAACATAAACATTCACATAAACTTTCAAAAAGACCAAAAACAACTTCTCAATATTTTAAAAATACCAAAAACATTGAAATATTCCAAAAAATCTAAAACCACCCAGCCCATTTCACTTTCACTCGCAATAAACTTCATCCATAATAAAATCAATCATCCCCAAAACAAGTAGAAAACAAGTATTGCAAGTCCTAAAGTAACAACCTAATTGTCAAAGTCTAAAGTCTAGATCATAGGTAAACAAGTCAGTGAAGTTTTTATCAATGACTTATCACACCTCATCCTAATCAAAACATCTGATCAACTTGTCCTAGGATGAATCCTTCCTGTGATAGACATCAACATCTAAAATCACCTTAGCTATATTTAAACTAACAAGAGATATAGATAACAGTGACTATTTTTCTTTGATCTTTTCTTATTATATATCTTAATGACCCATTCTGAGGACCTCTCGATGATGTCTATCAAAACAATTTAGAGAGAAAGGAATGTGGCATCGATCATTATCTTTCGTTTGTTGTGCTTGTGGGTATTCTTGTAAAATAATCTTGGCTCATACTTGCTTAGTTATGTGTAGGGAGGTTGTTTGGCATACCTTGTTGACTATTGCATATGCTTTGGTTTGAGATATTTTAAGCTTCTAAACTACATTCTGATGAGGTTTTTGTATGTCAATGTGTGAACAAGAACTATCCTATCTATTTGCAGAGTCAAAGTCCATTACACTAGATACAATGCCATATTGTTTATCAATACCTTGATGCATCGTATCTATGTGTTATATCAAAAATAAGGAATGACAAAAATCCCAATCCCAATATATGAGAAAATCATCCATCCAATCACCATATCTAATAAAGTCTCGAAGAATCATAGGCTTGTTGGACTTCTGAATCAATCTCAAATCAATGGTCAATCCATTCATTTTATTCTTCTATCTTTACTAACATTTCTATCCAAGTGTCAAATATGTGTGATATATTAAAATATACATGTGGCTATCAAATCTATCTACATCAACATTTGAGCTTTCTAGGAACTATTTTTTATCCTCTTCATTAGCAATCCCTCTTCCACTGGGGCATAGTGGGGCATCAATATCATCTTCAAATCAACAATATGCAACTTTTTGATTCAAAAGCAACCTTAAATCTCAAGCATCTCAATAATAAGTTTGATTTTCACCTATCGTGAACCCAATAATAACAATTTATTCTCTAATCGATCTCTCGAGGGGACAACCAACCATCTTTCGATCATATCAATATCAAATCCTCTAACGAATTTTATTCCTATCCTTGCTAGCAAATCTTGATCAATTTATCAAATCAACTATCATTGGGATATATCTTTCCCTACCAATCCTCATGTTATTCAACACTATCCTTGCATTGTTGTGAATCCTCAACAATATTATCAATCAATCAAATCAATCAACTTTAGCTTGGCTATCAAGATCTGAAAGAGATCATCGATATCCATTTTTGCATCATCATCATCATCAAAATCAACATCAATATTTGAACCAATGTAATAGGTACCTCACTTCAAAGAGGGGCAAAATGTAGACACTTAAAAATATCTGGAATGACATAATGCACTTGAATTTGATATACTAACACTGTTTCATCCTAAAACCCATCCTTTTTTCACTTAATTGATTAAATTAGCCTAGCTATTTAATTAATTGCATCATTTACATCTATTAATCTAATTAACCTAATTAGGTTAATTCACCCCCTTTCATGCTAACATTTTCTCCTATTAAATTGAATAAATCAAATTATATAATTTAATCCCTAAGTCCTCTTATTTAATTAAATAACCCTAAGTTATTTAATTAAATATCACATCACTTTCCCCTTTTCATTAAATCATTTTATTTTAATGCATATTGTCTAATTCCCTTAATTTGCATAATTGAAACTTTATTTAATTATCAAATTACTAATAATTATAATCCCCCCTCTTGCAAGGGGATATTCCTTGGGAATATTCCTCCTTTTCATATTCCTCAAAAAAGAGAATATTCCCATGGAATATTCCTTCTTGTTTTGCACATTAAAACTTTATTTTAATTTGCTAAATATTTAATTTTCCTCACCCATGAGAATATTCTAAAGAATATTATCTCTCTTCACTCATTTGAAAAAGGAATATTCTCCCTCAAAATTGTTATTTCTTTGGGGATTGGTTATCTTCATATTGAAGGAGATTCCAAAGCGGTGACGAATGCAGTGGAAAAAGATAGATTTATAGGTTGGAATACCAAGGACATTTTGATGGATGCTAGCTTCCTTATGTCCAAATTAAGAGACAAAAAGGTGACTCATATTTTCAGAGAAGGCAACCGTGTGGCGGATGCTTTGGCAAATCTTGACTCGGGTTGGGATTCGGCTAGATGTTGGAGGAATAAGGAAAGACTACCACCAAATATTCAAGCTTTGATAGAGCAGGACAAGGCTACCATGGTTTATAATGATTTGCAACTTTTGGATGATGAGAGCTGATTGGGGGGCCCACTGGTTATTTTGGGTGTGTTGGTGGATGAATTTCAATATTGGTATGGAGTACAGGTGGAGTTTTCCTAGTAAAGTTGAGCGTGTGTGGGGTAGGGAAAGGAGCATCCACGTGTCTGTCCTTTGGACTTGGTGGATGGGTTTAGTTTATAAGATTATGATGAGATGGTAGGGAGGGGATTTAATTGAGGAGATCAAGTCTAGTGTTGGCGGCGTGATGCGGGTTAATCGGAAGGATGTGACTTCTTATTAGGTGTGGGACCGTACTGTGCATGCTACTCTTTTGGGAATTGGGTTGCTTGTTTTATTTCCTCATTGCATTTGGAGGAGTGAGTGTATTTATAATGATGTCACTATCTATGATGCGATTTGGCCACATTCTAGAGACTTCGAGCTGGCTAGTTTAGCTAGGGGTTCCTTTGGCTTATTTTGGAGGTTTACTAAATTTAGTTTATTGGTTCATCTGCATGGGTTTTCGTGCTTTCCCTACATCTCCGCCAACTTTTGCCTTCTCTACTGTAATCATAAATTCATTAATTCTTGTGTCTTTTCTCATTGTGGTATATTTACTCTCTACGCATGTGAATGGTATGCGGGATTTAATTTGCTTTGCTGTAATCCCTGCCTTACCTATCTTTTAGAGATTATTGTTTGCGACTGCTACTTTTGGTATTTCTTGCATTTCTATGAGCTCTTTGTGTAGTCTGGCAGTATGGGTGGTGAACGTGTTCGGACGGAACCAGACAATTGTGATGAATTTTGAAACAACCCGTTGGTCTGGCACATTTGTGTGGAGGGAGGAATTGCTCCGCTCATGGAATGCTTAGTCGGCCATGATCCTATTTTATCGGGTCAATTTTCCAATTCGTGGAAGGACAGGAGGGTTTCCATTGGTGGGATTTCGTTCGAAATCAGCGAGGATGTTATTCCGTAGGCTACGGGTTTATCGTGCGTGGGGAAGAAATATCCTAAACACTGTAAAAAGTCAGACCACGAGAGCCTTAAGGAATTTTTCAGAGGAGTGGAGACCTCGGTTAGGAACCAGGCGGGATTTGAAAGGGAAGAGCTTCCTAAGCCATGGGACCAGGTTTGCATGGTGCTGATGAAATGTGTAACACTGGAAGGTAGATACAAAACTTGTCTCATTTATCATTTCCCTCTGTTAAACCACCTTAGGCATAAAATGCTGCTTAGTTTCTCATTTTTCCTTCTAATGGACCTGGAAAGTTCGGTGGACAAGTGTAAAGCGTCGGCTAGCTGAAATCCCTATGATCTCCCACCGCTCCCACTCCATCAAGGGCTAATCCTTTGCCTATATCACTTCCATCTTGCCCTCTTCCCGCCAAAAGCCATCACTGTTGTTCGCGTTGAGAACATTGAACCCCTCTCTACGATACATATCTCCCTGGCCGAGTCCAAGAGTCCTCCTCGGAAGCCTGATATTGACAATGTGGGGAATGCCAAAACTAAATTTTCCACCAAAAAGCTTAAGGGTGGGTTAGGCAAGGCCCATGCCAGTGCGGCGGAAGGGCTCTGTGAGCTAAAAGCCACTCAGGTTGACACGGTTGTTAATGTCACTATGTCAAAAAAAGGAAAGGAGAAATGCATGCAGGCTGCGACTGCTAAAGATGGCAAGGGTAAGAATGCGGTTAGGAAAGATTCCAGAGGGGATACGGTTGTGGGGAACACGGAGATGACTGGAAGGGAAAGTGTTAGGAGGAGATCCGAGAGGCTGGCCAAGAACAACAAGAAGAGGTTAATCATTGAGGATTCGGAGGAGGAGCAGTCAGACAACAAGGGTTACAAGGAAGAAGAGTCTGAAGATGTGGAAGAAGATATGGTGGAGAGGCCCTAGCTTACTCCGGTGGACAACAAGCTTCCTTTTGATGGCTCTAGCTCACACTCTCCGCAGCCGTTGGTGGATGAGCCTAGTGAGGTTTAGGGCACTATGGATGTTGGGGTGGATTCAGACAAGGTGGGGAAGAGATTGGACACTCTGGACAAAAGATTTCAGGGGCTAACTCGCTTCACCATGAAACTAGGTCACTTTGTTACGAGCACTCTGTCTAATGCCATAAAAGAGGAACTAGAGGGGAACAATATCCAAGAAAACAAAGAGTGGGTGGGATACGAGGTGGTGGACCTCCTAATTAAAAACTGGGATGATGCCAGTTAGTTGCTCCTGGTGTTGGTCTGTTGGCTATTTCTCAGTTGTTGATGTGCTGCCTTTGGGTTGTCTCTGTTTTTTCCTACTTATGTTATTTGTTTAAGTCTTGTCCTTTTTTGGCCCTTGTGGCGCATTGTGTAGGGTATAGGACCCTATAAATGTTGTTTAAATTTTCAAAAACAAACTTACAAGACTTCTTGTGAAAGTTAACTTACAAGACTTCTTGTGCAAGTTTTGAATGTGTGTTTGTTTGGAAGAATATGAACCCTTGATTATTTCCTTGATCCATGTGATCATTGATTCTCATCCATTGATGAGAATCCATGATCTATGTTTCATCTCTCCTTCATTTTTTACCATTGGTTAACCTTTTTAATCTTAACCCTTCATTTCTCATTCGCTCTCCTATAAATAGGTTACTATTTGGAGACAAATAGATCCATCTTTTAAGAGAAAAATTATGTTGTTAAAATCACTTTCACTTGCACTCATATTTAGCACTTATTTAGCATCTTTTTAGATTAATTTACTTGCATCATTAGCTTAGCTTCCATTAATGGCTTCCATGGTAACTTAGATGCATCCATTTAGCATATTTTAATTAGAGTTTGAATCTTTTTAGCTTAAACTTCATTTAGATTAGCTTTGCATACACCCATATCGATCATCTTAGCCTACATCATGTTAAAATAGTTTGCATCATGTTAAAATATCTTTAAATCATGTTTTTGTGCACATCTATCATTGGTTTCGTTGATTCTCTTCAATAGAATCAATCAAAACAAGCTCATTTATCCACGGGATTGGGAAAGGGTTTTCATTCCACATCAATGCGACACCACTCCCCCAATATGATAAGTTTAAATGAATTAGAATAGGTGTTCTTTAAGCTTTCATTTTTTTAATATGTTAGTTTTAATGGATTCTTAGTTTAGTTTACATTGAACAATCTTATTGGACTGATGTTTAGTGGCTTGAATATACTTTGAATCCTCATGGATCAAGTGTAGTCAGCCTATACTAAGTCATCGATCATAGTAGTAATGACTATGATATTTTAAATATGCCCTACTCATTTCATTATCATATCAATCTCTTCAAATCTCACTGCCATTTTGAATTGTCATCTTATCTTTGAACTTGGGGACTGCCATACGTCAATGTCACTGTCCTTTTTCCCTTGATCATTTCCTTGATAGACTGTCACCTAGAAACCTATCACTACCCTTTTCATTTAGTTTGATAGTGATAACATGGCTTCCTCATTTGATATGAGTACGGTTTCAAAACTTTGGTGAACTCAAGCATCTTCAAAGGTGTTTTGGTTGTCCATTCTTGCACTTAAACCCTATATGATCTATAGGAAAGTAGTATATTGGGCTCAACCCTTGAGGAAGGCAAAATTTTATCCATATACAACAAACTTTGAGCAAGGTTTTTTTACATCTATATGATTTGTAAGTGACTATGGACATAGGTTAGGTTTTTGACACCTTTTTTAACCTCCTTATGCCTATCATCTATGATTTTCCCTTCTTGAATTTGTTCATGAAAAACTAATCAAAAGATAACTACTATAATTTTTTGTTTATGCATTAAAGAGCATTGAAAGAGAGTTTATAAGCAAGAAGGAAATGTTTATTCAATGCACCTACATAATGAACTCCATATTTTCAAGTTTGCATGGTTGGGTGTGCTTGGAAAGGCTCATGATCAGCTGCAACTTCTTCAACTCCTTGTCTTCATGGCAAGATAATTTGGAATCTCTTCAAATATCCATGCAAGCTTCTTGAAACCTCAACTCCAACAGCAAAATAAAACCTAACTCTCCCTTCAATGAGGTGTTTTCTCCTTATCCTTTGTTTTCAACTCTCAAACAAAGAGTCTTCTATTTGATTTTTTATGCAACTTAATGCTTTTCCCTTGTTTTTGCACGAAAACCTCCTTTTGGACTATGATTAGAAATCCAATATGAAGATAATTTACTTGAAAATATCATGCAAAACAATTCTGGTAGGGACCCACAACAATATGGTTGTTTAACATGTTTGCAAGACCCTCTTCAAAACATAATCCTTACCAATACATCTGAGTTCATCTCTTAAAATTTCTATACTGTATTACCACATAATTGCAATCCCAACATAGCATGCTTTGATATTTCATATGTTAAAACATCATCCTTGACTTGAGAGAATACATCAAGGAAGATGCTAAATGTAAATAGCCAATTGGTTGTTGCACATGAGTCTTTACTATTGAATGTGTTGCAAGCACACACAATTGCATGTACAAGGGATTGCCATGATATGAAAGGAATAGACCCAAACCTATACAAGCACATAATTTACATCAATGATGGATACAAACCGGTTAGGAAACCTCAAAGAACAATGAACCTAGTTGTTTGTGACATAGTTAAGGCGAGATAACAAAAGTTGTTGGATGCATGATTCATTTATCCAATCTTTAACAGTTAGTGGGTGTCTTCATTAGTAACTTTACATAAGAAGGGAGGGAAATAGAGAGTATGTGTTGATTATCGTGATTTAAATGAAACAACTAGAAGAGACCACTTTCCCCTTCCATTCATTGATCAAGTGTCAAATTCATTAGAAAGAAAGCAATACTTTTCCTTCTTGGATGGGTTCAGTGGATATAACTAGATCAAGATAGCTCTAGAAGACCAAGGTGTACAAGAAAACCTTTACTTTACCTTGGGATACATATGCTTTCTATGTCTTTCCATTTGGGATATTCAATGCACCTACCACCTTCTAAAGGACAGTACTAAGTATTTTCTCATATTTTTCTCATGATTCCATGGAAGTTTACATGGATGAATTTACAACCTATGGGAATACCTATGAGGAAGCAATTGCTAACTTGGAGAAAGTATTATAGAGATGTCAAGATCACCACTTGTCCCTAAGTCATGAGAAATGCTTCATGATGATGATTGAGAGAGTAGTTTTGGGACATTTTGTGTCCAATAAGGGAATCCAAGTAGACCCAAATAAAATTGAAGTAATATCTACACTACCTATACCTCATAAACAAAAAGATTTCAGAAGCTTCCTTGGCTATACTAGGTACTACAAGAGATTTATACAAGATTTTAGTAAGATTGCAACACCACTGTTTGTCTTATTGTCTAAAGATGTAGAGTTTGATTAGACACTTGCTTGCTAGCATGCCTTTGAAGCACTTTAAGTAGAACTTACAAAGACCCCAGTATTAAGAGGACCAAACTGGACATTTACTTTTCATATCCACTGTGATGCTTCTGATTTTTTTATTGGAGTTGTGTTAGGATAGAAACAAGGGAATCTAGAGTATGCCATGTATTATATCAAAAAGAACCTTCAAGGGTCAGAGCTCAAATACAAAATCACTAAAAAAGAGATGTTGGTAGTATTTTATGCAATCACAAGGTATTTTGTATGCATTCATATAGACCATACATCAATCAGGTACTTGATGAACAAACTAGTAGTTGGAGGCAGACTTGTGATATGGTTTTTGCTACTTTAGGAGTTTGATATTACCATTATAGACAAACCAAGAAAGGCTAATGTAGTAGCAGACTTTCTCTCTAGATTTCCAACCAAATCATAAGAGGATATTATAGATGATTCATTTCCATATGAGCACTTATTTTTCCTCTCTCTGCATACACCTTGGTATGTAGACAAAGCGAATTATCTAGTTGCAGGGAAAACACCACCACATCTCTCACTAAGGAAGAAAAGACATTTAGTTCAACAATTTTTTCCTTATTCATGGGTAGCTGGATATTTATTTTACACAAGGCCCGATAATATAATGAGGAAGTGCATCAGAGAAGATGAATTCTATGACATTCTCAAGGCATGTCATGATGAACCTTGTGGGGGAAATTTTGCAGCAAAGTGAACAACTCTTTAAATCTTGACTACTGGCTATTATTGGAGAACACTTCATAAAGATGCAGTCAAATATACAAGGATCTATGATAGATGTCAGAGGATGGGATGACCTACAAAAAAAAAATACAACTACAACCACAACTAATAATAACACCATTTGATAAATGGGGGCTAGATTTTATTGGTCCTATATCTCCAACATCCAACAATAAGGAATTTATACTAGTTTGTACTGATTATCTTACAAAATGGGTGGAGGTAAAAGCCTTGCAATTTGCAATGGATGGAAATGTTGTCAAATTTATCTATGAATATATCTTTACAAGATATGGTTTTCCTAGGGAAATATTGAAAGACCAAGGGCCACAATTTACATAAGATCTAATCACCAAGTTAGTACAAGAATATGAGATTAGACAGAAAATCGCCCTCAAGAAAATGTTCAAGTGAAGGTGACTAATAGAGAATTAGAAAAAAACTCTTACAAAAATAGTGAAAATACATAGGAAGGATTGGGCAGCCAATTTACCTAAATCAATTTGGGCTTATACAAAGACCTAGAAAACAACAATAGGTTTCACACCATATGAATTGGTGTATGGAAAAAAGGTAGTCCTTCCAATTGAATTTGAATACAAAACTTTGAGGATAGTAGTACAATTGGACATGAATATATCTAAAGCACAAAAGGAGAGGTTTCATAACCTCAATGTATTGGATGAGATTCGCATGGAAGTAATACACCATACTGAGATCATCCAGAAATAGAGAATGCATTGGCATGATCAGTTTATCAAAACCAAGCAATTTTATGCAGGTGATTGGGCACTACTCTATGATTCAAGGTATAAGGATTACAAAGGGAAATTTCAAATGAGATGGTTAGGTCTGTATAAAATTCAAACAGTTTTTCCCCATGGAGCAATTCAGTTATAAACTATTGATAATGTAAGGTTTTCACTATTAGTTAATGGCCATTGGTTGAAGCTCTATAAGAGGCCACTACAAAAATATGGTTTACTACTATCATTACAATGACAATTCAAACTAGAAATATAAAATTTATGAATAGTAACTAGTACTTTATCACAAATATCAAAAGATGAACTACACAACTTGCCTCTTGCTATTTCACATGTATAATCCTCAAAATATGTATCACGTGCATAAGTGACACTCAGAAGTCTTCACTTTTTGAACATGCAATAATGCTCACAAGACCTGCAACATCACACCCCCATGCACAAAATTTAGAAGGTACTTGTTTCTTCAGAAGCTTGTAGTACTTACATAACCATCATTTCAACCATGCCTGTATCATCCATCATTCACTTTCATTGCATGTAGCTTCTTTAACCCATCACACATAAAACTAAAATCACCTTTTCACATCGTCTATACCATGCAATAAATTCCACTTCCCCATATCATGTACTTTATGCAAATTTTTATTTATAACTCCAACTTCATTGCCACATGTTATGCTCAGGCTAAATTACACTTCAACACACGACCACCCATAGTTCATAACCATCACCTCAAATCATTGCAAATATTTTCCCATATTGCATGGTGGCATTCAACAAACTTCACACACACCATACTTCACTTCACAACATGTGAACAGGTGCTCTTCACATTTAACTCTCATAATTAAAATTCAAGCTTATTAATTTTATAAATATTTATCATTCCTGCAAACATTTAAACTACATGTTTCAAATTACACTGCTTAATACTTATTACCCAAGCCTTTTTTCGTACCTGCTAATTGAGGACAATTAGCAACTTTATTTGGGGGGAGGGTTTGACAAAAGGACTTAATTGTTTTCAAATTTTTTCCTATACAATTTTTTGCCATTATCAAATTTACGAGAGTTCAAAAGAGAGAAGCAACATCCAGAGCAAAATTGGGTGATCAAGCAAAGAGCATAGCAAGGAAATAGAAAAATTAGGTGATTACACTGAGAAAAGTAGAGAAAAACTGGTGAAGCTATAATGAGAGGTGACATAGTAAGGAGAGAGCCTACAACTCATAATTTTGTGCTAGAGGACATAAAATGTGTGCCTATCTTCCAGTAGGAAGGTTGGTTATATTACTTCCTTAGGTTCACAAAATAAAATGAACTTATGACTTAGAAATTTGATGGCACCTTGAAAAATGATGAGGCAATTGTTAGGGGATTAAGGGTTCATGCATCAAAGGTAGTTATAGTAGAAGCATTAGGACTTCCAAGGGTTGGAGAATAATTTCTAGTTAGGGTAGATGAAATTACAACTAGAAATGAATTCTTCTTTCCTGGTGAGAATTTGGACTCCTCAAAAGATACAAAACACCTATCTCTACCTTCGCTTTGGGCCTCTATAGCTTCACACATTATTAGGTATCTAACTTTTGATGGGAGATAATCATTATTATACAAAGTGAATTTTAAATTGCTTAGTTATTTATGCCGTCAAAGGCTAGTAAATGTTCCAAATTTTCTATATAATTTGTTGAAAATAATGTCATTAGAATACAAGAGAAAAAGGAATCAGTCAACTTTGTCACATTTCTATTTAGTTACTTTACTGGTTAAGAGAAGTCTTAGGGTTCAGTTTCCCAATGTATTTTGGGAAGATTTTCTAAATTATAACATCAAAAACATTATTCCACTACATAATGAAGAAGATAAGGGTCAAGAACATGAAGTAGAAGAACCTCATATGGATGCAACTGAAGGAGAAATACCCTATGGTTCCCCCGTTGCAACACCTACTCGCAAAATAGAGGAACCTAAAGAGAAGGGACTATAATAAACTCAACCTATAGCTTCTATTGGGAAGCTCGTAGCTGAAGGAGAATTAGAAACCCTAGCTTGCACTAAAATCCAATCAAGTGCAAAGAAAATAAAAATTGTGGCCTCTACTTCTGCACTTGCAAAGAAGCAAAAAATTCCCACACAATCAAGAAGGTGATCGCATCGCCTGAGGAAGAAGGGGCCCATGAAAGGAAAAGATAAAAATAAAAAGGAAGATGTTATGATGATTGAAACAAATATAGATTTTAAGGGAGATGTCCCTGGTAATGATGCAAGAACACTAGTTGTATAACCCTTTTATTTAACTAGTACTTCTAACTTAGAGTCAGAAGATATATTTATGGCAAGAAAGAAGAGCAAACCTCCAAAAATCCCTATTTCAGAGGAAGGGTTTATGCATGCAAAGGAGGTTGAGGAAGAAAAAAATTGGAAACTAAAAAAGAACTATTTTTAGAAGGGATGAACACAAATAAATAACTACAAGAGGCCTTACAAAGAATCAAGCATTTGGAAGAACTATTGGAAGCATATCAACAAAAGGACAATGAAAGGGATGCAAGGATTAAGGAGTTGGAAGGGAAACTCCACAAATTTGAGCAAGGATCCAAGTTAGAATTATGCAAAAATTTCCATAATTGAAAAGAATTAAAAGGATCAAGACCTTGAAAGCTCAACTAGTTATGTAAAGACCCCCACTATTCCTATTGTTATGTCATTGGGCATTGAGTTGTGGAAGAAAACACAAACGTTTTCCCAAAAAGAAAAAGATTGGGAAATGGAGAAATAGAAATGATATCTACATATTCCAGGACAATTGAAAAATAGGAAACAAAGGTAAAAATTGAGGAATTGGCAGACAAAACAATTCAATTGATGAGGTGTAGACCTCTTGTCAGGGTATATACCCTGTTTTTGCAAGAATTTTTTTGATGTTTTCAGTTTAATCAGATAATTAGTGATCTCCCTGTTGTCATGAATACAATATTTTTATTTTAGAAACTTTCCAGAAGTCTACACCAGAAATGCAAGACCAATTGTGTGAATTCTACTTGCACAATTTAGTTCTTTAAAATGAAATTGCATGGAACCCACTAATATTTGTGGGGGATGTTCAAATCAAAGCTCTAGATTCTTATATCTAAAATTAACATCAAAGGGGGAAAATGATGCATGAATATAAAGAGGGATAAATCTCTCCCTCTATAGCTAAGAGAAGAGGCAACAGACCCAAATGCAGTAGTAGACCAATGGTTGGATCTCCTAGAGCACATGGGAGTTGCAACAAAGATATTGGACTGTAGAGAAAAATATTACAAAAGAATGAAGGAACTAGCAGTAGAATACATAATTAGAGAGACACTTGGATTTTATTAAGATAGATGGAGGGAAATCACACTAGAATTGAAGAATAAAGTGCCTCATTCCATTTACAACTATGTGGTAGCAATTGGCAGGTCACATAAATACATTTCAATTTCCTTAAGAAACAAAATTACTTGGTTTCCCCTTACCTTCCATCCTCCTCTCCTCTTGTTCCACATACCACACTAGACAAGAAGGAATTGAGAGGAACGTATAGTAGAAGAGAACAAAATACTAGCAAGGCTCTCAGATCAACAAGGTTTTTATTTGAAGCAAGGTAAAGGTGTGACCTGTGTCATGGATTTCAAAGAGATGGCCCTACAATATAACCTTCGACCTTGAAGTTTCTTGAGGACAAGAAATAGCTTAGTTGGGGGAAATGATGGGCTCCATAATTAGCTAGTTTCTTTCATACTTTTCATTATCTCTTTTTGCTAAGTTTTAAGACATTACTAAGACATTTTATACATATGTATACTTTTAAGAAGTCTTAAGTATGTGGAAATGGAAATATGTTATGTTGATATATGTATGAATGAATGCATGAATGTCTATTAAATTTAGTAGGATTGTATATTTAATTTATGATAGTTAATAATGTGGATTCCTTATGAATAAGACTAACACATTGCAGCAAGAAGAACTGTCAACCTGCAACAACAGGTTTCTTAGCCCGCAACATAAGGACTATAGATTGTTGTAGAGGAGTCAAACAACCAAAGCGCGACACTTTCAACAAGAAATGAAGGTGATTGTTTATTGATCAACCGTGAGTCACCACATATCACTCTTACTCACCAAATAAGATAGCTAGGAGAAGAAGAAGTCTAATTGCAGCGTGACTAATTTATGATAGGATTGTTCTGTGAACACGCTTATGTTATGATTGATTAAACTGTTGGGCATATAATCTGAATTTGGTTTTTCTACTCCTACTTCATAGAGTTATTATTTTATATTTCAAACTTAGTCCTCTTCTTATCTTTGAGGGAGAGTTGATAGTTGTTCCATGAGTCTATTTTTAGTCCATGAATAATGAAACTCCTCATAGACCCTGTATAGTACGATTCCCTATCGAGGAGGAGATCTAGTTACATAGTTAGTTAATTACTTGGTTATCTATGTTTACCATTATTACTCAGTAGTTGCAGCAATAGAATGTGTGTTACATTACAAATATCTTCAACATATTCTTGTTATATTTCATGTAATTGTTCAGTGTTAGAATGCAATAAAGAAAATTGATTTGATATCATGATTTGTTGAGTAATTGTTTGACAAATTTTGTGGAAGCAACAACTCAAGCAAGGGTTGCTTGAGGTACTGCTAACCCACTTCAATTTATGTTGTTAGATTAGATAATACATTATTGAATTAAGTTGGTAGTTTCCAATTACATATTTATGAATGCATGTGTTGTAATTCATGAATTAGCTAAGTTAGGACATTATAGTTTTTAATAGTTAACCATTACAGTCTTAAGTATTAAGTACCTGCAATAGAAGGTAGTTGCTTACATTATTTTCTCTTATTTTGTGAATTAGCAACTTATTCTATTTTTCCAGATTTTACCATATTTTGATATGTGTATTTGCTTATACTCCATTGTTGTAGGATATGTCTAGGGTTTTTCAATGCATATATTTTTCTAGCACTATCTAAAGTTTTACAATTCCTTTGTTGATAATTAAATGCATCCCTCTCATGAATAATGGACTCTTTAGTTAGGGATCCTCAGGTCCTCTAAATCATGTGTATACTTTGTATCACTAGTTTACTTAGACATTAGAGTGTATCCACAACTTGGTCATAGCATGTCCTCCACCAAGTTTCCACTTTCTTGTTACTTGGTTATTGTTTTTTAGCAAACAACTCTTTCATTTAAGAATTTTTGGACCTATTTTTGAAAATTGAATATATTTTGGGTATATGAAGTCAAATTTTTAAAAATGAGATATCATCAAAAATCTCGTTTCAAGCACTTTCTGATGGTGTTGGTATTTTTCTATATTTTTTGTTGTTAAATTTTATTGCTTGTAAATTTAGATCTACCCATTCACACCTCTAAGTCCATAACTTTTGGATTAGATCTTATTTATTCATGGTTCTTGTGGTTTTGGAATGACGGTTCAGTTTGCTACACATATCTTAGACTTGATTTTTTTAGAATTTTTACTAGGTACGTAGAGATTCAAACTAAAGTGTAGTTCCTCATTTTTTATTTTCTAGTTATCAAAATTGCAAAAGGTTTTTTTTTTCTTGTTAAGTGTATCTTATAGTACTTATAAGCATCATAAAAGAATATAAATTTAGCATATATTCACTTTGCATAACTCAAAATTAAACATACACGTGGTAGAAACCTCTTTAATCGAGCACCTTATACTCCACAACTATCACACCTAGAAACCTCCAATGACTAGATTACTCATATCCAAGGGACTACGATATACATTGGATGAAAAATATACGATGTTTGCTTACATAAACAAGTTGGATGAACCTATGGGTTTTATTGAACTTCATGTGTCAAATAACATGTTGTTTAACACAGAGTCTTGCAAGACTCCTAAGCAAATATAAGATAAGCATAAGGAGTATTTTGGTAAATCCAATGAGTTTTGGGTATTACAGATTGAGAAACAATTGACTATATTGGCACTTGATTCATTTTCCTCCTTTGAGGACTTTTTGGTTAATTTAAAGTCACTAAGACCACTTTTATAGGGTTGTGAAAAGGAAAAGGATGGAAAGGCATACATTTATTTGATCATGTATAAGTGTCAAGGACCCTTTTAGGTGTTCTCTTTTACGTTATATTCCACTATGGATGTGTTGGGATACACCTTATTCATTCATTTGATTAATTTTATTATCACTTGACATAGGAACATATTAATTTGACATAGAGTCACTTTCCAATTTCAAGACTCTGCCTAGTTACTAGAGGGACAAGGTGAGAGGACATGAAAGCCCATAATATAATATACATCAAGTAATGAGTGTTCCTCCAAGCATAAGTAAAAGTGAAATTATAAATGTCAATCCAAACCTAAAAATGGCATATCTTCTAAGCCTAGTGATTCTTCCTTTAGGAAAAAGAAGAAATCAAGATACCCTTGTAGTTTTTGTGGCAAGGAGGGACAAGAAATTGTTAAATTTATGAAGAGAATAGAAGATAGAGGATTGCATGCAATGGAAAACCATTTCATCCTTTAATCCCTCTTCCACCAACATAGGCAAGGGTCATGCACTATTAGCAGAATTAGATTTTTAACTTGGGAGCCTCATATCATATGAACCATAAATTTGATCTATTCAATTATCTTTTAGATGGAATTACTCCTCATATTATAGTGGATAACTCTTCACATATTTTATTTTTGGTTCAAGATTATTCAAATAACTAATGGTCACATTGAGGATGGTCTCCTTAATCCTAATATTTTTTCTTCTCTACTCTCTAAATACAAGATTTGTCACATTAGGGGTGAGAAAATTGAGTTTGCACCCAATGATATTATCATTCATGATCTCCATCATCTAGAGATAGTTATTATTATATGGAGATTTGATCATGAGTCTATATTATACAAGTTCCATGCTTTTGGTTCATTTAGTGGTTCATCTCACATTTTCAATGTAAATTCCTTGAGTAGACTTTAGCATGAACATTTTAGTCATGTCAATTACCGATATCTATAGTAGTCAAGTTCACAATATATGATACTTGATCTTCCTAAGGTTTCATGCACAAATGATATTTGTTGAGGTTGTGTTCTTGGAAAATAACATTATGAGACCTTTCTAAAGTGTAAGTCATATTGTGATTCTAGCTTATTGGAATTGGTATGTAGTGATCTTATATCCTTTCCCACTCCATTTTTAGGAGCCAAGTATGTGCTCACATTCATTGATGATTACTCTAGACGTACATGGGTGTGATTTCACAAGTATAGGGGTGATGTATTTATCACTTTCAAGAAATTTAAGGTATTCATGGAGAAGCAATTGTGTTCTTCTATTAAGAAAATTTACACAGATAATGGGGGTAATATTTGAACCAATAAGTTTAAGATTATTGCACTAAGCATGGTATACATTATCAGTTTTGAATTTATTATACTCCTTATAAAAATGGTGTTTCCAAATAAAAGAATAATATCATTTAGGGAGATGGCCAATTATATGCTTCAGTCATATTCTATGAATCCATTCTTTTGGACTAAGGTGATCAATTATGCTAATTATATTCAAAAATTCATTCCTCACAATGCAATTTAAAATCACTCTAGAAGAGGATTGGCCCAATATCAATCCTGATGTATCCTTCTTTGAGGTATTTGGTAGTGATGCTTGGATATTCATTCTAGATGGTTGGTATAAGTTAATGGAGAAGAATATTCAATCATTCATATTTTTTAGACATTGTGATGATGTGAATGCTTATCAATTGTTTGATTCTACCATGAGAAATGTCTACTTTTGTAGAGATTCCCAATTTAGTGATTTCTTCCCACATATTCTACATCTACTTCTTCTTCCTCACTACTTTATTTTTCTTCTTTATCTCATGAGTATACTTGTACATTAGAGGGAACTTCAGATGATGGTTCTAATGTTTCTATACCATCACCTCATACTCCACCACTTTTATTTCTTCCCACTCATATTTTTTCTAAATGTGTTTGCACTATTATTTAGGAGGTTTGATCTGTATTTGAAGATATTATGTCTTCTTGTCACACTCACTCTTAGTCTTCTAGCACCAGTCTTCTTAGTCATGTTATATCTATTGATTTGTAAAGTTTTATAGAGGCTTTAGGTGTTCCAAAGTGGGATTAGGCTATGAATGAAAAGTACTTCATTGATGAAGAATCATACATGAGATTTGGTTTGTATTCCTTTAGGGAGAAAGATGGTTTGGTGCAAGTGGAAGTACCATACCAATATGGTTCTATTGAGCATTATATGGCATGTCTTGTTGCTAAGGGTTTCCCATAGGTTGAAGGTATTGTTTGTAAACACCCACTTTATATAATAGATTAATAAACACATTAAAACGATTAAAGGAGATAGAGATAAAAATCTTATAATTTAATTAATAGATTACTCATCATTACTAATCAATGTAATATATTACATTTATTAACAACGTATTGATGCATGATACAAATTATCGAAATAACTTAAATAAATTATTTAATTAGTTAGCATCATAATAACTAGATAAATTTGACAACCTGTCAATGTATTCATGATGAAAATTGTAAGACATTACATATATTATCATTGATTACATATAAATTTACAACATATAGATTCTTACAATAGAATTGATTAAATTTTCATTGTAATAATATAATGCTCAAATCCTAAAAGGTTGGAGAGGAAAGAAGTGCATGATCTGAGTTGCAGGAGTCAAAGAGAGAGCATCATCAAGGTATTTTTCCACCCAATCATGAAGCTAAATGCTTCTTGGTCTTCTCCCAACTAGAGAAAATTGATACTTCATAAAGGATCTAGCAGTTTGAAGATGAAAAGCACAAAATAATTTGGTGCAATATACACACATATATATATATACACATCCAAAAATTCATATACTAATGCTCATGCAATTCTAACTAAATGTATATGTTCATATAATAAATTATATGCTCGAGAATTCAAATAATCCAATCAAACACTTATTGGTTGCGATTTGGCCAAAGAATTTATATCTTGTACTATATAGCTCATATGTTGTAGGCTAATTCAACTACTATTCTCTACTTTCCATATCCGACACCTTTCCACTCTCTCATGTCCCCAATTATTGTATGCCATGGAAATGAATTAATATGAATTTATAATATATAAAATTGGTTAATCTGATGACGTATGTAAGGTTACCAATTGTTCATTAGATAAATATTATTTACTAAGTCCTATAATCCCCATTGCAAATTTGATAACAAGGTAATAAAAATCAATTCCTTCAATGATAACAATGATAAAAATCTTACAACAATAACAAAGAACTATCAAAAAGGTTAACCTCGGGATATTAGATAACAACGGTAACTAAGGATATCTAAAATAACATCATTTTTATCAAAATGATAACTTAATAACCAAAGACTCTACAACAAGATAACTAGGAAAACATTGATAAATAATTAATTTTATAGATATCCACTTATCTAAGATTATTTATAATGACAACAACTTAATTAACATAAACATCATAATCTATATTTTTACAGTGATAATAACAAATGAAGAATAATGTTAGCAACTCTATATCTAGGTAAAATTAAAATAATAAATAAAAATGGTGATGTCAACTGGATACTAGTGTGTAATAAATTGACATCTATCAAACTGAATATAAATATGTCAATTGTAAACCAAGTATGAACCATAAGAATTAATAATATACATATATATAACTAGAAGCCATATGATTCCCCAATTAGAAAAAATGCAAGCAATAAGATATTAAATTAAAGGACTTAATAAAATCCCTAAATCATTCTTAGACTATTAATATCACTATGATATATGTTCTACAACCATTAAAATATTAAAATACTTAAACCATGTAATCTAGTTATATACCATGCCCTAATTATAAAACCTTACTCAACATAGTAACCTCAACAAGTCCCAAACAAAAGGTAAGAAAGTGTAGACAATATAACCCATTTAAAAAAACAATAAAATAGTTGAAATCCATAGCCAAATAATGGGTTATCTTTAAGAATATTTAAGGTCCTCAGAGAAAATAAAAAGGGTCCTCAAAGAAGCTAATAAGACCACAACTAGAATGAATGGCTTTAAAAAAAAAAAGCTGGATTGATTTTAGGCTAGAACAAAAAAATAGGTTATAAATGAAAGCTTGAAATTAGTTTTACTCACAATATGTATTGCTAAAACATACTTGAAAAGAAGAAAAATAGGTTGGGGGATGAATGTATCAAATGTGGGGTATGATGGAACTATTCTTCCTCAATTCATTAGGAAATGAGATCCACACCATAAAATGATTATCAACCCTTAGGTGAATCATGTCAAAGTGTGAATATACAGATTTCCTTTTTTTTCAAGGAGGGGGGTCCTGGTCAAACAATAGTTTGGGGAGAAAAACTAAAATTAGTAAATCAACACTAAAATGCAATCTATAACTTGGAATAGCTAGATGAAACAAAAAATAAGTAGAAACAAAAATCATAGCATAGATTAGAGAAGGGAAAAATGATGTGTAACAGTCACCAAAAGTTAGTTTTTGAAGTTGATCTAGGACTCATTCGCCCAGGGGAAAATGGGTCCCAAGTTAGGGTTTGTCTACAACTTTTAGGAGCCTCTACTATAGATCTAAATCTTCTATATTTCCTAGGTTTCAAGTTCGAAAAGCCGAAAATAAATTATGTAAGTGAGTTTCTGTGAGATGACAACTTTTGTGACAAATTTTGCAACTTTGACAAGTTCTTCAATTTTGCTCTTTAAGAGATCTTCAAGATTCTTCCACTGAAATCTAAAAACACAAATCAAGAGAGAAAAATGTTTATTTTTGGTGAATGGGGGTTTTCCTCAGTCAAACCCCATTTTGGTAATCAAACCTTGAAATGAAATAAAATAGCATGAAAGGAATGATGAATGAACAACTCAATGTCACAACTCACCAAACCCTTGAATAAACCTTGGAATGCAAATCTGCAACTTGCATGAAATGGCTTCAATGGATGTGGATCTTGAACCTTGGATATTGACTTGAAATAATGCTTTCAATTCTTGAATGGATCATGAAACCTACATCATTATATTAGCTCCAAAAACATGCATGATGCAAGAAGACTTTGACATGGCAATTGGATCTTGATTTCTGTAATAAATTTGTCTTTGAATGCCTTGAATTTCTCTTAAAATTCTCTTGAAAGTGCTCTCTTATATCTTGAAAATTTCTAGGTGAAACATAGTGAAATAATCTTATATTTATAGACATGTAACCTTAATTTCCCTAAATTCAAATATCACAAATCGACATTTGAATATAGATTTTAAAACATTAAAATACTATCACAAACATAATTTAAATTTAGGTCCTAGGTCTAAGGGAGGACCCATTCGCCCATGGGTGAATGGGTCCTAGGTCCCTAACCCTAGGACATACATTGCTCAATGAGAAGTGTTATGTTTAGGCATTAATGAATGTCAGGTTTCCTGTTTCAGAAAATATGATTGAATAGGATTTGTAAATAAATTAAGGAGCCAATTAAGGAAAATTAAGATAAAAAATTAAAGGAACCCTAAACAAGTGTGAAATTGCAAAGAGGTACACTTTACAACACTAAAGTAAGGCACAATTAAGTCCAAATTAACATTAATTCCAAAATTAAGTGTGAAAATGTACAAGGGATACACTTTTCTACACTACATTTAGCCCCCACTTTAGTGAGAGGATGAGCACAAGCATAGATTCGCAGTAAAGTAGACATTCAAAACATATGAATGCAACGATAACAAGATTACTCAATCATACAACATCAAAGACTTAAAAGGAAAGATAAAAAACATAAAGCCAGATCAAGCCTCGACTATCCAACATGATGTGGAACACGCCTTTGTTGTTTGTCCAAAAACATTCACAAGTGGAACGCGATGTCCACTATGCAAAAAACAACACACACTCACTTTGGGCTAATGGAGCCTCAATTTTTCCACTAGGTGAGCCCCCAAAGGGTAGCAAATGATAGAATTGTATAAGGCTCCCATACCATATCAAAGCTATCCCTTTCATAACTTTAATAAGGCACCATAAAACAAAAAATTTGAGCTTCGTAAGGCCTAACAAGTTGTGTTATACTAAGAACCTATGAACAAACAAGGCAAGGCTCCACTAACAAGCAAAATGTGTTATTCTTGGTGGTGTTGAAAAGGGTTTGAGCTTCACAAGGTTAGAAAGTTGTATTATGTTAAACACTTATGAAAAAAATGCAAGTAAACATGTTCAAATGGGCTTCACTTAGTTTGTGTAAGGTCTCCTCTTAGGGAACATCATGTGCCTAATGTCTCCAAGAGAGGAAAAGTCAAGGATAAAAGATCCACAACTTAGGGAATGTAACACGTACCATCACCAATAAGAGGAAAGTTGCATGCCAGGAAATATCACACTCTCGGAGGACATCAACTCAATGACACCACCAAGAAAAAGACGCATCACAAGAAGAAAGAAAATTGCACAATGAAACATAAGGAATGTCAATTTAAAAAATAATAATAATGCCAATGTATGCCCCCACTTTAAATAAATTGCTAACACCATTGCTATGAGAAAATTACTTTAAAGTAGTAAATAATCAATGCTAAACAATAAAGAAGACATGAAAGCTTATTCGGAAAGCCCTATTCCAAGTCATATGTTTCAAAATGAAGCTACATCATGAAAAAGAGAGGAAGGGGTTGCCCCCAAAATGAAATCACAAACACATAAGGGATCTACAGATTTAGGATCAATATATATTTGCTACAATGTGATTATAAAGCTCGAAAACATCATCATTCCCCAAATACTCGCAAAACAGGGAGAATGACACATAGAGAGCGAAAACAAAGAAAAATATTTTGGGTCAACATGGAAGATACCTAAATGTCTCAACACCCTGCACCATCCCCAAAATGAAAACACAAGACAAATGAAAAGATAAATATTAACAACATATAGAAGAATGTAGATGCAAATAGAGGAATGCATATGAAGAGAGATACATCAAATGAAACAGTATAGGGGATCACATTATGCACATGTAATCACACAAAGAACATGCAAAAGAAAACAAAGAAAGACTAGTAAGGCACATGCGAGTCAACCTATAGCAATTCATCCACATCCCAATCTTGATTAGTATATGCGAAAGGCAGATAACTAGACAAAGGGACAACATCAACTACCAAACTAGGACAATAATATATAACCCCTTGCCCCCACTAAGTGCAGGACAAGGATGATCCAAGATAAGTGATGAGAATGAGCTCCTTGCAATAAAGAAAATTATTTGCAATGAATGTTAAACATGCAATAGTGAGTATGCTATGATCCTACAACTATTACATGGCAAGGAGAAAACTTCATGCTTTAAGGGACTATCTCTATCATATCAAATTTCTCAAGGATCCTTCTTAAGACACAACACTCATCAATATTGTGCCCAAGAACTCTATGATATCGACAATGAGACATGTTTGTGTTCTTATGTTTTGGATTTGTATTTTCTCTGATAATGTTAAGAGTCCTTTATTAAGAAGTATGTATAAGTTTCTTTTAGTGAGAGACATGGTACAAGTGAATTTTAGCTTCTTCATTTTGTAAGGCATTTTTTGTGTGCTTGTTAAAGGAGGAGGACCTAAAGTGATCCTATCATCCTTGTGAGACATTACTTCATCATTATGAGGGGGGACATTTGTATCCTTAGAAGATGTGGTGGGATAAGGATTTTGATATCCTAGTCCTTTAGTATCTTCAATTGGGATTTGTTCTAAAAGTTTGTGAATTTCATGCTCATTAGTTATGTCACATCCTTGCTTAGTTAAGATCTTAAATCCTTGGCCATAAGCCTCTTCTAGGTTGATTTATTTTTTGGTCACTTTATTAATGTAGGATGGATGAGTATGCACTTGGTTAAAGGAACTAGGCTCACTCATTGTTCGAGGTTTAGGCTTAGTTTGTGACTCAATTTTAGGATGTAAAATACCAAAAATATCAAGCTGTGGGATAGTAAGGGGTGTTGTTTGTTGCATGGAAGGGTAAAAGGATGAATTGTTCTCAATATTGTTAAGGCAATTGTTTATGAAATTGTTCATACTATCCTCACCTTCTCCAATGATGTCAACTTCACAAGGACATTCATTAGGAGTTTTTTTAGCATGATTAGGCTCCACTACATTAAGATCATTTCCAAAATCACAACTTGAAACATCTACCAAAGAGAGTTTAGATTTCCATATATTACCAATACACATGTCCATTATGAAAGAATGATTTGGAATGTAGGTTTTCAGATCTTAAGCAAGATAATTTTTTGATTATGCTATGCAAAAACCTAAAAAGGATGTCTTGTAAATTAAATTTTAATTTCACACAATGCATTAAATTTATCAAATGAAGCATAATATGATAAATTTCAATTAACAAAAATTATGCAAACTAAAACAACAAAATAGAATATAGAAACAAATGTTTTAATGCCCAAAAATTTAGGAAATAGCCTTGATCAAGGACTATTCGCCTAGGGGAAAATGGGTCCTATCTTAGGGTTTTTAACAATGTTTTTAAATATTTGTGAGTTGATTCTTGTGGTTTCTAGATATTGGTTTCAAACAGTTAATTACAGTTTCATATTTTTGTGAAATTAAGGTTGAATGCAAATGCAAAATATGAATAAATGACAAACTAAGGGACCTAATTTGGAATTCAATTGTCAAATGTGAATGAATGATGATGAAATGCTATGTAAATGATTTGCAAAAATACTTATTTTTTATATTTTTCAAATTTTAAGAGATGAAAAAATGCAATCCTAAAACCTTAAATGAAATGAAAACTAATGCAAGTTAAACAACCCTAAATGGCATTCAATTAAATGCAATGCAATGCAAAGAATGAAAGATCTAAATATTTGGTAAAAAATAGACTCCAAAATAATAATAAAATACAATGATCAAAAGTCAAGTTCACCAAAATGAAAAGAAGAAAAATAGGTTGGGGTATGAATGTATCAAATGTGGGGTATGATGGATCTATTCTTCCTCAATTCATTATGAAATGATATCCACACCATAAAGTGATTATCAACCCTTAGGTGAATCAAGTCAAAGTGTGAATCTACAAATTTCCTTTTTTTGCAAGGACGGGGGTCCTGGTCAAACAACACTTTGGGGAGAAAAACTAAAAATAGTAAATCAACACCAAAATTTAATCTATAATTTGGAATAGCTAGATGAAACTCAAAATAAGAAGAACCAAAAATCATATCATAGATCAGAGAAGGGTAGAATGATGTGTACCAATCATCAAAAGTCGGTTTATGAAATTGATTTAAGACTCATTCGCCCAAGGGTGAATGGGTCCTAAGTCAGGGTTTGTCTGCAACTTTCGGGAGCCTCTGCTACATATCTAAATCTTCTATTTTCAAAAATCCAAAAATAAATTATGTAAGTGAGTTTTTGTGAGATGACAACTTTTGCAACTTTGATAAGTTCTTCAATTTTTCTCTTCAAGAGATCTTCAAGATTCCTTCCACCTAAATCTACAAACACAAATCAAGAGAGAAAAATGTTTCATTTTTGGTGAATTGGGGTTTGCCTCAGTCAAACCCCATTTTGGTAATTAAACCTTAAAATGAAATAAAATAGCATGAAAGGAATGATGAACGAACAACTCAATGTCACAACTCACCAAACCCTTGAATAAACCTTGGAATGCAAATCTACAACTTGCATGAAATGGATTCAATGGATGTGGATCTTGAACCTTGGATATTAACTTGAAATAATGCTTTCAATTCTTGAATGGATCATGAAACCTACATCATCATATTAGCTCCAAAAACATGCATGATGCAAGAAGAATTTGACATGACAATTGGATCTTAATTGCTGCAATAAATCTACCTTTAAATGCCTTGAATTGCTCTTGAAATTATTTTTAAAGTGCTCTCTTAGATCTTGAAAAAATTTAGGTGAAACATAGCGAAATAACTTTATATTTATAGATATGTAACCTTAATTTCTCGAAATTCAAATATCACAAGCTGACATCTAAATATAGATTTGAAAACATTAGAATACCACCAAAAACATAATTTAAATTTAGGTCTTAGGTGTAAAGGAGGACCCATTCGCCCATGGTCCCTAACCCTAGGATACACATTTCTCAATGAGAAGTGTTATGTTTAGGAATTAATGAATGTCGGGTTTCCTCTTCAGAAAATGTGATTAAATAGGCTTTGTAAATGAATTAAGAGGCCAATTAAGGAAATTTAATCTAAATTAATTAAATGAGTCCTAAACAAGTGTGAAAGTGTAAAGAGGTACACTTTTACAACACTAAAATAAGGCACAATTAAGTCCAAATTAACATTAATTCCAAAATGAAGTGTGAAAATGTAAAAGGGATACATTTTTCTACACTACAATACTTAATTTTTTTGTTTTATATTTTGGTACTATAAATTGGAACGATTTGAAACCACTTGGACTACAAGTTGCAAGCCTTTAATAAAAAAATGATGGATAGAAGGATTTTAAGATAGTAGCTCTATCTAGTATGACATGACTCAAATTCAGGGGGTCATATGAGCCCTAAGCTAGAGGATTTCCTAGGCCAATATTCCAACAATAGATATTCAATGCCTCGACCATGGAAGGCATATATTATGAGTAGAATAATTGTCCCTCTAGTCTCAACATGTTTTTTTACAAGTGAATAATCAATGGCAACAAGCTTCCACTTTCTTGGCCCATGGATACTCTAACTCCTTGGAAAAAAAAAATACCTATAAAACTACAACGTAAGGGTAGCCTAGTATATTATTTCATGTTTCACTAGAGAAAGATTAGGATGATTCATTTATAAAAAACTATCCTTTTCATAGGGTTCATAACATAATTTATACTAGTCCTTAAAAATTAACACACAACAATAGGCATTTGGCTTTAGAATGACAATAGTAAGTTAAAACATTATCAATGTGATAAATTATTACAAGGACACGACCTTTCTAATGTATGTAACATATTTTAAGTGACTTAATAATTGACACCACATTAAAATGAAGCCCTATAACTACTAAAAAGTTCATGGTTTTTTATTCATAAAACAATCTAAATAAAGTGGAAACTAAAGAAGAAATTATAATGCTCTACAATGTTTCTATTTTATAATAATTTTGCTCAAAAAGACATTAAATACTATAAATTAACACACCAAATCTAGTTATGTATCCAAGAAATAAACCAAAAGGATGTGCATCAAATTTGTGTTATATTATAAATATTGTCAGTCCAACCCACATATAAGAACAACACTCAACAATTGGAACAAACAATAAGTAGAGAAGAAATTATGAATTTGACTCACCTATAAAAATTGAAGGGAATAACTGATTTCTTATTCTTTTCCTTCACTTCTTAGAAGCCTATTTTCCTCTCTTTTCCTTGTATTTTTTTTTGAATCCTCCATGATCCTTTTACAAGAGTTTCTTGTCTCTTTATTTTCAACTTCCCTTTTTCCAATTCATGATCCTACACCCTACATATATAGTTTATAATTAAAAAATAATCGGTTTCCCCACATGCCATGCAATTTTACTTCACTCCAACTACTACCTTCCTTATTGGGAGTTATCTCCCTTAATCCTAATAAGAATTCACTTTCCACATCCTTTAAACATGTTCTTAATGATGCTCCAGTTATAATACAATCCACTGTAGGAGATGAAATATGGCTTTAGCCTAGGATTACCTACAAAAATAATTACAATCTTCTACAAGAGAGTATGCAAGAATATGAGCTTGTTTGATATTAAGATCTATGAAAATATGATGATGAGGTATCTGAAAAATGTACAATAATATTGCTTATATAGATAAGGTGTGATGTAATACCAGTATTAAATGAGTGTGTCATAATTAAATGACATGACTCAACATTAAAATGACCCCAAGACACTAATATTTAATAAAAGCTAAAAAGCTAAAATATTATCTAAGAATTAAATATACCTAGGACCTAAGTGGACTTAACATGTTAATAGGACCCCACTAAGTAACTAGATAGGAAATGTACCTATTTACACCAAAAAACCCTCCTTAAGTGCAACTTAGGGAGAATAAACTATTATGCAAATGATGCAATGATGCAATGATGGGTACCAATAATGAGGTCATTTTAGGTACCCTTGTACAAATGCAAATGCAATCTCTCACAAATGGAAAAAAGGAGAATAACCACATGGTAAAAACACTTCTCCAAAAGATACATTACAAATGCTCCCCCATAAGAGGGAAATAAAGAGACCATATAACCCCCCATAATGAAATATCTCTACTACCATTGAAGAAAGTCTAGAGACAAAAGAGAATACAATTCCGAAAAACAACATGTCTTCCTGGAGAAGAAATAAATCCAATGGTTGATATTGAAGAAACCTCATCTCCATGATGAAGCAAGAGGGAAGAATCCTCAAAAATATCTTTGAAGATGCAATAATTTTCTCCAAAGATGTCTCAATAAAATCAGGTGTGAACCCAATCAAGGAAGAAGATAAAGAATATGGAAACTCAATATAAAAATTTGAAGATATAAGATCAAAAAGGAGAGTGACCCCCTCAAACATGCCCTCCAAATCTATAGAAGAGGAATGACAAATCAAATCTGATATACCTATCATGAAACAATCCTACAAAGGAAAATCTAGAAAAAAATGTGTCATAGTTATCTAAAGTCCTGGAAACCAATTCAACACTCAAATCTGAAGAAGTAGGAGATGATAGAACCTCATCAAATGGTTGATGAATAGCAAGGTTCAACTAGCCACCAAAACCACCATCTGAACAACTACCTACACTGGATATATGAGAGTGGTCCTCATCAATAATATCAGGAATGCAAAGAACATCATGAAAACTACCATTGAGCACATCGAAAAATCCTTTACCAAACACATCCAAATAAACACCATTAGACATCAAGAACTTCATGATTGAAGTATTCCTTAAGGATGAAAACCTATCAGGTTCTCATGGTATATGACATGAGGCTCCTAAGTTAAGAATCCGATCTCTAGACTATTCAACATGTGTTACAATAAGAGCTCGAACTTTCATCTTATGATCCTTTACCTTATCACTCTCATGAAAATTTCCTATGGTACCTGTGTGTGTAGAAGATGAAGGTTGTGAAGAAGAAGAAGAAGGTGAACTAGTAGACTTAGAGGGCAAAGAAATATTATTTCATTTTAGAAGTTACCTCATTTCATCTAGTTCTTTCTTAGAGAATTTTTTTTCACCATGTACAGGCATGTTACAATAACCACACTTGGGCTTCTCCTTCTTATTTTTATCCTCTCTAGGAGAGGTGGGTGTATCATTAGATTATCTCTTAGGTTTTGACTTCTTCTTTCCTTTACCTTTAGGTGATGATGCAATCAAAACATGATTCTTAGAATGTGTACCATGTTAACTAAGATTAGATTGTTCCTTATTCAACCTATCATAAAATATCTCAAAAAAAGGCATGATAAATGAATCACCTAATCCATCCATTGTAGCATAAAAGGAAGTATAGATAATTATACAAATGAACCTTTCAAATTACACAAAATCAATAATATGCACTCCTTATTAGTTTTATCTTTACCATAACCAACCAATTGTGACCTTGATGATTTAAATTTTACCAAATAGTCCTCAATGGTGTTACAAGAATATGTAGATAGTGATTCCAATTCTTCCTCTAATTGCATAGCATGAATCTAGCTAACTGAACCAAATAATTCCTTGTACTTATCCTAAACTTGTCTAGGAGGAGTACACTCAATATGGAAGAAAATATTGTCAAAAACATGCATAGAAATCAAACCCATAGCCTCATGGAATTTGTTCATGTGAGAGAATCTTTCATATTCTCTAGAAAAATTAGGATTTTCATCATCCAATATGGACCATAAACCCCTATACCAAAGTAATTTCCTCATTCTTTCCTTCCATGTATGATAATTACGAGGACTTGGGACCTCAAATCTTGATTTAGCCATTAGAACACGTGCCAAGAGAGAAAAATAGACAAATATCTGATGCAAACTGATATGAGATCATCCAAATCTAAAAATACAACTGAAAATGAATTATGCCCCCCACAAATAGAACTTCTCCAAGAGATAGTATGTCCAAGTAATCAATCAATATGCCAAATATGTAAAAACTAAATAATTTATACTTGGGTATGAATTTGGAAAAAGTGCATGAACCAAATGATAGAGCTCCTGAATACCTTTTAATTGACACTAGAATCATGAAAATCAGATAAAATAGCAAAAATTTATGAGCTCGAAAGTCTAAAGGGGAAAAGGCACTTTAGTTGGCAATAAAATTTACCTACAAAAATTATGGAAAAAGACCTGCACCCCTACAAAGTACACATAACTAGTTTTTCGTCGATATCTCATTTGTAAAATTTTGATACTTGGGTGAAACATTATTCTTTGTAAAAGAAAGGCCCAATTTGGGCCCCTGGAAGACTAACTGGGTGCAGAAAAAGGCCCCTAGGGGATAGCGGTCAATCACCAATGTGACCACGCTGGCAAATATTAAAAAAAAAAAAACCCATCATCGCTAGTGGTGGGGGAGCCGCCTATGGTGGGTGGTGGGTGCCCACACCACTTGGGTGTTTAGTGCCCAACACTAGCTCTCAGATGCATGGGCTCCATAGAGAACTAAATGCAAACAGAAAAACAACCGCTGAAAAAAAAATTAAATGCGGTGATTTTAATAATAAAAACTCTAATTGTGAAAGCTTCTAGATAAAATTTGTATTTTTTTTATCAACATTTTGGATCACACTCAGTGATCCATCATCGAAAAGAGGAAAGAATGAAAAACAGGATTGCAAATTAGGCTTAATAAAGGTTAGGAGAGAAAAGAGGAGAGAGGGAGGAATTAAAAAATAATAAAATAAAGAAGGAGAAGAAGTAGAGACTAAATAATTAAATTGAAAAAATAAATATAAAAATCAAGAGAAAGAAAACACAAAAAAAGAGAAGAATAAAGCAATGAGATAATAAAATTATCATGAAAACACAAAGAGAAGATAATGAAACAAAAAGGAAAATTTGGAAAATAAAATAGAAAAAGTTACAAATATAGAAAAATAAAATTAATAATGAAATAAAATAAACTAATACAAAATGAAAAGAAGGTTAAATAAATAAGAAAGAGCTAAATAACAAAGTAATTAAGGGGTAATAATGTAGAAGGGAAAAAAAAACTAAATACTTAAAAATGAATAGAGGAGCAGAGCAGGAGCAGGAGCGTCGCAGGGGTCACGCCTCTCAGGCTAGGGAAAAAACAAAGAAAAATGAAATAGCAGTTCAGGGCATGGGTTCCCCAAGTTTTAGTTGGGCAGATGAAGTAGACAAGGTAGGGAAGCAGGAAAGTTTAGCAAAACACATCCCCCAATGGGTATTTACGGACGTGAAATGGGTGGACAAGTGCCATCCCTCACATCAAAGAAAGGTAGAGCTGAGGGAGGAAATAAAGCTAGGAAGCATCTGGCATGACACTCATGAAACACCTAATACCAGGTATCCATGGGTCAAACAGTCGCAAGCACCCAAGAAACAAGGTCGAAACGGGCCTCCAGCAAACAAAAGAACGGATTTTTCCAAAAGAGTTTCGCAAGCACCAAGGCAAGAGTGGACAAGGAAAGTGCAGAAAAGGAAGTTCCCAATTAGCAAACCCAAGGAGGAAATTACGGAAATCGATGTCTCGAAAGAAATAAAAAATGACATCACGATACTGAAGGACTTTTCCTTCTTTTGTCGCTTCATAGGGCAATATTCGAGTAGGGTTGCGATCAAATAGTGGATCCAAGAGAAATGGAAGATGGAGGTCCTAATTAGATTCCTTCCAAGAGGATTTTTTATTGTAGTATTCACCGATGAACAATCTAAATGTAGAATCACGGAGGGAGAGATGTGGTTTATGGGCGACAAACCTTTATTCATGCAACCATGGAATCAAAATCTTGACCCAGTCAAACTAAACCCTTATGATCAGGTGGTTTGGGTTAGACTTTATAATTTTCCAATAGAATACTGGATAGAAGATTGTCTGGAAAAAATTGATCGCTGATTGGGAGCACTGGTAGGAATTGACATGGAGATGACGGACGACGACCTCTACAAATACGCTAGACTAAAACTTGCAGCAATAGACATTATCCCATCAAGTATTTGCTTAATGGTGAACGGGAAGCGCTGGATTCAGGAGATAGAGGTTGAGGTGCCAAGAAAATTCTGTATAAAATGCAGATCGTGGGAACACGAGACTGTGGATTGCAGTAAAATAACAATGGAACACCACAACAAGCATGTCCAAAGGAAAAGAAATCCCTCTACCAAAAAACCCTCCATGGAATCCTCAGAGGAAATACCTCTACTAACAAACACCATAAGGGTTGATAGGATGTCGCCTTTAGCCTGGGAGAATATCATCTTGGATACCCCAGTCGTGACAATTAAGGAAGACAACAAACAGGATCCCCTACTCCATAAGGATGATCAGAAACTGGCTAAAGAGGTAGAACAAACCTGGGGGGAAAGTGACGACCTGGACTCAATAGCAGAACTAGTAGATGAATTAGACATAATAGAGGAAAGATGCTTATCCCAAACCGCAATCAAGCATCTGGGTCTGGGAAAAATTGGCAAGGGCAGTAACCCACGAGGGAGGAAGTCCTTAAAACAATTAAGGGAGGAAGAGGTAGCGGCAAGAAAGTATGCATGCATTACAAGGTTTATGAGTACCAAGGGGGGATGTCCCTCCCTTGGGAAACAATGAGGATCACCACATGGAATGTCAGGGGCCTAAAGGCCCCTGACAAATGATTCCTAGTCAGGCATCATTTGCAGACAAGCACAAGCAACCTAATCCTCTTACAAGAAACTAAACTGGTAGGGGAAGACTGTCAAAAATTTATGAAATATTGTCATTATTGGGATGGTTTTTTTGAAGACTCTTTAGGCGTTGCAGGGGGTCTAGGTTTACTCTGGAAAGATGCAGCAGTATTAGTTAAAATCTCCCACTCATCTGCAAATTGGATGGCAGCGAGCATTTATGATCTGGAGCGGAACCGTAACCTAACAGTAATCAACATTTATGGCCCAACCAAAACTGAAGACAGGGCATCCCTCTGGGATGCAGTTCTAGAACATGTACGCCCTCTTCCTAAAGATAGCCTAATCATAGAGGGAGATTTCAATTCCTTACTGGATCTATCAGAGAAAAGTGGGGAGCTCAGGAGTGTGACTCAGACCATAACGAATTTCAAGAACTTTATTTCCAATGTTGGGTTGTCAGACTACCCAACAAGGAACGACACTTTTACCTGGCACAACAGGCATATGGACTTTACATCAATAGCAGAAAGACTTGATAGGTTCCTTATCCCCACTGATTGGTTTAATTCAGAGCTACAAGTGTCTGCTAGCATCATCCCTAACTCAATATCGGATCACTTCCCAATTGAGTTGTTGGTCATCAAAGGAACAACTTGGAAAGAATCAATTTCAAATTCCAGAATATGTGGTGGTGTGACCCCAACTTACTGCATCACATAGAAGGCTAGTGGAGGGAATCCAAGGTTGTTGGGTCCATAAGTTTCAAATTAGTTAAGAAATTACAGCTAATCAAGCACAAACTCAAAGATTGGAACAAAGAAAAATTCTTGAAGATCTTCACGGAAAAGGCATTGGTGGAATCCAAACTGGAAAGCCTCAATGAATTCGTAATAAAAAATGGCATGAGGAATGAGGAATACCTCAAGGAAAAAGAGCTGACGGAGAAACACAAAGAGATTTTAAAGTGAGGAGATCTTTTGGAGAGACAAGTCTCGTGAGGTATGGCTTAAAGAAGGGGACACTAACTCCAAATTTTTCCATGCCTCGATCCTAGCTAAACGTGCCTCCAACAAAATATAAGAAATTTAGGGCCCCGGTGGGACCTCTACACGTGGAAGCATTGAGGTTGGCAAGGCAATGGTAGACTATTTTACTAGCTTATTGGCTGACCACTCTAAGTCGATTCACAACAATAGTATTCTTGAAGCATTAGAAACACGAGTGAGCGAGGCGGACAACATAATGCTATGCGAAAAGATCTCAAAGGAAGAATTACATTGTGCGCTCTTCCAAATGCACCCAGACAAAGCCCCCGGGCCAGATGGTTTCCCTGCAAGATTCTTTCAGAACTGTTGGAGCTTCCTTGGGAACGATCTATGGAAATTGGTTGAGGATTTCAGGAGGACCAAAAATTTCGTCAAGGATGTGAACAACTCGGTCATAGCAATAATTCCTAAAAAACCTATCTGCTCCTCTTTTAGTGATCACAGACCAATATCTTTGTGCAACATAATTTACAAAGTACTGGAAAAAGTCTTGGCTAATAGATTAAAGAAAATATTAGGCAACATTATCTCGGTCGAGCAAAATGGCTTCATACCTGGCAGAGAAATCACTGACAGCATCCTTCTTCTATCAGAGGTCGTTCACTCTCTCAACTCAAGTAACAAGCAAGCATGATCATCAAACTCGATGTAAGCAAAGCTTACAACAAAGTATAGTGGGATTTCTTATTAGCAATTATGAGGAAGTTGGGCTTCAATGGTCAGTGTTGTGCTCTAATAAGGTAATGTATCTCCACGGTTCGTTATTCAATTTTTGTCAATAGTTCACTTCATGGTTTTTTCCAAGCATCCAACGGACTCAAACAAGGCGACCCCTTTTCACCCTTCCTATTCATTATTATGGCGAAATCTCTTAGTTGTGCAATTAAAAATTACAGCAGGCAGCTTCTTTGGCGGGGGGTGAATGTAGCACCAACCATGGTTCCCATCACACACTCTCAATTTGCCGATGACACCACCCGCTTTGGGGAGGCAAGCCTAAGGGAAGCTAGGAGTATCAAACAGTTACTAGCAGACTCTGAAGTTCAATCGGGGCAAATAATGAACAAGGAAAAATCATGTATTTTCTTCTTCAATACCAGAGTCCGCTTCCAACAAGCAATTACATTGATACTAGGCTACAATTCTGGCAAGATGTCGGCCAAGTTCCTTGGGATCCAAATTTTCCCTGGGTGTTGTAAAGCAAAACATTAGGGGGAGGTGGTGGATAAATGTAGAAATAAGGCCATGTCGTGGAAAAACAACTGGCTCACTCTCGCTGGGCGCATAACGATGACTAAAGTAGTCATGTCCGCTATAACAATGTACGCCATGTCAAGCTTGGAGGTCTCGAGGAAAACATAATCCGACTTAGAAGGAATCCTCAAAAAATTCCTATGGGAAGGATCGAAAGGTGTAAAAAAGATCCCATTAATTGGGTGGGACCTGGCATGTAAAGGAAAAGAGCCTGGTGGAGCTGGGCTCCACAAAGTTAAATGGAGGAATACCGCCTTAGGGGAAAAACTATTTTGAGGGATGTTCAAAAATTTGGAGAAACCTTGGTGCCAAATTATGCAATCAAAATACTTGGATAACTCAGACAACACTAGAATTTTAACAGCAAACAACTTAAGGGGTGGATCATCAGCTTGGAACTATCTACTAAAATGCAGACCACTGGTTATAGGCCATTTATCCTGGAGGATAGGCAACGGGAGAAAGGCTCTCTTCTGGATAGATTCATGGAACGGATACAAAAGTTTGAATGATCTCTTTGAGCTGGGCCAATATGTGGATAGCTTACAATCTGAGTTTAGATCAAAAGTGGCCGACTACATTCATTCAAGTGTCGATCCGTTGGTTGGGCAATGCAGATGGGTCAATTTAGACTCACTACCAATCCCCCAAGAATTGTTAATTCTGGTGACTTAGGAAATTCATAATAGGAAGGTCCATTTACGAATCGAGGAAGACTCCATCATCTGGTGTGGGGATACCTCTAGAAACTACTCAGTCAATCTTGGCTATCAGATACAATGTGCACAAGCAAAGTACAAATTATGGATGGCAAGGTTGTGTTGGAAACAGGTGGTGCTACCCAAAGCTAGGGAATTCCTATGGGTAGCAATACATCAACGTTGTCTAACAGGAGATAGATTAAAAAGGATTGGTATCGTTGGTCCCACAAGGTGTATATTATGTAAACAGGATGAGGAGAATGGCGATCATCTATTCCTCTCATGCCCAGTGGAAGTCTCATGTTGGGACTGGTTGCAATCATCATTCAACTACAAAGGCCCAAGGCAGTACAAGTTGAGCGAGTTCCTATCCAGCTGGTCGAACATTAACAAGGGGGGATACAGGAAAGAGTTGTGGTCACTGGCACCATCTTTGGTCACATGGCACATCTGGAAGGAGCAAAACAAACTTATTTTTAAAGAAAAAGCCTTAAACTGTTCCCAGTTAATCGACAAAATCCGTGCAGCCATAATCGATACTGCAAACAACAAAATTAAAATTGGGGCCAAGGCAAAATTCTCCCGGTGGGACGAGGACATTAGAAAAAATTGGAACGAGCTCAAAATACCAAGTGCACCAAACATGGGGACAGTCAAGGTCAACCGAAAAGGAATTCATTGGTTGCAACCGATCAGGCTCAAATGGAAACTAAATTTCGATGGGGCTGCCAAAGGCAACCCCGGGAAAGCAAGGGTTGGTTGCATAATCGGGGACTCTTCAGGCAACGGCGTATGGGCGGCTTCAAAAAACCTCAAGGTTTGTTCCAACAACGTGGCAGAGATGGAGGCCTTATGGCTCGGTCTTCAGGTGTGTGTACAACAAGGATTTGACGAGGTAGAAATCGAGGGCGATTCTTTGCTTTGTATCCAAGCAATCACCGCAGGAAAAACACAATGTTGGCGGATCGATGCTTGGATCTCACCAATAAAGGACCTTCTTGGCAAGCTTACTCATTACACAATATCACATGCCTATAGAGAAGCTAACAAGGCAGCAGACTTCTTGGCGAACTGGGGTTCACTACAAGAGCTAAAGGTCATATCGAGCTCAGCCCTCACTAGATGGCCTAGTCTATAGGATATCCTATCAAATGATCTTACTCAGTGACATTTGATTATCCCCGACCAAATATCAAATCGGTAGCCAGGGGAGGACTGTCCCGCTTAAAACTCATGAGCAAGCTTGATCCCCGATCACCCATGTGAACGTCCTCCGAGCTTGGCCATGAGGCTATATCATGAAGGAAGTTGGCTCATCTTCTCCATTATACCAAGCGAATACATCAGTTGAATTGGAAGTCGTCATGACGGTGCACCAATTCAGACTAAGTTGTCGTTGCGATACAGAATCTCTGGTTGAACAGTGCGCTAGACTATTCACCCTTCGTAATCACCAGGCGCGATTGGCGGTGGTCTAGCTGGTGCAGAAAATCTTAAGGGACCAACGTCACTGGTGCGATGGAAAAGTTTTTGAGACAGTGGTCAGCTCAATTTCCAACATTGTGGAATCCCCAACTAGGGCGGCAAAACTCTTCCAAGGATCCATTGTTTCTACGTATGCTCAAGTCATCGCTAGTTCTACTCTGGACCTACCAGAGGAGGAAATGGTCAGCTATCTCGGCATGTACTTCGATCCTTCCTATAGAGCAGAGTTGCACCCCCAGGACACTGACTACGAAAACAAAGTAATTAGGATGGCAGATTCCTAGGAAACATTTAGGGTCAGGGTGAAGAATAACAATTTGGGAGCCTTTAATAGGATCATGCACCAAGGTCAGCCATGGCTTGGAGAACAAAGCTTGGGAAGAGTCATCCAGTTAGGTAGGTGTCTGGCAGTGTTATACCAATATCTGGTAAATTAATTTGGCTAGTTAACCATGGCAATCTTTGCCTCTCCTATTGTACTTGGGCGCTACCCCCTTTTTCTTGGTGGCTCTTACCTTAAAAAAATAAAATAAAATAATGTAGAAGGAAAATTAATAACAGAGAGCTAGGAAGTAGACAAGTTAAAAAAAGGAAAGAATGAGGAAAGGAAATTGCATTAGAAATAATTGTTTATTTTATATATATATATAAGAAAGAGTATTAGAAAGAAAGAGCAAGGAAGCAAACAAGTTAAAAAAGAAGTAAGATAATTAATAAATCAAATAAGTAAATTAAAAAAAAGAGCTAAAAAAGCATCTTAATGAAACTACCAATAATACAAACCTTAATGGAAGACTAAAGCAAAAAAGGAAAAGAGGAAAGAAACTGAAATGAAAAGGCTAAAAATCTAACTATAAAAAAAAACTAATAATTAAGGTAAAAGAAAACAAAAATAACAAAGCCAAAAATTAACGAAAAGGGGAGGAGACAATATAAATTGGTTAAAAACAATAATTAGGGGGGAAAATAAAGGAGGAAAAGATTGATAAGGATCCCAAATGAATGAATTAAAATAAAGACTAAAATTGACACACAACCAACACAAAAATAAAGAATAAAAAAGCAACCAAATAACAAATTAGAAAGAGAAATTGAAAAAAAGCTAGAGAATGGAATAGAAGGCTAATAAACAATAATAAAAATATTAAAATGAAAGGAAATGGAATAAAAAAATTAATAAAGGAAAAAAACAAAAGAAATAAAATAAATAAATTGAAGAATAAAATAGGAAAAAATCAAACAAGGAATGCAAAAATATAAATTAAGATAAAAACTAGAATTGCCATACAGCCTACACAAATACAAATCTAAACAAGGCAAAAATATAGATAATGAAAATAAGAAAAACCAAAAGGACAACCAAGTAATGTTAAAGAAAGAGAAAGGCCTAAAAAGCTAAAATAAAATTAAAAAAATAGAAATTAATACGAAATGAAAAAGGAATTTAATAATTAATAAAGGAAATAATTAAAGAAAGAAAAATGATAAGAAATAAAGGAAATAATAGAACAAAGATTATCAAAAAGAAAAATAGAATAATAAAAAGGAAGGAGCAAAAACATAAATCACAACAAATAATAAGAAAGAAAAGCCCACCAAAACAAACATGAGAGAAGAGAAGGGTTGGTGAAACGAGAAGAGGAGGGATGGTTGAGGGAAGGTGAGGGATGGCAAGAGAATAAAGGAGGGAAGGAAAACAAAGGGAGGAACAAAGACAAGGAAGAGGAGGAGGGAGCCAACGAGAGATCAAAGAGAAGGTCGGTTATGAGGAATGGAGTTTAAAAGAGGCTTCCAAGTAGGGTTGATATGCCAACCTTCATCTTTGTTGAGGTTAGTTGCATGGCTTTGAATAATGATGGCCTCTTGGAGTTTGTGTTTGAAGAAGTTATCTTCTTTGATCAATATTTGGGTGGACTCAAGGCAAATGTGGTGTTTAATGTGGTGAGAGTGTTCAACAAATATGATGCAGGAGCTGATGAAGTACACAGACAATTTGACAATAATAGAATGTGTCATAAAAGATGTTAATTCCTAGAATATTCTTTCCAACTGATGCCCATAGACCTGCGACCTGTGTATGAACCATATGGTATCATACTATATGGATCCATATAGTATGAAGTAATGGTGACTGGCTAAAAAAACCTGAGGGCCGAGGGAAAAAGTCTTCAATTTTGACAATTTGATAGGTGTTTTGAAGGTTTTTGGGCATTTTGGATGTAATGGAAAGGTCAATTTTTTCCCAAAGTGCTCCAAAATATTAGCTACCTCCCAAATTTGGCAACTTCCTACCACCTTGAAAGCCTCATAAATTTGGCAAAAAATATCAAATTTTGACAAAACGAAAGTCAATATTGACTTTCGTAGACACCCTAGACTCAATGGTGAGCTCAAATTACCTCCAACATGCGTCAAAATTTACTTACAATGAAAACCCACAAAGAGGAACTCTCCACAACTAGTGTTTTTTTCAAGTTTTTCTAATTCCCCAGATCACCATTGGGTGCAAGGGAAGAGCATACTCAACCTTACTAAAATTCACCAAGATTTATCGCTAGCAATAGCTCTACCCTCAAATCTTAGAAGGAATTTGTAAGGCTTGCTTCGATACCATGTAGGAGCTGAAATAAGGCTCCAACCCATGATTACGTGCAAAAACAATTACAACCTTCTACAAGAGAGTATGCAAGAATATGAGCTTTCTTGATATTAAGATCTATGAAAATATGATGATGAGGTATCTTACAAATGTACAATAACCTTGCTTATATAGGCAAGGTGTGATGTAGTACCAATATTAAATGAGTTTGTCATAATTAAGTGATATGACTAAACATTAAAGGACCCTAAGACATGAATATTTAATAAAAGCTAAAAAGCTAAAATCTTATCTAAGCATTAAATATACCTAGGACCTAATAGGACCCCGCTAAGTAACTAGATATGAAATGTACCTATTTTTACCAAAACCCACTATATTATATATATTAATTCATTAACATGTTATAAATGCAATTATTAATGACTTTCAAGAAAATAATTCCTACTTAAACCACACACATGCAATCCTAATTATATCCAACTATATGAATGGTAATGTGGTGTGTGTGATTCCTTCACAAACCTCAGCATCAAGATAGCTAGATGCCTTCTCCCCAATGGTGTTCTCTTTGTAGAGAGAGAGTCAGATGTTTCTTGTTGCACTCTCAAACAATAAAAATTAGTTAGTTGTTATCATTATAATTGTTCTAAAAATTCAATATAAAATTGAGTAATAAAATGTCAATATTAAGTTATTAAAAAATATTTAAATAAATTATCAACCAAAGAAATCATAATAATAATTGTAACATAATAAATTCAAGTTTATTCACATCAACCATTAATTGATAATAAATAAATTGTCTCCTCATCTTACTTATTTATGCATAAATATCTAATTTTTTAGGTCTAATAGAAAGGTTGTGACATTGATTACACCAAGACATTTTCCCCTCTAGCCAAGATGGATTTAATTTTCATTGTCGTCTCTCTAGTTACATATCAGGGTTGGCCTATTCACTAGATGAATGTAAAGAGTGGTTTCTTGCAAAATGATATTCATGGGGTGAATTACATGGATACATCTCCTAGATTTTTGCAAGACTCTTCCCTTGTTTTTAGGCAATGGTTTTTATTTGTATGGTCTCAAGAAAGCTCCTGGAGATTTTTATGAGAAGATAGATGGTTTCCTACTTGCATCTAGTTTCACATGTTGCCACTTTGATCATACAATCTATATTCAAATATATGGAGTTGATCTTTTGATCTTGGTCTTATATGTTGATTTTATTCTTACTATATTAGCTCCACCTCTATAATTTAGGATACACGATATTCGTTGATGGAGCACTTTGACATGATATACCTCAGATTTTTGCACTTCTTTCTTAGTTTATAGGTTTTTTAGTCTTTTAAGGGTATCTCCTTTCATCAACAAAAGTATGCCATTAATCTACTTCATCATTTTAGCATGGCTTATTGCATGTCATCTCCTTCACCATATCAATCTAGTGTCACATTTACTTCCACTTGCACAAAACCTATCATTTATTTTACTTTGTATAAAAATTTGGTGGATTATATCCTGTAGTTTGACACACATACATCCAAATATTACCTTTTTCGTCGGTTTGGTCTCCCATTTTCCCCATGATCCTCAAGAGAGACACTAGAATATAGCCAAGCAAATTTTTAGCTATACTAGGGGCACTACACACTTTGGCATTCAATACACACTAAGAGCTTTAGAGATAGCAGACTTCATCAACTCATATTGGGAAAGGGATGTTGACTCATGAAATTCCACTTTTGGGTATATCGTTTATCTTGGTTTCAATTTAGTTACTTAATATTGCAATCTAGGTAGAATCCTATTACATTATTATTGATTGAGACTGAGTATCGAGGTATTGTTCTTGCCAATTAGGAGGGTTTGTGGATTCGATAGATTATGATAGAGTTTGGCCTTCCACCTTATATTCCTGCAATGCTTTGAATAACCAAAGTGTCATTCACATTGCATGCAACCCACTTGAGCATCAATAGATAAAGCACATTGAGATACACATTCATTTCATTTGTCAACTCATCCACGATGATCATCTCTCCTTAGATTATTTACCTACTAAGGATAAAGTTGTAGACATCCTCACTAAACCTTTAGCATCACCTAATTATCTTCAATTGTGATAGATGCTTGGGGTGAAGGAAGCTATCCTTTAGGGGTCTACTTTAGTCCTCCTTCATATTTTACATCTCTTCATTTAAGAGGGGTTTTTTCCCATGAGTTTTTCTCATTTTCTCTGGTTGTGAGAGGTTTTTTTCTACATAGGTACCTTATCAGGGCTTATTGTCAAGACCCGTATTTTTATTTTTATGCATTCATCATTAGAGGTTTAGATTCTCCCTAAGTTGCACTTAAGGGGGGTGTTAGAGTAAAATGTCATTTTCTAATTAATTAATTAATTAATTAGGTCCATTTTCACAATAGCTACTTAAGCTTACTTAGGTCATAGGATGAGGACACATGTCATGGTATAATTTTATCCTCACCTAGGGTTTCTTCTAGGGTTGATTTTTTTTTGTATTAGTAATAGTTTATTAAAACTTATACATAACCTCTACCCTAGCAGATTTTTAGATCATAGTGTTGCAAGGTGTGTGCCCTTGGTCTCCTTGTTTTGTGCAATGCAACACTCGATTTCATGACATGGTTTAACTACCTCTCATGGATTCATTAACTTTGGCAGTTGTATTGGGCATTAACAGGTCAATCTTTTGGTGCAACAACAACTATCTGTGTAACAATTAGTATCAGAGCCCGGATCATGGGTTCAAACCTCTCACTTGTGCTGGGGGGATTGTTGCAAGGTGTGTGCCCTTCATCTCCTTGTGTTGTGTAGCACAACGCTCAATTTTGTGACATGGCTTAACTGCCTCTCATGGATTCATTAACTCTAGTGGTTGTATCAAGCATTAACAGGTTGATCTTTTGGTGCAACAACAATTGTTTGTGCAACACATAGTATAATAGTTAAATAAAATGTAGTATATTTGCATTATCTGCTTGTTCTATATATACTACTACAGGACACTTACTTTTTAAGATTTACATAGATGCATAGACTACCTAAATATACAATATTTATGGGCCTTATGGATATACAAATTGTTATAGAACATATACATATATAAAGCACTATTAGATAGAAGCATGTTGGGTCAGAGTAAAGTAAACCAAGTGATGCTTAATCATTGCAGCTCTGGCTTCAGTCTTCAAGCTCATCCCATGCAGACTCCCTATTAGACATTTCTTCATTTAAACTTACCTCCTCAATAACCATATTATCACCCTCGTTCATATGTATCCTAGCATGGCGGACTTCCCTTGGTTTTTCAGCTTTCCCTTCTACCATTTCATTAAAGTCCCTTTGGAATTCTCTTAATACTCTAAGAAATGTTTTTGAGTCTTCATGGTTGTTGTTTCATGTGTGCCCATATTTCACCTCCTCTTTGTTAACTATCATTGTTCCATCTCCAATTAGTTTCATAAACTTGGCCATTGACATCTCCATAGTGACTGTGACTTGCAAAACAATATTAAGAAATGTGAGTCTTTTTAAAGACTCGGTAAGCACCCTCTTACAACCTTTGAATTTATCCTCATTCCTTACCTTCCAAATGTGTCATAAAATTTTGGTAGAGAGGAAATCCCAAAATAATTTACATTCATTACTTAATTTCATATTATTGATCAATACATCTTTCCAATTAATCCTATCATCCTTATCACAGATCATTAAGTCATTACAAAAAATCTTCCAAATTTATTTTGCATAAAATAATCAAATAAAATATGCATCATAGATTCAACAGTTCTACAGATATTGTAAATAACCACATTATTATGATTAATTCTAAATGTGATTTTATGTAGAAGAACAAGCCACCTGAAACAAGCCTTTTAGGATCCTTAATATTATGCCACACAGAGTTAAATATTTTTTGCCATTTTTTATTAGACAATGAGGTCCCCCAACATTTATTCACATGCTCAGTGATAGAGACAGTGTTGATTAAGTCCTTGTATATTATTTTGTCTTTGATCTCAAATAAAACATAACCATCTTTCCAGATAAGATCATTGGTTAAATCAATGCCTTTCTCAATGCTCAGGGGGAATCTGGAATCTTTGCATGCTTCATGGAGAGTAGTGTAAGTTCTCATATTTGATGATGGAATTTTAAATTCAGACACAAAATTATTCCAACTTTTTAATTGACCATTGGTCAAGATGTCTTGGAAAGTTTGAATATCCTTTGAGTGCATTTTTTTGCAGAACGCCCCTGCAACAGAGCAAGAGGATTTTTGTTATGATCCAAGTTCCACCAAATGGAACTGTAAGTTTGGCACTTTAAATTATTGTTAAGGGTTACATTTCCAAGATTAAACTCTACATTATTATTAATTAATTCAAAAGCCTTCCATAGGACTTTAAAGACCAAAGAACCTATTGGGGAGACATTGTATGCTTATTAATGAGAATATCACTTATTGGCAGCTTTTCCATACCTTGGCCTACTTCGGAACAACAAGCTAAATATTATTTCTTACTAGTATCTTCCAAGGTTCATCCCCAAATAGGGATTTGATAATTTATTTTGCAGCCAGAATTATGCCTTGTAACCTTAGATCCTTTAGTCCTATCCCACCATGCATTTTGTCAAGACACCACCATTCCCACTTCACTGAATGATTTTTTCTTTTGCCCTTTCCATCAGACCATAGGAAATACCTTATTTTCTTCTAAATCTCATCGACCTGATAACTACTAAAGAACCAAATAGAAGAAAAATAAATACTATATGAGGATATGACCTTTTGATAAACTTGTATTCTTCTAGCTAGAAATAGGTATTGCCTATTCCATCTATCTATCTTTTTCTCAATTTTTGACTTGATCCATAACCTATTTATTTTAAGTTAGGGTTGACAACAAAGGGTATTCCCAAATACCTTACTTGTTTATGGGGTCCCCACCATTGGAAATCAATTTTTTTGACCCATTTAGGTGGGAATTCATCCCACCCCAAGATGATGGATTTAGCATTAGAAATATTTACACCATAAGCTTTGTAGAAAAAATTGTTTATTCAGAAATTATTCCACGTTGCTTTCATCTAATTCCAAAAAATGGTAGTATCATCAACAAACTGTATGTTGATTAATTTATTTTGGTTTGGGATTCTTAGGCCCTCAACCCTAGGTGATAAATATTGTTCCCTCAAAAGGTAAATATAGTGCATTTGATGCAATCACAAATAGAGTTGGGTCCAAGGGACAACCTTGTCTGATGGACCTCTCAAGGTTGAACTTATCTAATAGTGAGCCACTTACCTTAACTTGTGCAACAGCATCCCTTAAAATCATGTCCACCATAGTGCATAACACATTAGGAAAGCCAAATGCCTCAAGGGTTTCCCTTATAAAGGACTACTCTACCACATCATGTGATTTTTCAAAGTCCAGTAGGATCGTGACTGAATTTTGATTGGAGTACCTTGCCCACTCCATAGCTTCCTAGCTTGTAATCAAGTTTTCCAAGATGTACCTTCATTTGGTAAATCCAATCTGAGTGTTGATGAATTTGGGAAGAATGCTTACAAACCTTATGGTAATCACCTTGGCCAAAATCTTATATGAAACACTAAACAGGGTAATTAGCCTCCAATTTATTATCAACATTTTGTCTCCTCCTTTTGGTAGTAGCTTAATGATACCCTTATTAATGTTCCTCCCCAGAGAGCCTCTTTCCAAACCTTCCAAATATACTTGTAATAGGTAATCATAGATCTAGTCTATAAAGGTTTTATAGAATTTTATAGGAAAACCATCACTCCCAAGGGATTTATCATTGTTCATAGAGAGGATGGCATTCTAAATTTCATCTTTAGTTATCTTTCCACTCAACCTTGAGGCATATTCCTTAGAGATCTTCTTTGAGATAATTATGTGTTGAACACCCTAAATACTAAGAGGGGGTGAATCAGTATTCCATTAAACCATTTACATAATATCCATCCAAGCAATAACACAACTCTAACTATAACAACAAGTGAAATCATGGAATCAACACAATATCACAACACACATGAACACCAATATTTTTACATGGAAAATCCAAAATGGGAAAAACCACGGTGAGGGTTAGCTCACAATATAATATATCTGGATATAGAATATTAAAATGGCTCACTACCAAGACACACTGTCCTTGAAGGCTCTCAGCCTAAAGTATTTTATAAAATAGAGTATGGCTCACTTTCAAGAGATGAACTAAGATAGAATGCACCTTCCTTGTGTTGTAATTCAGTTCTAATGAAGTAAATAATATAAAACACTTCTCTATAAGTGTACTCAACAAATATGTCTACTTTTTCATATAGTTTCGCACATTCACACCATATAGCAATCCAATACATTTCGCTTTGTCATATCTTCATTCTTCATCATGTGCATGTCTATATGTCTTCTCAAGGATGTATTTATATATGTATCATATTCACATACACTAATTAGGTCAGCCTAAATAGTATAACCCCATTTCAAATCAAAAGTAACTCTATTGGCATTAACCTCGAAACATATTAATCTTTGCACCCAATACAAGAGTGTAATATATGGTATAAATTAGCACAAACCTAAGATAGATTCATTTAGAATTCACAACACATATTTAAACTCCTTAACACCAATTCATAATTAGGTTGGCAAGAGTTTGACCTAAAACATCGAGAACTTCAAACGTATATGCAATTTTCCAAACTTGCAACACCAAAACTTGTTAACATATCGAATTCTCCTTTAGATGAGATCAAATAACTTATCCTCAACTCCACAAGGAAAGACAATTAAATATGAGAAAATGTGAAATCTCCCATGTCAATGCACTATACAGAAACTTACAGTAATCCTCAAAATAAAACACTGTTATTCATATCTTTTGTATGCGTTCGCATATCATCATAAAAATTCAAGGTAAGATGAATCTCACAATCATGAATCTATGTACAAAATCCTATATTGATATCATTCTTTGAGGTAGAACCTGGACAAAAAAATCAAAACTTTGAACCAATATATAAATAGAGCACTGTGTACCAACCTATTGTTAACTTATCTTTCCAACCGTATAACCAAGTCAATTGAAATCTTGTCAATGGATGCAAATAATGTTGAGATAGAACATATTATCAGCTTCTGTATGAATCTTACAAAATAAGATAATTCAGACCAAAATACCAGACCAACAAACTTCCAGTACTGTATAAGTATAGATCGAACTATTATTACTAGAGCAACTATTAACATCAATAACAATCTTCTACTTTCCAACACTGATGTAAATGTTGAAATCAATGTGAATCTTCCAATTTCCAACAATCTCCCCCTTTTTCATTTATGGCAACACATGATGTGAAAACCATCAAGAGTAAAATCTTTCTCCCAAAAAAAATAAGTTTTTTCTTTTCACACAGTACTTTCTCTCCCCCTTTGACATCAATGGAAAAAGATAAGAGATATTGAATGCTTTAACAATTTCCTTTCCATACCTAAATGCTCCCCCTTAGGAGTACATCCAAAACAATAGCTATGAGTAATCAACCAGAAGTGGTTGTCCCTTGAAGTTTATGAAGATTACCTATCCAAGAGTATTTGCTTTCATCCCAAAGCTTCCTTGATTTTGTCAAGGCTCTACATAGATAATTTAGATCAACTAGGATGTCTTTTCCTTCAACCAGAGTCCTATGAGTGACATTTGAGTTCAAAATCCTATCAGCCAGAGAAAGACCATGGTAGACAAGTGTGTACTTAATCTTTATTATATCTCTAAGCTTCCCATATTGTTAAATTATTTCTCCTTTCTCCTTGTGTAATGCGAGATATTCTTCATGCAACTTTGTTAAATCATACCAAGATTGATCATCTAGATCTAGAGCTAGATTAAAGGTTTTGGATGCATACTTTATTTGTGTCTCAATTGTGTCCTCAGAATCCTTGAATCTTTGAATTACATCAAGCCATGTCCAATAAAATGAGAATAGATTTTTGGCCTCTTTTTCACTCTTGAACTTCTTTAAGTTTCTCAAGTGCAATGCTATGCGTAGACTTGTATCTATATTCAATTTGCAACAAGCATTTTCCTTTGACCCAAATAACCATTTCACTTACTACTTGAATTTTTAGTTCTTTAAATGAGTCAATGTATTTGTGCTTTCCACAATGGACTGTGAGGAACTGGAGACAGCTCTAGGAACTGATTAAATGTGTAAGTTTCTTCTAGCTAGCTACTTGAGATTCCTTGAAGCGGGCTCTATATGAGAAATTAATGCATGAACTTCAGTAGATTTTATCTTTTCTCTGGAGGCAATTATTGACTTATCAGAGATCCCTTCTGATTTTTCATGAATTTCTAGAGCCACTTCAATATAATTTTTGGATCTTGGTCTGTTGGGGTGGTGCAAGAGCACCTCAAGGTCTTTTGAAAGGTCTTAGAAAATTTTGGCTTGTAGGTGGTTCTAGCCAACCACCAAGGTAATAAGGACTATTTGATAAAGTCCCAAGGTTGATTTGGTGTGTGTGTTGTGGCAATTTTGTTTAGAGTCTTGAGTTTTGTGTATTCTTAGGACATCTTGCAAAGTTGTCATGACAACCTTTCCAAAACACTAGGAAGCAATTATGTTGTTCTAAACCCGACCTAAGGGTCCCAACATGTGGGGATAGGATATATAAGGTCAAAAAAACCCTAATCTAACAGGTTGGAAGAGTTGGAAGAGTTGGAAGTACTATTGTACGGACTATGTCTTGGAAAGAACAAATTTTTGACTGTGTTTTTGAAACAAACCCTTGATCCAGTCAATTAATGGATTGAAAGGACTGAACTAATGCATTGAATCTTTAATTTGTGACATGCAACTACTTTGTGTGGCATTAGTTTAGTTGTTTGGCACGATTGGTTAATAGTTTGTAAATTCTTTGTTTTCATCTGTTTCACTACCCGGTTCAGGGCCAGTTTTGTAAAAGATGCACCCCACTTGAATTCCCATGGCTGAACTTCCATGGCCTCTTGGAATCAAGTAGGGGACCTTGTATATAGTGTAAATATGGTCTGTGGAGTCTTTTTTTGTAGGGGAGCTAATAATTCCATCAAGCTCTAGGCGAGTGCAGGGGCATTCTGGCTAGGTGTTTGAACAGAACAGAAGCAAGAGGGCTTGCTTAACATATTGGTTTGTGTCAATCAATGGTGTAGAGGTGTAGGGTTATGTGTCTTGGACATGTGTATGAAAGGAGAAGTGCAGAGGAGGCCATTAAATCACTCAATGAAGTTAAAGAAACCAGACAGTGTCACATGCCCTAGAAACCCTTGAAAATAGGGGTTTGGTGATAAACCTATGTACGAACACCAAGGAGGTCTAAAACCTAGGAAATCTTAGAGCCTAGGAGGTATATAGAGAGAATCCCTAAAGAATTTGGGGGTTTGTTAAGGAAGTCTTGGAGTTATTCCAAGAACACTAGTTTTAGGAGGCCTAATTGACCAAAAAGGCTACAAGGCCTAAAAACAAGGTTTACATGAATTCGATGGACAAATGAAGAAGGAATCCAACAAGATGGATCAGAGTGAAGTAATATCAAACAAGGAATAGTGTTAAGACCTATTCCTAGTCCCAAGAATGGCTTGGGAAACGTTGTGGCAAAGTTGAGCCCAAAGGTGCTTAGTAGGGGTGTGAGAACAAAGGTGAGTGTTTGAAGTTGGTGGAGAGTTCTATAAGGAGATAGGGGTCTTAGGAGTGACCTCTAAGAAGGGTAGAGAAGAATTACCTAGTAAGACCAAAGAGTAGGTCTTAGAAAGAGCAAATGTGCTCTTGAGAGATAGTACTCCCCATCAAATTGGTATCAGAGCTTATGTTAAAAGGCTTGGGAGTTGAGAAATTTATGTCAGAGGGATGTGAATCCACAGGGGAAAACACCATGGTGACCAATGTATAATTGGCTAGAGATTTGACAGAGCAACAAGAAAATAACAAACGTCTTGAAGAAATTGTGGAGGAGATGAAGCACAAACTAGAAGAGGTTGCAGAGACTACAGGCAAGATGAAAGTGCAGTTAGCAGGGGTTAAAGACAAGGGTAAGAACCAAGTTGAGGAAGAAATAGAACCTGAACTTGACCCTCCACTAGTAGAGGAACCCTTCCTCAAAGCATTAAAGGCACTAAGTGGCAAGGAACTAGAAGGAATCCCTGTTTTTATAGGAAGAATGGATGCAGAATTAGTTATGGAATGGATTGAGGGAATGGAAAATCACTTTGAATGTGATGGGGTTACAGAGGCACAAAAGGTGAAGATAGCCAAAGCAAGGCTAAGAGGACAGGCATTAACTTGGTGGAAGTTTTTGCAAGAAGAAAGAGAGAAGGAAGGGAAGAAGCCAATAGGAAATTGGAAATATATGGTGGCTATATTAAAGGAAAACTATCTACCTGAGGATTATGAAATCCAATTGCACAAGAAGAGGAAAAATCTTAGACAAAGAGAACTAGATGTAGCTACCTACATAGAAGAGTTCCAAAAACTAAGCCTGAGGTCTAGAGTGCAAGAAAGTGAAAGTATTAAGGTTGTCAGGTATCTAAACGGCCTTAGATGGAACATACAAGAAGAGTTGAGTCTCTTTACACTTACTACCCTCCATAGCTATTATCAGATGGCTATTAAAGTGGAAGAAAAACTAAAAAAGAAACAAGATTCAAGTACTAGGGGTAGAGGAAAAGGCAGAGACCCTAGAGGTGGACATAGAGGAGGTTTTGGTGGAAGGAGTAATGAGAACAGAGGCCAAGAAGATTCTAAGGTTGGTGAACAATCCCATGAGAAAAATAGTAGAGGGGGATATAGAGGTAGAAGTTCTTACAATGGTGGAAGAGGCAGATCAGGAGGATTTGGGAGAAACTCTCACTTTGCTTCCATGAAGTGTTACAATTGTGGGCAATTGGGTCACCCTGCATATAGGTGTCCTGATAAGCCAACATCTTCACAAGGTGAGAAAAGGATTGCTTATGTCCAAGACGAGGACTGTTCTAAACACTCAGAGGTGAGTTTAGATTCAGAGAAAGGAGAGAATCTCATGTTGAGAAGGATCTTGATCAAAGCACCTACAAAGGATGAAGACAAACAGAGGAGGGCTCTTTTTAGAGTCAAGTGCAAAATACTAGGCAAGGTATGCAAGGTCATCATTGATTCAGGATCACTGATAATGTCATCTCAGAGGAGGCAGTACAGAAGTTGAACCTCACTAAGATACCTCATGTGTGTCCCTATAAAGTTACTTGGTTGAATAAGGGGCAAAATATATTGGTCAATGAGCAAGTATGGGTTGAGTTTACCATAGGGAAGTATCAAGATAGGATACTATGTGATGTGTTACCAATGGATGCATGCCATTTGTTGCTTGGCAGACCATGGCAATATGATAGGGAGGCAGTACACCATGGCAAGGAGAACAAGTACTCATTCAAAAAGAATGGAGTAACTTACAAGCTTTGGTCTTTAATAGAAGAACGTACAGTGGAGAAGGTAGAATCCCATACACTTTTGATGAGTGGGAAGGAATTCTTGAAAGACATGAAGGAGGAAGAAGGAGTTGGCTATGCTTTCATGTTGAAGCCAAAGGAGGAGGAGTCACCTAGTCAGTCACCTATGTCAGCAGAAGTGAAGCAACTGTTAGACCAGTTCAAGGACATTATTTGTGAAGGTACACCAGCCACACTACCACCTAAGAGGCCAATCAGTCATCAAATTGACTTTGTGCCAGGAGCAACATTGCCTAACAAGGTTGCATACAAGATGACATCGGAGCATAACAAAGAGATAGCAAGGCAAGTTCAAGAGCTTTTGGACCAAGGGTTGATCAGAAAAAGCATAAGCCCATGTGTTGTCCCAGTGGTGTTGGCTCCTAAGAAGGGAGATAAGTGGAGAATGTGTACTAATTCTAGGGCAATAAATAGGATAACTATTAGATATAGGTTTCCTATTCCTAGAATAGAAGATTTAATGGATTGTTTAGGGGGTGCTAAGTATTACTCCAAGATTGATTTAAAAAGTGGCTACTATCAGATTAGGATGAAAGAGGGAGATGAATGGAAGTCAGCTTTTAAGACCACATAGGGGTTATATGAGTGGTTGGTAATGCCATTTGGGCTTATGAATGCACCTAGCACTTTTATGAGGGTGATGAATGAGGTCTTGAAGGAATATATAGGAGTCTTTGTGGTAGTCTACTTAGATGATATCCTCATCTTTAGTAAAACAAAAGAGGAACATATGAAGCACCTGGAACTTGTGTTGAAGAAACTTCAAGAGGAGAAGCTCACCATAAATCTTGAGAAGAGTGAGTTTATGAAACAAGAGCTAGTCTACCTAGGATTTGTAGTATCTCAAGGGGACTTGAATATGGATAAGAGGAAGGTTGAATCCATTCTCAGTTGGCCTACTCCCAAGACAGGGACTGAAGTCAGAAGTTTCCATGGGTTAGCCCAATTCTATAGGAACTTTATTAGGAGATTTAGTGAAATCTGTGCACTGATCCTTGACACCATCAAAGGAGGACTTAAGACAAATTTTGTGTGGACCAAGGAAGCCAATGAGGGGTTTGAGAGATTGAAAAAGGAAGTATCTACCCAACCAATACTGGTTTTACCAAGTTTTGACAAACTATTCATAGTGGAATGTGATGCAAGCAACATAGCAGTGGGTGTAGTCCTAAGCCAAGAAGGTAGGCCAGTGACATTCTTTAGTGAGAGGCTAAATAAAGCAAAGTCTAGATATTCATCCTATGACTTAGAGCTATATGCTTTAGTACAAGCCCTTAAGAAGTGGAGGCACTATTTGTTGCCTAAATAATTTGTGGTATACACTGATAACCAGACCTTAAGCTACATAAACACACAAGAGAAGCTTAGTTTGAGGCATATAAAGTGGATGGAGTTTCTACAATCATACACTTTTACTATCAAGCACAAGAAAGGGGTCAATAAAAAATTTGCAGATGCCCTTAGCAAAAGGTTACTTACCATTCAGGAGATACAGCTGCAGAGTACAGGGGTTGAGGGGTTCAAGGATCTTTATGAAGGAGATTCAGATTTCTCAGAGATCTATAAGGTGTGTACTGATTTTGAAAATCACTTTCATAGTGAGTATGCAAACTACACTTTACAGAATGGTCTATTGTTTAGAGGGAAACAACTATGTGTTCCAAGAGGTTCTATGAGGGAGAACCTCATCCAAGAAAAGCACAATGGCAGTTTGAGTGGACACTTTGGGTTAAACAAGACCCTAGACTTAGTGGAGAGATTCTATTGGTGGCCTAAAATGCAGAGAGATGTAAGAAGGTATGTTGAGCAATGTGGAGTGTGTCAGAAGGCAAAGGGGACATCAACAAATGCAGGTCTTTACCAACCATTTCCCATCCCAAATAGACCATGGGAGTGCATAAGTATGGATTTCATAGTAGGGCTACCTAGGACACCAACTGGTTTGGACAGTGTGTTTGTGGTAGTGGACAGATTCGATAAGATGAGTCATTTCATCCCATGCAAAACAACACATGATGCTAGTCACATTGCCCACCTATTCTTCATGGAGATAGTAAGGATACATGGGTTGCCAATGAGCATAGTTGCAGACAGAGATGTGAAGTTCATGGGACACTTCTAGAAGACTCTTTGGAGGAGGCTAGGAACCAACTTGTCTCATAGTTCTGCATACCATCCTCAAACGGATGGACAGACAAAGGTGATAAATAGGGTGTTGGGTAACTTGTTGAGGTGCCTGACTAAAGAGTATGGACAAGGATGGGAACAAGTTATTCCATAGGAAGAATTTGCCTATAATGACAGCACAAACAGGACTACTGGTAAGAGTCCATTTGAAATTGTATATGGGTTACATCCAAGAGGTGTACTTGAGCTAAGAGACCTAAAGTGTTATGAGGAAATCAGTGGTCATGCTGATGATTTTTCTCAATCCATGAGAGAAGTTCATGAGCAAGTAAAGAAGACAATAATGGAGGTTAATCAGAAGTTGAAAGCTAAAAGAGACGAAGGGAGGAGAGATCTACAATTTGAGATAGGTGATTTGGTAATGGTATACTTGAACAAGGCTAGACTACAGAAGGGCATACCAAGTAAGCTACAAATGAAAAGGATAGGGCCATGCAAAGTGTTGGATAAATATGGTCAAAATGCCTACAAGGTGGAACTACCCAAGGAGTTGTCCATTTCTCCTATTTTTAATGTGAAAGAATTGGTGAAATATAAAGGACCAGAGATGAATGATGAGTAGTACAGTACTGAGGCAAGTAAGGATGTGGAAGAACTCAAGGTCACTGATCAGATCATACCACAGATTGACAAGATTCTGGATTCAAGGGTGAAGAAGAAGACTAGGCACAAGACATACATGGAGCACCTAGTTAAATGGAGACACCAACCAGAGTCAAAGGCTACCTGGATAGCAAAGAGTGACTTCAAGAAGCATGGTATCAGTGAGGAGTTCTTAACACCATAGGTTCCTTAACTTCCTTGTTGCAGGGGGGGAGTATGGTGCAGGAGCACCTCAAGGTCTTTTGAAAGGTCTTAGAAAATTTTGGCTTGTAGGTGGTTCTAGCCAACCACCAAGGTAATAAGGAATATTTGATAAAGTCCCAAGGTTGATTTGGTGTGTGTGTTGTGGCAAGTTTGTTTAGAGTCTTGAGTTTTGTGTATTCTTAGGACATCTTGCAAAGTTGTCATGACAACCTTTCCAAAATACTAGGAAGCATTTATGTTGTTCTAAACCCGACCTAAGGGTCCCAACATGTGGGGATAGGATATATAAGGTTAGAAAAACCCTAACCTGATAGGTTGGAAGAGTTGGAAGAGTTGGAAGTACTATTATACGGACTATGTCTTGGAAAGAACAAGTTTTTGACTATGTTTTTGAAACAGAGCCTTGATCCAGTCAATTAATGGATTGAAAGGACTGAACTAATGCATTGAATCTTTAATTTGTGACATGTAACTACTTTTTGTGGCATTGGTTTAGTTGTTTGGCACGATTGGTTAATAGTTTGTAAATTCTTTGTTTTCATCTGTTTCACTACCCGGTTCAGGGCCAGTTTTGTAAAAGATGCACCCCACTTGAATTCCTGTGGCTGAACTTCCATGGCCTCTTGGAATCAAGTAGGGGACCTTGTATATAGTGTAAATATGGTTTTTGGAGTCTTTGTTTGTAGGGGATCTAATAATTACTTCAAGCTCTAGGCGAGTGCAGGGGCATTCTGGCTAGGTGCTTGAGCAGAACAGAAGCAAGAGGGCTTGCTTAACAGATTGTTTTGTGGAAATAAATGGTGTAGAGGTGTAGGGGTATGTGTCTTGGACATTTTTATGCAAGGAGAAGTGCAGAGGAGGCCATTAAATCACTCAATGAAGTTAAAGAAACCAGACAGTGTCACATGCCCTAGAAACCCTTAAAAATAGGGGTTTGGTGACAGACCTATGTATGGACACCAAGGAGGTCTAAAACCTAGGAAATCTTGGAGCCTAGGAGGTCTATAGAGAGAATCCCTAAAGATTTTGGGGTTTTGTTAAGGAAGTCTTGGATTTATTCCAAGAACACTAGTTTTAGGAGGCCTAATTGACCAAAAAGGCTACAAGGCCTAAAAACAAGGTTTACATGAATTCGATGGACAAATGAAGAAGGAATCCAACAAGATGGATCAGAGTGAAGTAAGATCAAACAAGGAATAGTGGGAAGACCTATTCCTATTCCCAAGAATGGCTTGGGAAACGTTGTGGCAAAGTTGAGCCCAAAGGTGCTTAGTAGGGGTGTGAGAGCAAAGGTGAGTGTTTGAAGTTGGTGGAGAGTTCTATAAGGAGAAAGGGGTCTTAGGAGTGACCTCTGAGAAGGGTAAAGAAGAATGCCCTAGTAAGACCAAAGAGTAGGTCTTAGAAAGAGAAAATTTTCTCTTGAGAGATAGTACTCCCCATCATGGGGTCTCGAGGACTATTTATTAACATTTCAATACAGCCAGTAGCATAATATTTTTTAATCTCATAGCCCAGATTAGGAATCCATATAATTCTTGGTTCAACCACATTGATAATGCAGTAATCAAAGGATACTAGAAATTTTATATCATTCTTATATTTTGTGAATAGTTCTCTTCGAATTCTTCGTCTTTTGTTCATTCTTGTCTAGAATTTTCCAAAGAATGCAACAAGGGCATCACCTTGTGCATCCAAATCTCCAATATTTCTCATTAATTCTCTAATATAATGTGTGACCAATTTGGTATTCACCCAAACAACTTCTCCTATATCAGGAACTTCCCTCATCAAGTAAAATATTAGGCATATAATCAAAGTTCCATACCTAAATGTGCATTTCTTCCCCTTGATATCATTCATATTCTCCAACAGTTGTTGTTGGAGCAACTCACAAAGATCATATTTGGTCCTTTTCTCAACCATTTCTAAAGCTAAGTTGATTGCAGTGGTTGAAACATCATTATCACAAAAAATCAGGTGTGAAATCACCAAACTTACATATTGAACCATTGAATTATTGATTTCAGTACCTATGTTCATTATCAATCCCTTTCCTTTGTCAAAATTACATACAAAAGTAGGTCCAAAGAAAGAAAAACCAATAACATCTCTAATTGCTTCGTTCGATATCATATATGAATCATCGAGCCACACAAATTGATCACAAATTTTCTCAGTGTCAAATCTAATACATTTCTCTTCATTGCTAAAGTTAAGAAATTGATCCTGCACATCTCATTTCATCTCTTTCGCCTACACACCAAAGCCAAACACTAAAATTTTGCAGTATGGAAATGCTTTGGACTCTTCAAGATTGCCCCACACTCTTCTTCTCTTTCACAAATTCCCTCCATCGAATTAATTTTCCTTAACACAATTTAATTTATTTCTTCAATCCCATTTTCTTCAGCAATAAATGCTTCAAATCGCAAGTAGATCCTCAAAATTTGTGTGTACTTCTTTCATTTCAAGCTCTACAAAATTCCTTCTTCGTGCATGTCCACTTAGAATTCCTTTCGCATGAAATCTTGAGTTCTTCATCTTCAATAAATGCACTAGTTTAATGTCATGACACCATATACTGGTAGGGGGATATTAAATTCTCTGATATTGCTCCCCCTAAGCCACTGCCTAGGTTTAATTTTTGATGGGATTATTTCCACCAGAGGATGGCACAGATGAAATTGAAGCTTTTGATTCTCCTTGCTTTTCAGATTCTCCTTCCTTCTTCTAGATCCTTTCCATTTCCTTCTTAAGTTCTATCAGATCAACCTTAATGATTGGTTCATATCTCTTTACCAAATAATCTCTTTTCACATTTTTTCTTCTACAGTTACTAGCAAAATGTCCTGGTTTGCTACAAATATGATAAACAAAACTCTTCCATCCAAATTTTTCTTTATTATATTTACATTGGTTAGCCTTGTGTCCAAATAAATTACACTGATAACAATAGCCTTTGAATGGATAGATCATATTATTCAATATCTGAATTTTGCATTCTATAGCTTTATGTCCAATTCTTTTGCATTTAAATCATTGACCTATGAATGGTAAATTATTTTGATTCATTCTATCATTTTGTTTTATTTTATTTCTACAATCTTTTTCCCTATGTCCAAACCTATTGCACGAATAACATACACCATTAAAAGATAAGTACCTTTAAGAATTTGGTTGTCTGATAGGAGGTCTTTTGTTCCTCTAATTCTGGATCTCTCCAATATATTTCTTGTCTTCAAACCTCTTAGTATTTGAACTTTCTCCATTCTCATGTCTCAGACCACTCTTATCCTTAGATTTTTTTTTACCAGCAATTAATTCTCCAAGCATTGTAGAGCTTATCTTGAATTTTTCCTCATGAATTCTTGTCTTTTCAAAATCTGATTTCAAAGCTACCACTTCTTGTTCAAAATTTTCACATTCATCCATCTTTCTCTAAATTTCAGCTTTCTGAAAGTCCTCAATTCTCCTCTTTTCTTCCACTTGCACTTTTAGTCTAGTGATATCCTCATTTTCTTTCATCAACTGATCACAAACTTATCTATGTCTTTCTTTGAATTTCTTGATTTGTTCTCTCAGTTTCTTGATGCACTCATTTGCTTCCTTGAGACTTTCCTTTAGATCTTTGGTTTCTTCTTTAGTTTTGTCAAGATCTTCAAGATAAATTTCAAGTTCACTATCATTATCTAGGATACAATCTTATTCAATATGTTCAGTGGGAATCTCTTTTAGTGGAATAGGAAATCTCTTATCTACCATGAATTTTAATTTTAGGATCTTCCTCAAGTTGTTATACTTCTTAAGAGAAAAAAAACTCTAATACCAATTGTTGAACACCCAGAATATTGAGAGTGGGGTGAATCAATATTCCATTAAACCATTTACATAATATCCATCCAAGCAATAACACAACTCTAACTATAAAAACAAGTGAAAGCATGGAATCAACACAAGATCATAACACACATGACCTGTAGTATTTTTATGTGGAAAATCCAAAATGGGAAAAACCATGGTGAGGGTTATCTCACAATACAATATATCCGGATATAGAATATTACAATGGCTCACTACCAAGACATACTATCCTTGAAGGCTCGCAGCCTAAAGTAATTTACAAAATAGAGTATGGCTCACTGCCAAGAGATGAATTGAGATAGAATGCACCTTCCTTGTGCTAGAATTCAGTTTCAATGAAGCACAAAATATAAAACACTTCTCTATAAGTGTACTCAAAAAATCTATCTACTTGTTCATATAGTTTCACACATTCACACCATATAGCAGTCCATATCATTTCACTCTATATCGTATATGCATTCATCATCATTTTTATGTAAATATGTCTTCTCAAGGATGTATTTCATATATATACCATATTCACATACACTAATTAGGTCAGCCTAAATAATGTAACCCCATTTCAAATCAAAACTAATTTTGACAACATTAACCTCAAAACATATTCATCTTCATGCCCAATACAAGCGTGTAATATATGGTATCAGTCAGCAAAGACCTAAGATAGATCCATTTAGCATTCATGACACATATTTAAACTCATTAATGCCAATTCATAATTAGGTTGGCCAAAGTTAAACCTAAAACATCAAGGACTTCAAATGTATATGCAATTTTCCAAACATGTAACACCAAAACTTGTTAACACATTGAATTCTCCTTTAGACAAGATCAAATAACTCATCTTCAACTTTGCAAGACTAGACAATTAAATATGGGAAATGTGGAATCTCCCACATCAATGCACTATACAAAAACTTTATGTAATCCTCAGGAAAAAAACACTATTATTCATATCTTTTGTATGTGTTCATATATCATTATAAAACTTAGAGGTAAGATGAATCTCACAGTCACAAATCTATGTACAAAATCCTATATTGATATCATTCTTTGAGGTAGAATTTAGACCAAAAAATTGATGCATTGAACCGATATATAAACAAAGCACTGTGTACCAATCTACTATTAATTGTATCTTCCCAACCGTATAACCAATTCAACTGAAATCTTGTCAGTGGATGCAAATGATGTCAAGATACAACATATTATGAGCATCTAAATGAATCTTATAAAATAAGATAATTCTAACCAAAATACCAAATCAACAAAATTCCAGTATCGGATTAGTATAGCTCAAACTATTATTACCAAAGCAATTATTAACATTGATAAAAATCTTCTACTTTCCATCACTGATGTAAATGTTGAAATCAATGATAATATTCCAATTTCCAATAATCTCCCCCTTTGTCATTGATGGAAAAACATGATGTGAAAACCATCAAGAGAAAAATATTTCTCCCAAAAAAATAAGTTTCTTCTTTTCACATGGTACTTTCTCTCCCCTTTTGACATTAATGGCAAAGGATAAGAGATATTGAATGCTTTAACATTTTCCTTTGCATACCTAAATTCTCCTCCTTAGGAGTACATCCAAAACAGTAGTTGTGAGTGTGAGATGAGGATTGTCAGGGTGGGTCAATTACGCTTGATCCATGATGAATCGAAGCATAATTTATCCACTACACCTCAATCTTACAAACAAGATAATTCAAATTGAAAAGTTAAACTAAGCATTTATTGAAATTGAAAATTGTAAACTACGAAAATAGTTAAATTCCTACTCTAACCCTTTTGAAACTTATCTTGTTTTGGAATTGGTGTCCTATTGATGTGGAACAACGACCCTTTCCCAATCCTGTGATCAATGAGCCTATTTCAATCGATTTTATGGAAGAGAATTAATGAAACCATTGTGATAAAATAGATTAAAACTTTATTTAAGCTAAAATGAACATGATGTAAGCTATATTTGTTGGAGTGAAAATACACTAAGAGGGGGGGGGGTGAATCAGTGTTTATAACTTCTTTGACAAATTTAACTAAAACTAAAAAGAACCATTCATATATTCTCATTTATCAATGATAGTATCATTCATGAATTTGAATGCAATCATATAAACTGAAATGAGTAGTGTAACATTGCATTATAAAGAAGTAAAGTACTGAAGCAAATGAATCATAGAGACACAAATAGACACAAGATATGCCGAGTGGAAAACCTTCCTGGGGTAGAAAAAACACTCCTAAACCTGCTGCCTTTTTTAGGCTTTCATTTCAAATAATTATTTTGGCAATGCCTCAAGGGCTGATTTCTGAACACCGACTCAAGGAGCACCAAACCCTCTGTTTAGAGACACCAATCTCAAGGAGCACCAACCCCTTATCTATTTTTAATATAACATATAGTAATATAGAGGATCTTTTTGTTTCTACTTTTTCTGTCAAGTGCCTCTTGACAGATAATGTATACAATTCTCAAGAGTCAAGAATGACTCTTCAAGATTCCATCCATTATCGAATCTTGATACATATTGAGGAAAAAGATCTAGTTACTGTGTCAATACAATTTTTCATCACAAACTGTATTACATTGATATATCTTTTCTTTCTTTTCTCACTGTTTGATTTTCAATCTTTTCCCATACATAAACTACAAAAACTGACTACACAATATGTTTTCCAATTTTCAGCATCAAAAGCCAAAATAGACTTTCACATGTCTTAATAGTAATGCCCTTGTTTCAAATTTTGTTTCTATGTCATGATAGAACCATAATATTTATGTTTTTGTCTCTTTACTGTAAAACATCATTACATTTTGAAAGTATTACCACTATATCTCGAATTTCACTTTCCAAAAATTATACAAGGTTGATTTCAAGTTACAGTACAACTGTCAAGCAATAGTTTATGATGTTGCAGTGATCATGAGTGGAGGATTCTTTCTTTCTGTCAAGGATAAAACAACAGTGTCCAAAAATAGAGGTGTGACAGAGCTCTTCTTCACTAGTAGCTTGCACATGCAGTGCTTACTCAATAATGATGAGAACACATCTTTCAAAAACAAGAATAATAACCATTTTTCCTTGGCATAAATAGCAATGTAAGTAAAGTATAAATTTATCAATTGAAACCTCATACAGAATATACCCAGAAGCTGAGAGGATATTCCATGAACAGTACCCAGTATAGTAACTGTAAATTTTAAGCAACTGAAACAACAATGCTCAATAACCGACAACATGTAATCAAGCACAAAATAGCAGTTACCCATGATTCCAGGTAAGGAACAGAAGAGACTCTTAGCTTTCAAGATGACCCACAAACTTAAAGAAACGTTTCATGAAACTGATATGATAACCTTTACAAAATGTCGTTAAGAAATGTTATAAAGGAATCCAAATGATAAGTTGATCTAGTTCGAGAGTGTTTTGATTTTCCCATAACCAAAAATTATAAACCCTTTCAAGAACTGTCATGATAAAATCTAAAAGACTGCAGTCATGTTTTAAAACCAAATATTTCAGACTTTTATCTTCAAAGCACTAGACATTTTTCATTTTCATTATGCATAAGATAGAAAGATTTAGCACATAATAATCTTGATTGTCCAGAAACGGATCTGCAAACCAGACAAAAGAAGAATACCTGACAAATTAATGAGGTTGTTGTCATAAGAAGTTTACCAGTCTTGCAGAGGAAAAAAAAGCCACAATACCTTCCAAACTCGTGCCTCCACCCAGTGGCTGGAAGCTGACACACCAAAACGCCCATAGTGATGGTCCACTACCATTTTCCATTCTCAGTCCAAGGTCAGAAAGCCAGTTGATTAAATATTGAAACGGCTGAGTGCAATGATCCATGATGGCGGCCAGTAGGGTTCCAAAACCTTTGAAACATGAGAAGCAAAGAATAATGACCTAAACTTCCAATGCAAGTGAAATGAAATCCTTTGCTGAGATGGATAAACTTTTGGAGTCCGAGAGGATAGTTAATGATAAGTTAAACAAAAACTCATAATGCTAAATGAAATCCGTGGCCAGATTAAGGATAGACATGCCGAAAAAATTATTGCAATTGTCAATTAATTGACAATGTGAAATCATCGACCCAAAATGTGCTTAGAGGAGTTGAAATGACCACGTTACCCAACACATGCCAATTACCAAAAAGATCAAGGCTCAGTCACATCCAATGTGACATTAAAATAATTAACTTAATGCCTTTACCAGCTGTCAACCTTAAGGCTTGAATTAATGTCAACCAAAGGACCCAAATCAAATATAAATAATTTGTTGATTTATATACCTTTGACCAAAGCTATATAATTTGCAATGTAACATACATTCCAATGCCTTGTGAAGTATAATGAGGCCTAGATATTATGCAAGATTATGAATGCCATTCTCCCATACCAAATACCATAACTGAATTCATTAAAGCCAATTTGCAAAGAGATGAATACTGAGTGTTCAAAACATTAACAAGATTGTTCCTCAAACCCATGCCACTGACTGAAGAAAGAGAAGTATACCTTGACGAATATCAAGATGCTTGTAACTGATCAAGCATAAGTAATCAACCTGTAAAAGAACTGATCATGCTAGTCACTTGTAATCAAGTGAAGTACTGAAATACAAATGTTAAACCAGAAATATATCACCTGATCAATGAAACAAAGAGCCAGTAACCAGTATGCCTTAGTCTGAGATCTTCACATGGTGTTAAACAATCAGTACCGCCAAGATAATATAAATAATGAAGTAAATGTGAAAAATAGACAAGCAGAACAACTGAGTCAGTAACCACCAAGATGCCAGAGTAACATAAATTGTCATCAAGGACAAAATAGCACAAGAGGGATTCAACAATATTAACATGATTTTATGCTAAAAATGATCTAATTATGCAATTTCTAAGCTAAGCTAAGCTAAGCTAGTTCTAAGCTAAAAGATGGAAAACCTAATTTATAAACAATCTAAGATGGATTCATAGAAGCTATTAATGGATGTCTTAAGCTATTTATGCAACTAAAAAGAACTAAAACAAGTTAAAAGTGTGCAAAGTATGAGTGTGAGTGCAAGTTAATTCAATAGCATAAGTTTGCAATTGAAAGATGGATAAGATTTAATAGCATAAGTTTTCTCTAAAAAAGATGGATATATTTTCCTCTAAATAGGGTTCTATTTATAGAAGAGCAAATGAGAAATGGAGGGTTGAGATTGAAAATATTAATCAACGGTTAAGGATGAAAGGAAGAAAGGCATGGATCATGGATTCTCATCAATGGATGAGAATGCAAGATGAAAATTAATCAAGGTCTCACATTTGGTTCAAACAAACACACTTTTGACTTGCACACACAAGTCAGAAGGTGACTTGCTCAAGAGGTTAAAAGATAACTTGCATTTGAAGCCAAGTGAGAATATCCCTTTCTTAATTGATTGGAGGAGAGAGAATATTCCTTTTGGAATATTCTCATGGATGAGGAAAACAGTAATTTGCAAATTAAAACAAACTTTTAATTGTGCCAAAAGAGGGATAAGGAATATTCTATGGGGAATATTCCCCTTTTAGAGGAAAATTAGTTTAATTGCTAATTAAACAAGGTTTAATCATGCAATTAGGGATTTGAAGAATTAAAGTGATATTCATTACATTAAATAATTTAATGAATGGAGGGAGATGTAATGATATTTAATTAAATAAATTAGGGCTATTTAATTAAATTAGAAGACTTAGGGAATTAAATTAAATAGCTAGGATAATTTAATCAATTAAGAAAAGAGAGGATGGGTTTGAGGATGAAATGATGTTAGTAAACCTATTTCGAGTGCATGATATCATTCAGGACATTTTTCAATGTCTACGATGAGTAATCAACCGAAATTGGTTGTCCCTTCAAGTTTGTGAAGAGTACCCATCCAAGAGGTTTTGCTTTCATCTCAAAGCTTCTTTGCTTCTGTCAAGGCTCTGCATAGATAATTTAGATCAACTAGGATGTCTTTTCCTTCAACCAGAGTCCCATGAGTGATATTTGAGTATAGAATCATATCAGCCAAAGAAAGAGCATAGTAGATAGGTATGTACTTAATCTTTATTAGATCTCTAAGCTTCCCATATTGTTCGATTATTTCTCCTTTCTCCTTTTCTAATGTGAGATATTTTCATGCAGCTTTGTTAAACTGTACCAATTCTGGTCATCCAAATCTAGAGTTGGATTAAAGGTGTTGGATGCATACTTTATTTTTGTCTCTATTGTGTCCTCAACATCCTTGAATCTTTGAATTGCATCAGGCCATATCCAAGAAAATGAGAATAGATTTCTAGCCTCTTTTTCACACTCTTGAACTTCTTTAAATTTTTCAAGTGTAATGTTCTGTGTAGACTTGCATCTATCTTCAATTTCCAACAAGCCTTTTTGTTTGACCCAAGTAACCATTTCACTTACCGCTTGACTTTTCAATTCTTTAAATGGGGCAGTTTGTTAGAACCAGATTTTTTGTTAAAATTCTAAAGGCCTTTTATCCTTTTGAAACCAATATTTCGTTATCTTTTCATGAAAAATCATTTTATTGCCCTCCACAATGCTAAAATTACCTTTTACCGCCATACCGCTGCCATATTTTCACCCTTTCTGGCCTTCACTTTATACCTCCTTACCACAGCCCTTTGCAAACTAACTCACGGTATCACTGTCAAGGCATTGAACGTTATTCCCTTTTATCGCTACACCGCACACAGTTTAATCTACACCCACAGTACAGTGTTGAGAAAGGGCACCAAAGATCAGACCGCCTTACCACAGAGGGACAAAATAGAGCTCGCGGTAGAGCGGTGGAAGGAATGCAATGTTGACAAAATTTAGACACCGCCATACCGTGGTGGGTAAATCTTATGCCCGTGGTAGAGCGATAAGGGGAGAAAAGTAGAGGTAAGCCACCGCGTTGCCACTAGAGGATAACAAGGAGACCGTAGTAGAGTGATAGGAAGAGCAATCCATACTGATACCACCATACCGCGTGGAGTGAAAGGTTTGACCGCGGTGGGGCGGTGGTAAAGGAAATAAGGAAGACACTGCTATATCGTGGGGGTTCAAAATAAGACCACGGTAGAGAGGTATGCAATGGAGTAACATTAAATGCTATCACGGTATCGCAACAAAGAAAGTGATGACGCGAGGTAACGTGGTAAAGAGTCATTATGATTTATTTATTGATTAAATCTTCCAGTTATGTTTTATTTTTCATTATCAAACGACGCGACCTTTTGCTTCTCGTGAGAATATGAACAGACACAACTGAAAGGCACGGGAAAAAATTTATGAAATGTATAAGAGCAGAAAATTGATAATGAATAGAGAGAGAAGGGGAGGAGTAAGAAAATAGCAGAGAATAAAAACAAGGGGATGTAAATAATGTACAGACTTTCTTCAAGCACAACAATGGAGATAATGTTTTCTAACTGGTGAAGTCCTTTCTTGGTGTTCAATTGTTGTGATGTAATGATTCATATTTTTATCTGGTTGTCTCCAACTTGAGGTTTTTTAATCATTTAAATCAGTATATCAAGTGCATTTTTTATTTGTCAAAATGTATTCTCATTTTGTGTGATTTAATTAATTGGTGTCTGCAAGTCAAAATTAAATTATTTTAAATAATTCACAGTGATTTAAGAATTTCTTTTGGATAATTAAAGAAGAACTTGGTAAGAAAACATTTTGGCATGATTTATGCAAGTCATAAATTAAGTGAAGTTTTATGTCAATCATAGAATCTCATTTTCAAAGTGCTTAGCAACTAGAGTTGAGCCAGAGAGGGAAACACATATTATTCTTGATTTTTGACTCCATTGCCCATGTGGATAGAAGGCACTGATCTGTCACAGCCCAGAAGATAAATTTCATAAAAAACAACATATATAAATACTTTCATTTTATATAGTAGGAGTAGTTGTTATGATTTTATCTATCCACTTCCAATTCCATTGTGGATAGATTGCTCAAGTAGGAAACACAGTTCAAATCTACATCATTTACATAGGTACACCCACCTAGGTTTAGCAGGGCCTAAAGAGTAGAAGGTTCAAATTCACTATTTGACCTTGTACGTTGGCCAAAAATGTTGTGAGAGCTTGGCAACCTCTTGTGGTTCAAACCTACATTTTTTATTCCTAACACAATTAATGTATTTGTGCTTTCCACAATGGACTTTGAGGAACTAGAGACAACTCTAGGAACTAACTCAAAATGTACCTTTCTTCTAGCTAGCTTCTTGAGTTTCCTTGAAGCGGGCTTTGTATGAGAAATTAATGCATGAACCTCAATAGATTTTCTCTTTTCTTTGGAGGCGGTTATTGACTTATCGAAGATCCCTTTTGATTTTTCATGAATTTATAGAGCCACTTCAGTATAAGCTCTGAATCTTGGTCTGTTGGGATCTCAAGGACTGTTAATTAACATTTCAATATAGCCAGTAGCATAATATTTTTCAATCTCATAGCCCAGATTAGGAATCCATATAATTCTCAGTTCAATTGCCTTGATAATGTTGTACTCACTGGATACCAAAAATGTTATATCATTCTTATATTTTGTGACTAGTTCTCTTGGAATTCTTCGCCTTTTGTTCATTCTTCTCTGGAATTCAAAAGAATGCAACAAGGGCATCACCTTGTGCATCCAAATCTCCAATATTTGTCATTAATTCTCTAATCTGATGTGCGATCAGTTTGGTATTCACCCAAATAACTTCTCCTATATCAAGAACTTCCCCCATAAAGTAAAAGATTAGGCATATAATCAAAGTTCCATACCTAAACGTGCATTTCTTATTCTTGATATCATTCATATTCTCTAACTTTTGTTTCTGGAGCAACTCAAAAAGATCATATTCGGTCCTTTCATCAACCATTTCTAAAGCTAAGTCAATTGTGGTGGTAGAAACATCATTGTCACCAAAAATAAGGTGTGAAATTACCAAACTTGCATATTGAACCACCGGATTATTGATTTCAATACCTATGTTCTTTATCAATCCCTTTCCTTTGTCAAATTTGCATATAGATGTAGGTCTGAAGGAAGACAAACCCGTAACATTTCTAATTGCTTCTTTCGATATCATATACAAATCATCGAGCCACACAAACTTATCATGAAATTTTCTCAGTGCCAATATAATACAGTTCTCTTCATTTCTAAAGTCAATAAATCAATCCCACACATATAATTTCATCTCTTTCACTTGTGCACAAAGCCAAACACTAAAATTCTACAGTATGGAAATGCTTTGGACTTTTCAAGCTTGCTCCACACTCTTCTTCTCTTCTGTAAATTCCCTTCATCGAATGAATTCTCCTTAACACACTTGAATTTATTTCTTTCATCCCATTTTCTTTAGCAATAAATGCTTCAGATCAAAAGTAGATGTCCTCAAAAATTTTGTGTACTTCTATCGTTTCAAACTCTACAAAATTCCTTCTTCACACATGTCCACTTAAAATTCCTTTCACATGAAATCTTGAATGTCATCTTCAATAAATTCACTAGTGTCACATCATGACACCATATACTGGTAGGGGATGTTAAATTATCTGATATTGCTCCCCTAAGCCACTACCTAGGTTTAATTTTTGATAGGATTATCTGCACCAGAGGATGACACATATGAAATTGAAACTTCTAATTCTCCTTGCTTTTTAGGTTTTCCTTCTTCCAGATCCTTTTCATTTCCTTCTTAACTTCTATCAAATCAACCTTAGTGATTGGTTCATATCTCTTTATCAGATAGTCTCTTTTCATATTTTTTCTTCTACAGTTACTGGCAAAGTGTCTCAGTTTTCTACAAATATGACAAACAACATTCTTCCATCCAAATTGTCCTTTATCATATTTGCACTAGTTAGCCTTGTGTCCAAATAAATTACAGTGATAATTGTAGCCTTTGAACGGATAGATCATCTTGTTCAATATCTAACTTTTATATTTTATAGCTTTATGTCCAATTCTTTTGCATTTAAAACTTTGACCGGTGAATGGTAAAGTATTCTGATTCATTCTATCATTCTGTTTATTTGATTTCTACAATCTTTTTCCCTATGTCCAAACCTATTGAAAGAATAACATACACCATTAAAAGATAAGTACCTTTAAGCATTTGGTTGTCTGATAGGAGGTCTTTTGTTCCTCTGATTCTGGATCTCTCCAATATACTTCTTGTCTTCAAACCTCTTAGTATTTGAACTTTCTCCATTCTCATGTCCTAGACTACTCTTATCCTTAGATATTTTTTGACCAGCAATTAATTCTCCAAGCATTGTAGATCTTATCTTGATTTTTTCCTCATGACTTCTTGCCTTTTCAAAATACAATTTCAAAGCTACCACTTCTTGTTGAAGATTTGCACATTCATCCGTCTTTCTCTAAATTTCAGCTTTCTGAAAGTCCTCAATTCTCCTCTTTTCTTCCACTTGCACTTTTAGTCTAGTGATATCCTCATTTGCTTTCATCAACTGATCACAAACTTCTCTATGTCTTTTTTTGAATTTCTTGATTTGTTCTCTCAGTTTCTTGATGCACTCATTTGCTTCCTTGAGGCTTTCCTTCAAATATTTTTTCTTCTTCAGTTTTGTCAAGATCTTTAAGAGAAATTTCAAGTTCACTATCATTATCTAGGATTCAATCTTCTTCAATATGTTCAATAGGAATCTCTTTCAGTGGAATAGGAAATCTCTTATCTACAATGAATTTGAATTTTAGGATCTTCCTCAGGCTATTAGACTTCTTAAGAGGAACCAAGATTTGATACCAATTGTTGAACACCTAGAATACTGAGAGGGTGGGTGAATCATATTCCATTAAACCATTTACATAATATCCATCTAAGCAATAATACAAATCTAACTATAAAAACAAGTGAAAACATGGAATCAACACGAGATCACAACACACATGAACACCAGTGTTTTTTACGTGGAAAACCCAAAATGGGAAAAACCATGGTGAGTGTTAGCTCACAATATAATATATCTAGCTATAGAATATTACAATGGCTCACTACCAGGACACACTATCCTTGAAGTCTCACAGGCTAAAGTAATTTACAAAATAGTGTATGGCTCACTGCCAAGAGATGAAATGAGATAGAATGCACCTTCCTTGTGCTAGAATTTAGTTCCAATGAAGCACAAAATATAAAACACTTCCCTATAACTGTACTCAACAAATCTGTCTGCTTCTTCATATAGTTTCAAACATCACATCATATAGCAATCCATATCATTTTTCTCTATGTCATATCTTCATTCTTCATCATGTGTATGTCTATATGTCTTCTCAAGGATGTCTTTCATTAATACCTTATTCAAATACACTAATTAGGTTGGCCTAAATAGTTTAACCCCATTTCAAATCAAAACTAACTTTGTCGACATTAACCTCAAAACATATTCATCTTCGCACCCAACATAGGTGTGTAGTATATGGTATCATTCAACATAGACCTAAGATAGATCTATTTATCATTCTCAATGCATATTTAAACTCCTTAACACCAATTCATAATTAGGTCAGCCATAGTTAGACCTAAAACATCAAGGACTTCAAATGTATATGCATTTTTTTCAAGGTGCAACACCAAAACATGTCAACACTTTGAATTCTCCTTTACACGAAATCAAATAACTTATCTTCAGCTTTGTAAGGAAAGACAACTAAATATGATAAAATGCAGAATCTCCCACATCAATTTACTATACAAAAACTTACTGTAATCCTCAGAACAAAACATTGCTATTCATATCTTTTGTATGTGTTTGTTATCTACTTAAAATTGCACCCTAGCTAAGATGCAAGATAAATCATGTTAGGCTGCAACATTTAGCTTTTTAGAGAACATGGGATCTTTTTCGGGCTATGGGTCACCAAGATCTGGAAAAGAACCTCCGGAGAAGGCCGGCTTCCTAGTTGGTTATCACCTACTTTACTGAATTTTGAGGGGAAAAGGGAGAAATATTACATAAAATGATTACTACCTCCTAAAGTGATACACCAGAATATGACTTAGACTTGGAAAACTCAGATTTCATACACTTGTACATAATGACTGGAAAAACAACTTGCACAACCTGTTTCTATGTGCCTTGCATAAGTGTTTTATAAAAAGGCCTTATTGCTTGAGATCTTAGGAGGAGGAGACCTCACAACTAAAAGAAACTTGCAATCTTGACATAGATTATAACTTGCAAACATCACACTTCTCTACAAAAAAGGTACTAAAGCCATGAGACAGAGTTAAGGGAAACGAAATACTATCTCACAATAACTTAATCAATCATTTGAAAATACACAATATTGTAGTAACAAGAAGACAAAATACTCCATTCAATGATGCCCAAGGTATGTACTGTATTCCGTGTCTAAATGAGTTACAAAACTCTGCAAAATTCTGCGAAAGGACCTAAAAATCACTAAGTGCAGAAAAAATGCCAATCCAGAACTCCTCCTTTATGAATCATATAAGTGATTATATCCTTTCACTCCCCATCAAGATCCACTAAAAAAGGATCTAGAAGCTCATGAACTCGTATGCCTCTGAAAAGCCTAATTTTTAGCAACTGATTCTTCTCCAAAGAGGCCCCAAAAGGTTGAAAAAGTCAATTTGACCATATCTACCCATAAAAGCTCACTAAAATGCTTCAAGTTGGGTCAACATCCCTAAAATCACTCCAAAATCATAACTCAAACAAAACTTCATCTCCTTATATGACTCGGTCATAATAGCCCATACTCCTATTTCTTTGCATTTTAAAGGTAATGCTTGAATTAAATGATTTATAATTTATCATTTAAATTCAAGCATTTTACAATATAAAATAATGCAAAAAATAAAATAAAAAATAAAGAGCCTCACCACCCATGTATTGACCAAAAAGGATTTATTAAGTCAAAAGAAATTACTTAGTCATACCTAGGTCGCCATTCATACTTCATTCCTAAAAAAACATAAAGCCACGGGCTCAATAATTCATTACATTTTTTGAAAAAAGATAGGCAAAAAGGCCTAACCTCCCATCGACAGTATTAGGGTAAAAACCCTAAAAGTTACCAAAGACAAAAGTATACTTGCTTCATCTTTGATGCTTCTCGAAGAAACAAAAACTGCCGACAGAGGTTTGATGATAGCACTTTGAAAGGATTCTTTGGTGGATTTCCAACTCTTGCAGGCATCCTTCTCAAACAAAAGACAATAAAATGCTTAAGGTAAGCATTAAAATCATTTCTCCATTTTTACATTTTTCTGTAGAATTCATTGTCATTCTGGGTCGAGGGTTTGACCACTTAGTAGGCCATTTTTTTTTTGTTTTCTCCTTCATTTGTCCAGGTCGTGAGTCCATGAGGGTTTCAAATGCATTTTTCCCTCTATATTTCCAGTTTGTTATTCCTCGCCTCACAGAGAAATTGAAATTTTGATGACTAGACTAAAAGTCACGAACTGTGATGCCAAGTGATTTCGGCCAACAATTCCATAATCACCTTACTATGATAAGATTCTTGCAAGATTAAAAAAAATACTAATGAGATTTTCTGAGAGGCCGAGCTTGTCAATTGTCACTTTTGTGATTGGCCTGAGACTGAATGGGTAAGTTCCTATATATGAAAACTTTGCATCTGTAGATTCGGGTGAAGGCCTTAAATTTTTTCCAATGTATTCACACCTGATACAACATAAACCCTTATAGCTATATCCATATTTGTTCTGAAGCAGAGGCTTTCATTTTATAAGCCACGGTATTCTATAAAATTGGTTTCTCATTGAGGGTTTTTCTGGGATTGATCTCGAGCCCAAATACTTCCCTGGTCCTTCTAAAGCAAGATTTCTTTGTCAAGGCTTTATTTATCTTCATGAGAGACTGTCATTTGGGACACTCCTTCAAACGGTCTGAATGCTTTACTTTTTTGTAGTTGCTTCTAGCACTAACAGTTATGTTATCTTTGTAACTCTTCTAGCAGACATAATTGAGACCTCACTTGATTATCTACTTGTAGAAACAGTAATAATCCCCATAACACTATTATTAGGTTATAATAGCATATTTTGGCATATAATCTTTGCCACCTGCCTCCAATAGACTTATATTGTCTGATTATTATCTCATTTGACATTGGAACAACCTTGTTGTGACCAATCTCGAACCAAATAGATAATGAGAGCACCATTATAAATTGCAAAACCGGAAGAAAACTCTAAAAACTGATGGCATCTATTATCAATTTGCATCTGTACATATGCCCTACCTTTTACTGTATAGTGTTATCCCTCAATATTTCTAAAGTCTGTGAAATGCATGAAAACCTGGCTTATCATTAGGTTAGTGACCTTGAAACCCTTTACTTTTGTATTCGATATAACACTTGTGATTATTTTTCCAAAAACTCCTTGAAACCTTGTGATTTTCCTGACACTACTGATTTTACTTCATAGCTGCACCCATGCTTGTTTTTGAAATCTTTAAATACTCATGCTACCCCTATGATCATCCTTGTGTAGCTTTCAAAGACACTATAATTTCATTGAACTTGTATCATTGTTTATATCAGCATGGCCATATGTTCATAAGATATATTCTCTCATTTGATTGGCATTGTTAATGAAACATTTAGAATGATAGCTCTCCTATGATCTCATATTCATTGCACTGTTGTGTTTATGACTTCTTATGAAGTCTTTTGCCACACCATGACCTTGTCACAGCATGCCTACAATTAGAAATACATTACACTCTTATTGTAGATGTTGATGTGAAATGATATAACATATGTTCGTTCACTTATGATAATTCTTTATGGTGACACACATTATTATGAGTTGGGCTCAACCCTTGTGGGAGCCACATTTTAACCCACTCATTTTGCAATTGATAAATCAAAAACATAAACAATCATGCATGTATCTGCACATAACACAAACAAGTTAGAAAAAATAAAGCAGTGTTTGGATTTTAATGTGAATGCATGTGCGGGGTAAAATGATGATAGGCCAATTATTGCTTAGATCCTTTGGATCTAACTTCACTTTTGTTGTGATTTCAGGATCTTGCACTTGGAGAACAGAAAGTGGGAGCAGCAAGGCAGCAAAGACATGCAAGCAATAGCAACACCGCCAGTCATACAGGCAATGACTGGCCTCTATGACTCTTATGCCTCATTATTAAAATATGCTCACACATGTATTCATGTTATAAATTCAAACATTGAATTTACTTTTCCTAGCTACTTTCACAACTTGTGTGAAGCAGTTTGAATACTTTGATGAATAAAGATTTACATTTTTAGAAAAGATATTTGATGGTGTATCAGTTTGCTTCTCTTACCTTCATAAAAATGCAATATTATTCATGAATGGAATAAAAGTAAATGTTTTCATACTATGGCATAAAATGCATGATCAAATTTTGAAATGAACACCACTTAGCGAAAGTGCTCTTCCTGATTTGAGCCTATAGGTGAAAAATATGTAACAGTGTTCACATATCATCATAAAACTTTGAAGTAAGATGAATCCAATAGTCAAGAATCTATGTACAAAATCCTAGATTGATATCATTCTTTGAGGTAGAATCCAGATCATTTGTCACCGAAATTTAACCAGTTTACTTTGGCCCTCAATTTTAACCCTTGAATCATATGATCCTAGATTCTTCTTAGGTTGTTTTTAGCAAGAGCATGTCCCTCACTCAATCCTTTATCTTTTGGATCTAGCTAGATTCTAGATTCAGCTAAGAAAAACTTGTCTTGGAGATCATTCTCTTCTCTCTTACTGTCCATTGCCTTTTTCTTTCCTATGGTTTAGAAGAGTTTCCTCTAACCTTTAAAATTTTGGTCCCACCTTTCAATGGCACTCGGGTCCTTTAACATCCATTTATTTAAAATTCCTTAAATTAGTGATAGCATCTCTGCAGTCTAGGTCCTTTAGCATATGAGTGTTAAGAACAAACACTATTTTCCTTAGGTTTTCCTTGGGTCTATCTTTTTTGGAAACAAATCTTTCCCTTATAGGGTGATGATGTGAAAGAGTGTAAGGATATACATGCAATTTAAGACCATCACTTTTTGGAATAGAGTTGAAGAAGTCCCTATTGGCATAGATTTTTTCTAGCCTATAGTAAATCCTTTTTCCACCTTTTTGGGCATTGCACCAAGTAAAATATATCACTTTACAATCCCTCCTTCCCCATTCCATGATGTCAAATAGGTTTAATTTAGCCTTTAGCCTTTGCCAAAAATACCTTTCACTGCCTTTCCAACTCATGTCAATCCCCCCACTTATCCTCAAGGTGCTCCACCATGTTGAAGTCCCCCTACAAGATCCAAGGAGCATCCAACAAGTTGGTGAGCCATTTCTAGAGCTTTATTCTATCACTGTGATCATTGGGGGCATAGATAGAGAAAATTCCCACTCTATCCCCATCCTTTTCCAAGGTGATCTACACCACCCTATTACAAGGGGATGAGCCATGGTTAGAAACATGTTGAGCCCACTAGTTGGAGATGAGAATAGCAACACCTCCCCTACCCTTTTCATGCTTGGTGGTATAGTGTGTAGACTCATTCCAAATTAATTTTAGGTTTGTATCCAGTGTGAAACTAGTAGCTTTGGTTTCTTGGAGGAGAACAATGTCTTTTTTTTTTCTAGGTTTAGAAACATTCTTACAATGTATTTTCTATCAGGAGACTCAAGACCCCTAACATTCCAAGATATGCAGCTAAGCTTCATTTTCAACATTCATAGGTGATGCATCTTGTTCACAATTGAATTGCTCAAAACATTTTGGCAACCTTTTCTCAACTCCTAGTCTTTTTGTTGTAGGCATCTGAATTACAATGCTCATATTTTTCCTTTTGCTTTTGGCTATCTGTACCCCTACCCATAAACAAATATTTTCCATATTTCCTTGGCCTTCCTGAGCCAACCCAAGGCTTAGGAATTTTCTCTAGCTACAAATCAGTGATATTCTCATTTCCTTTGCATCCTATGTTCTTAGTAAGTTCCAGATTGTCTTTTGATTTTCTTTTAGATTTCTTTTCCCTGTTTGGTTTGTGGGGTTTTCCTTTACTTTCACTTTTAATCACTTCTTGTTTAGATTTAATTTCAATTTCCAATTTATGGCTTTGGTTTGTCTTAGATTTAGGATCAAGAGTGGATTTTTTAGTATGGTTGGGGGCTACTAAGGTTCCATCCTTAGATGGGGGAGTCCTGAATTTAACAAAGCCTCCAATTTTAGTAGCCTTTAGGCTATTATCAATAGTCAAGAACTCAATAGAGTTAGGAGTAGAGGTATCACCATCACCATCACCATCTTGGTTTCTCTCTAAAACATTAGCCATGAGGCTATCCATCTATTTGACTAAGCCTTGAGGGCTAATAGTCTTTGGGTGCTTGTCCTCAATATTTGAGACTAGGTCCCCAATAGGGAAGAAACCCTACTATCCCCAGCCACACTACCAACCTCCATCTTATCACTAATTAGCTTGTTCCCTTCCAAGTTGGTTTTGGAAGAGCCTCTCTTAATCTGAAAGTCACACATATTGGGGGCAGGAATGTTATTAAAAAAAAAATTCCTTAGATAGTTATCCTCTATAATTTTCCTATTTTTCATAACAATTTGTTTTGCATTCAACTTTTTGATTAACAGAACATCACCAGTAGGGGCCAGAGAAGGGGGGGAGCCAAGGGGAATCAAGGCTTATCCACCTTACCCAAGAGATGTGGTTGTATCATCAACCTGGGCCTCTTTAATGCCAACACCTTCATCTACTAGAATTCCAAATGAGTTTCTTAGTTTTAACACATTGGGATCTAATTGGGGGGCTCAAGAAAGGTTAGGTTCTCCCAGGAGGTTCCCCCCATAGGATGCATCTTCTTCCCCTAAAGAAGAATCATTAACATTTCCAAACAATTTGGGGACACCATCCCGGACCAAATTAGGATTTGATTCATGGACCCCCTCATTTTGGTGGGCACGAGCTCCACATGGACCAGAGATTGCTTGGAAATGATGGTAGAATCCTGCTCTTTCTCATACTGAGGAGCTTAGTTTACCATATTAGGGTTCAACCTACCATTTCTAGCCAAGATTGGTTTTTAGTTCACTTTATTTGATTTATATAGAATTATGGGGAAATTCTTTTGAATATACCCCTCTTTTTTGCATACAAAGCGTGCATTAATACCTCCCAAAATTTCTAGAGGGTGAGTAAAATGGTTATCTTTATCATTTATAATTATTTTTCCAAGGATTTCTACCCCTAGATCAAGGGAGACTAGGGCACAAGAATCCAGATGAGGGAGGGAAGCTTTGACTTCATCCACTCACAACACACTACCAATTAGAGTGAGCGATTGCAGAATGAGTTTCTAGAACTCGGGGGGAGATTATTCACTACCACCCATGTAGGGCATGGTAGTGTAAGGACCTCCTCCACAATGGCCTCAAGGGACCATGCCAGGGATCAAAAGGTGCAAACCCCCACGTTCCAGCAGGGTTTTATGAGGGTTTTCTCTTGCATAGAATGATTTTTCAAAAAATAATAAATAACCCACGCTGCAAAATCCGAAAAAAGCTTAATTGAATGCCAAATTTATTTTCCCCAATACTTGAAAACCAATTATCTAAAAAAATTCTGGTAGGAACTTTCTTAATTTCTATAGCCACTAGGAAGATAGCGGTGTCTTTTAGCCAGTTTTTTCAAACTTTATGATCTTTTTCATTTTGGGGTTAGGAACAAGCTTGAGAATTCGAGGGTTTTCAAAAGGTGGCTTACCTTCCTTCTCACCTCCATTGATTATGAAGTAGCACTCCTCCTCCATAGGTGTCAGCAAGAACTTTGCATCTTCTGGTATAGTAGGGCTTCTATCCTCAATGGCGTCTTTGAAGGACTTAATTTGGTTATGCGAGGTTTCAAAGTTTTCTCTCCCATTTGCAAGGGGATTAGGGGGATTCATACCCCCATTCATTAAATATTAGAAGAGCTGAGATCCCATGAAAAATCTAAGCAAATATTTTGAGTCTGATAGGGATGATGATGTTGACTATGTCTCAGATTCATTTGCCTCTATTGAAGAGGGCCCCACTTCCCCTATTCTGGGTAAAACTGGGAAAAGGAAGCCGAATGATAAAGAGGGATATATGACTTGCAGTGATGAAATGGTTGTGAATTTTCTTCCTAAGGGGGTTAAAGACAAGAATTAACTTTATGGGGAAACTTCCTCTCCTCTCCCAGCGACTAGACAAGTGCAGGAGATCGATGAGGGGAGCAGGAAGAGAAGGGTGTTGAAAACTGATGGCCAACTCCTAGAGAAGGGTTTCCCTCTATTCTCGGTTGGAGGCATCTATGATGAGGCCTCTCCAAGTGCTAACATTAGGATGGTGAAGCAGGGGAAGTAAAGGGTTGTGGGTGGAGGTCATGCAATGGGAACTAGCAATGCAGATGGGGATAGAATGATGAACAGGAAGGTTGTTGTGGAGGAAATTGTTTGCTCCATTCGAAAGATGAAGACTCATGTCTCTGTTGGCAAAGGTAAGAATGTTTTTGCTGATAAGGTTCATGTTAGCTCTTCTGATGATGATGTTGTTGTGGGGAAATAGATTGAAAATTTTGATAGGGAGGAGTTGTCTGATGTGCTGGGCTCGGCCCATGAGGGTGCTAATGTGTTGTTTAAACTTTTTAAGTGGTTCTTCCATGAGATTAATAGGACCAATGTTAGAGTTAGAGGTGTTGCTAGTAAAGCTAAGGACCCTGTTGTCCAAATCCAAATTGATAATCTAATGGAGTCTCTCAATATTGTGGCTAATATTGTGGTGGAGGAAACCATCTTGAAACAAAATTTGGAAGGTAGAATCTTATCCCTTGAGGATAAAATTGATAAAATGTAAAATGTTGTGATGAAGAGTGGAGATGTGTCTAAGGTTTTGGGCATTACGGATTCTGCCAAGGTGATCTCCCCTGTGATTACTATGAAAAAGAGAAAGGAGACTATGTCTGTTGATGATATTGTTGTTGGGGGTAAGTTGTTGGATGTGGATTGTGCTGGCGAGAAGGGTGTTGTTAAAGGTAGTGTTTTGAGTGGTGAGGTAAAAATTGGTGGGTCAGGGGTCAGAACTAGAAACATAATGAAATCTCAGGTTGGGGCCTCAGGTATGGAGGTGTTTGATACTATGGATAATGCAAAAATGATGGTTGCTACTGAAATGTAAGTTGTAGAGATTCTAAACAATATGTAGTGTTGTTGGTTGGCTTCCTTATTTTTGGTTGCTTTTTGGTTGTTGGTTCGCTAACGATGGGTTGATTGTTGCGTAATGTTGTTTTCTTTTTTTATCATCTGCTTTATTTTGTAAAGGGTTTGGGGACCCTTCAAACCCGATTTTTTACCTCTAATCAAAACACAACAATAAAGAGAAGCAAGTGAAAGCACAATCGCACCTAGAGAAACCACAAGCACAACAAGGCGTCAAGGAAGACAATAAATTCAGAGTATACAAGGGCACCCATGTGAGCACAAACCTTCGTGGGAGAGGGCTTGGCCTCCCCCACCTATATTCTTTTGGAAACCAAGGCATTGGTAGCTCCCTGAGGCCACCAGCCGCTCCTCACCAAATCCTTTCCTCCATAAGCACTATCGTCTTTTTTATTTTTCATATTAATTGCACATTCTCAGTGATTTATGGTTTTTTGGATCAATAGCTCTTTGGCCTTCATGTCAATTTTCATTACTTTTTCTCTCTTTTTACGATAGGTGTTTAATTACAAGTGACATTTGGGAGTTATAGGGTTGAGGAATCAAACCCAAAAATTATATCACTACAACCCAAATGACTCAACTAAGAACAAGGTTGGAACTAGAAGAAGAAATTCCAAACATAATTATAATATGCCTACCTCATCTAATAAATCCAAGTATAATACTACAACATAGTTGTCCTACCTCATCTCATGAAACTAAATTGGAGATGGAAACTCTTTTCCAAAATGTCGATGTAGTTACTTGGTCAAGGAATGAAAATAGGGAAAGAGAATTAGATCAACATATAAAACTAATTGATCAACTTAGAGAAAATCAACACAACCTAGAAGGCTAAATTGATTTGTGCCTAGGTCAACTTGCTCAACAGGCCTAACAAATAAGACAAAACCAAATTATTGACCAGTAACAAAATAGAAATAAAAACAATTCACAAAATGTCAAATCAACATGTACACAATGTGTAACCAAATCATCTCTACCATCAACAACAAGGTGTAATAAAAAACATAGGATTCAACCCCCAAAGACAAGCTCAGAGGTTTTCTCTATTAAGATAGCCATTTGGATTGAAAATATATAGACATTTATTTTTTGACTCATATTCAAATACATATACTATCTCCTCGATAGTGAAAGAAGTGCATGAGCTCAGCTAGGGTTTTGAGTTTTTTGAGGTCATTCGTGGCCCCTCCCGCATCATACTGCGCTTATTGCACAGGATTTTGGTTCCTCCATTGCGTACGGCCGCATTTACTGTGGTTTTAGGGGTTTATTATGCCTTCAACCGGCTCTAACCTAGCAATTCTTGTTGGTGTTAGCAGTTCGATGACGCAATTTAATGGCTCCCCCATCGAACAAACGCCCTCAAAAATTTGTTCTGAAAGTCTTTCATGAGGTAAGCATTCTAACGCTCCTGCTGATGTAGTTTTACCTTTACCTGAATTTGATTATGCATGCCAATGGCTTGAAAAACACACCCTTGTGGGTTATTTTGTTGGGAGGACTCCCCCTGAAAGTGTGCTAAAAGACTGGGTTAACAAGGCCTGGGTCCCTCATGGGGTCCGCCTTGATATGGTCCAAAATCTGACCAAGGGTTTTTTCTTGTTTCGCTTTGCAGAAGTTAACCATGTCCAAGCTATCCTGGGTCATGGACCCTGGTATTTCCGTTCCTCCTTGTTGGTTTTCCAGTCCTGGGCTCGGGACTTTGTTGTCTCTGAGGACACCAAAATGCGTGTGTCGGTCTGGATTGAGTTTCCCGGGTTGCCCTTGCCATGTGTGCCCTTCTTGCACCATATTGCTTCCTCTCTGGGGAAGGTTATTTGCATTGAACCTGATAAGTTCTTTCAAGCCCGTCTTCAGAAGAGGGTTTGTGTGGAAGTTGATTTATCCAAGGATTTGAAAGAGACTGTTGACCTTCAAATCAGGGATATTCGCCACTCCCAGAAAATCACGTATTTTAACCTTCCCAACACGTGCTACCGGTGCCAATCAGTTGATCATAAGATCAGGGACTGCCCTTTGTCAGTTCCCCGTACTGTTTCTTAGTTGCGGGGTGCTGAAAAGCCTCGTCAGATAGAGCTTTTGGCTAAGGCGGACACAAAGTGGACCACGGTTGCCAACCGGAAAAATAAGTCACATGGTTCTGGGTCGGCTCCCAAAGCTCCGGAACTGACCCAGCAGGTTTCAAACCCTTCAGAGAAGTGGAAGGCCACTCCCGCAAGAGGGGCTTCTGCTGTTTTACAGCCCAGGCCGCAGGCTGCGCCCCAGGCTACTACAGTTTTATATGCTCAACCGGCAGTATCTGCCGGTGTGGAGACCCAACGGCGTTCTCACGGCCGGTCTCCTCCATCGGAAGAAGGTGAATATGTACCAGAAAAGCAAAGGTATTCTCCATCTATTCAATTGGGTTCAGTTCCGCAAGAGTTTTTGAAGAATAGCTTCTCTTCCCTATGTGAAGAGGACCGAGATTCTGCAAACATGGACGACTTTCCATGAATTTTCTCTCATAGAATGTTCGAGGTCTCACGGACCTCTCAAGAAAGTATTCTGTTAGGAATACTTTGAAGAATTTTTCGCAGACTGAAGTGCTTTGTCTCCAGGAAGTTAAAATTTTAGGTTTTTTGCTTGCTTCGGCTTGTCGCTCTATTTGGCCAGCCAGCACTTTGTTCTGTACCTTGCATGAGGCTGGTCGTGGTGGAGCAGCTACTCTTTTGGCCCCGCTGTTGCTTCCTTATGTGGTTGACCATGGGGTGGATCCCTCCCAGTGGGCTGTCTGGACTCTTCTCAATATTGAGAATCATTATTTTGGGATTATCAATATTTACGCCTCTAATGATGTTGTGGGGCACTGCTTGCTTTAGCGATGGCTTGCAGACTCTTTGCCAGTTGCCACCTGGTTGCTCTGTGGGGATTTCAACATGGTTGAAATGGCGTATGATAAAAATGGCACTGTACCTTTTCGTTGGGCTGCAAGCTAAAGGGAGGCATGGTTTTACATGTGCAATAAATTGGGGCTTTTTTATCCCAACCTGGGTTACTGTCATTCTCATTCCATTTGACACACTTGGTGTAACTACAAAGTTGGTACATACAGAGTCTTTAAGTGCCTTGATCATGCCATAATCTCGGCACAATCTTTTTTTTCTTTCAAAAGCTCTGCCTTGCCTGTCAAGCCGCTTGTGGATGTGACCCTTTCAGATCACTTCCCCATTCAATTTCGGATTGAGTGGGATACTTGGTAGCCTCGCACGTGTAAGACGCAATTCTTTTTTAACACGTCTCTGCTCCATCACAAGCCCACCATGTCCCACATTCTTTGAGTGTGGAATTTAGAGTGCCATCTGGCTGGAAGTATGGGTTGGATTGCTTGGTGGAATGATGCTATCATTCGTATTGCGCGCTTCCTGCGCATTTATGGGCCACAGCTTGCTTTATTCCGTCGGCGCTCTTATGAGGCCACCACTGCTGACTTGCATGCTGCTATGGAGGCCTTAGCGGCTTGTCCTTTCTCATCATCACATCAAGTTTGGGTGGTGGACTTAAGACACCAGAAGCAAGTAGCTGATAGCTATTCTGCCAAGGGCGCTCAAATCAAGGTGCGGCTCCACTGGCTCAAAATTGGGGACTGTGCCTCCAAAGAATTTTTTTTGGCTCTTCGTGCTAAGCACTCCTCCCCAGGCATTAAAGTCATCAAAGATGGTAATCAAGTGCTCTCTGAGCTACCTGACATTCTCCAAGCTTTTGTGCGTCACTATGAGCAAGTTTTCACGGCTCAAGACCCCACACCTATGCGCCAGCAAGCCCTTCAGAGCTGCCTTGCTATTGTGCCACATAGGCTTTCTTCAACCCAGATTAATTTTTGTGATCAATTATTAACAATTGATGATCTCAAGGAAGCTGTTTCCTCCATGGTCGATGACAAGGCTTTTGGGATTGATGGTTTCCCTTGTGAATTCTATAAAGCACTTTGGGACTGTATTGGGAGTGACCTTCATCATGTTTATCTTGAAGCCTTTCACAACAATTATTTAGGCAATTTAATAAATAAAGGCAATATTAAATTCATACCTAAATCTTGAGATCTGGAAGATATTTGTAACTGGCGGCCCATCACGCTTCTTAATGTCTCTTATAAAATTATTGCCAAAGCCTTGGCTCTAAAAATCCGCCACCTCCTACCTCAGATTGTGCGTCCCAAGCAGACTGGATTCATCAAATCCAGGTTCATTCTTGACAACATTATTGTTGTTTGGGAAGGCATGGAGTGGGCCCGGCGTTCGAACCAGAAAGTGGTGTTTATCAAAATCGATTTTGCTAAAGCATATGACCGCATTGAATGGCCTTCATTCTTGCGATGTTACAGGCGTTGGGTTTTGGATCCAATTTTCTTCAGTCTGATCGCATGCTTTTTTTCGATGCCTCGGCTTGCATCTCCATTAATGGCCGCCAATCCTCTACTTTTCGCCTCTTTCGTTCTATTCGCCAGGGATGCCCTCTTGACCCTGCGTTGTATGTTCTAGCAGCTGAGGGTTTTGGATATCTCCTGGCCAATGCTATCTCCCAACAGCGTGTTAAAGGAAAATAACTCTCCCCAATTCTCAAGACCAACTTGTCAATGGCCATTTTTTTGATGACTCCTTTCTCACTCTCGTAGAGGACGAAGGTTTGATCACTGCTGCCCTTGAATGCCTTAACACTTTTTGTCTTGCTTCTAGTTCTGCAATTCAATGGCACAAAATGTTGTGCTACAGACAGTTTATGCTTCCCACTCCTGCGTGGCTTCAATCCTATAACTGGAAGTGGATTGGTCAAGGGGAAATCTTTCGCTTCTTGGGCATTCTGTTCGCCTTCCAGGCTTCCCCCCAGGAGCTCTGGCAAGCTGTGCTCTCCAGAATTAAGCAGAAGCTGGCCTATTAGATTACCAAGCCTCTCTCGCTGGCAAGCAAATTCCAGGTGTGCTCTAAAGTTTTGGCTGCCACCCATCTCTATTATTCTTCATGTTGGGCTCCTTCTAAAGCAACCTACAACAGACTCGAGAAGCTGCTCCGCGATTTTCTTTGGGCCTCTTCTGAGACCCATAAGGGTTTTCATCGGGTCGCTTGGAAATTTTGCTATCTTCCCAAGGAGTCGAGAGGGCTCGGCTTGCTTTCCACTCAACAATAGGAAACTGCCCTCTATGTCAAATGGATCATCCGTGCGCTTACTGGGGATGAAGCCTAGAAAGTTCTCCTCAGACATTGCATTCAGTCTGGGTTTCCCATTCACAGACCCGCCTGGAAAGGCATCAGCTTCCAAACCCTGCTGGTGATGATGGAGCCGGTTCAAATTATTGGCTCCTTTGTGGCTAAAAGCATTTGGCGTTCTTGGGAAAGTGACAAGCCCTGGCTCCGTTGGGCTGGTGTCGGGTTTCATGATGGGCTCTCCATCAACCAGCATAATCTCTAGTGCTCTCCCCTTCTTTCCCAGAATGGTCAGCCAAGTCGCCTTGGCTCAAAGCTCTCTGATTTCATAAGAAGGGCATTCAGACACTGCACCAACTCTTCCACCGGCCTACCATGAGTATTATGCAGTGGGATGTTTTTAAAGCTCATTACAGCCTTCAAAACCAGGACCATCCTACTTTTGACGGTTTGGTGAACGCCATTCCGGCAGAGATTCTTCACAAAGTTGGTATTCGTGGGCACAAACCTTGGTGGAAAGACTGGAAATGGTTTCCAGATACTCCTCTTAGGAGCTACAAGCCGCAGCTTGGTTAGAGGTGGCTTTCACCCCATTTCCCTATGCTCAGCTCGTTGAACCAAAGGTGGATTCTTAACTCCTCGGCCTTTACTTGGCATAGGAGGTTTGATGCCATTTGGTCTACAATTGTTAATCCGAAGTTGGCCCACTTTGCTTGGTGTATTATTTTCCAAGGCTTGCCTGTGGGTTCTCGGCTGGTTCATTTGGGGGTCTCTGACCCTCGCTGCCCATTTTGTGGGCAGCCTGAAAGCTTCAAGCACCTTTTTTGGTTTTTTCCTAGAGCTCAGCAGTTCTAAACTTAGATTCATGATTTCTTTCGGCCTTTTAGGCCTGAACCCTTTTCGTGGCATATGGTTCTTCTGGGGGACCCGCCTAGAACCCCGGCTAAGTTAACCCAGATTTGGCACACTTTCAGAGTGGAAATCCTTTTCAGTATTTGGAAAGACAGAAATGCTTGTATTTTTGCTCATTCGCATATAGATAATAATGTTTCTATTTATGCTAAAGCTATTATATGCTCTAATGTTATGTTACAGATTCAAGTGCAAGCCAACAAGGTTGCACTGGAAGTGGCTCACCTGCAGGTTCTCCTGGACCACTAGGGCAATGCCCCTTGTACTGTGGCTCGGATTCCTGACTCGCCCTCCTCCTCCCGTCGTCGGTCGCCCTCTCGGGGCCGAAAGCAGAGTGATTCCAAGAGGGCTCGCTCCCAGCCTCCTCCTCGGAGGGATTCTCGGCCTCCCCGACAGACTCGTTGACCTCCGTTGTGACCTGGTCAAGGTTGGCACTCTAGTGGTGCACCGAGGAATAGTGGTGGTAGCTCAGGATGGCCTGCAGATGCTCCTCCTGACTCCTCTGGTTGGCCCTCCTCTGGTAAAAGCTTTCCGTGGCTTGCTCTTGCAATCTCGCCTCAGCGCGAGGATAAAGAAAAAGAAGATAAAAATGAGGATGGTTGGGGTGCTCCTCCTGACGTCACTCCTAACCCCGCTGATGTATGGGGTAGAAATTTGGATGACCAGGATCCCCCAGGATCTGCTGGCACTGCCTTAGCTGCATAGTTTTCATTTTATTTTTTTTCTGGGCTAGGCCCATGTGACTTTAGTTATTTTTGCTAGGCTGGGCCCATGTCGCTTTCGGGGTGTGCTTTCCTACCACCCAACCCTTTTTTGTGAATTTTGTACTTTATTTATATTAATATAGATATCTGGAAAAATTGATCAAAAAAAATATATATAGACATTTTGAGTTTTATGGTATTTTAGGATACCCTAGTCTAATTCCAAATGAGATTAGAGGAAAAGTGTCACAATTTTAGAGCAATAATGATACCACTAGTGAGTACCACTTAAGGCATTTCATCAATATGATTGATTAATATGAGATAAAGGATGAAGATATCATGATGAAACTTTGTGTGCAATCATTGGAGGAGAGTATAAGAGAATGGTACACTAGCCTTATAAATAGTAAAATAAACTCATGGGATGAGATTTTTAGGGCCTTTAAACTACAATATGGAGAAAGGGTGGATCAAAAATTTACAATGAATGAACTAAAAACCATAAATAAGAGGGTTAATGAAGTCATTATTGATTGCAATAATATATTTGTATGGCAATGAGGAAAGTACCTCCATGCATGAGGCCAAATGAATCTATGTGCCTTATTTTATATTGTGGATTATTTGATGCAAAATTGGGTTATTTCTTATAGGATAAGAACCCTCAAACATTAATGGAAGATTATGCCATGGCTAGCAACATAGAGAGAATCATTAAAGAATTTGGTAAAAGCATTAAAATATTCGATGTAGAACTTCAAAAACTAGGTGTAGCAACTTTAAGTAAGCCCATCATTGTTGAGGACAATATTGGAAAATTAATGGGGCTATGAAGGATCTCTCTTATAGGGTTGCAATAAATGAGAAAGGATTACCTTATAATAATGTTACTACTCATTTTAATGAATGTTATAAACTACACAATAATCCATATAATTATTACTAGTGTAAAAACCCTAGATAAAATGATAAGAAAATGGTACCAATACATGCAAACCAAGGATACCAAAAGAGACACCCCTAATCCTTTAAGGAAGGATCATGTGAATTTTCAAGAAAGTTCATTCTAGTGTGAGATGTACTACTTGGCTCATGATCCATTAAAATGTGTTGTTGTTGCAACACTTATAGAAGAGGAAGGATTTGAGGAAGAAAATAGTACACCTAAGTACTATGAAGATGACAATGTGGACTAGCTATATACATATAACTTGAAGAGGAATTATTTTAGTATGATCATGATAGATACCATGGTTTGTATGAGCTACCAAATAGATATTTTTATCAGCTAAAAATACTAATGCAACAATGGTACAAAAGATATAAACCTTCCAAAGAAGACATCAAGCCTCTCATTGAAGCAATTTCCTTACAAGTTCAAAGTGATTACTAGCTTAGAAGTAGACAAGTAGGTGCTAATGGTCAAGTTGGAGATGTTGTTTTAGATTTTCCAACTAAAAAAATAGGAAAAGAAAAACAAAATGATAATAGTGTGGAACAAAATACAAATAGGATTGAATGAAATTCACCACCTAGAAAGAAGATGCATACACCAAATGTATCCTTGCAAAAGAATTATGTCCTTAAACAAAAGAGTGTTGATGCTCCAATAAGTAGTATGGAGAATTCAAATGTGGATGGAGATTATGTCGAATAAAATCAAGTTAAGGAAGTAAAATATGAGAAATAAAATATGGCTAAGGAAGTTAGATGAAAATCAAATATAAGGTAGGTTGCTATTAGTGATCAGGTAGTGTCTTTCATCCCTAGCACTAATTTTGTGACTATTGCACTATCCACTCCCTTGATAACATATCAACCTATTGACATGGATCAATCATGAGTAAATTAAAATTTCAAGTGTTAGTTAGGGAATTACTTAGAATCCCTAAGCATAGAGAAAGGGAAACACTTTATATTAGTGCTCCTACTATTTTGCATCAGCCTAATGAAGATTCTAGTAATCCTAATGAAAATTCTAATGAAACTAATGTGTAAGAGGTACCTGATGTTTACTTGGTCACTATGAATACTACCAACCATCAATTAATTGATCCATTTTATACATATTTCTAAAAAAAAAAAATCAGTATACAATTGGATGCTAGATTCAAAAGCATCCAGCAATGTGATACCTTTAGAAGTCATGAGCTAGTTAGGCCCAGAAGTATCTAAGTCATAAAAAATGTTTTACATGGATTCTCATGAGTTAAGTTTAATTGGGGTGGTAAAAAGTATTGAGGTGTATCTTGGTGCATACCCTAGTAAATGTTTTTCAATGGACATTATCATAGTTGACTATCTAGCAAAAATTGGGTATATTGTTTAGGAAGTGACCAACATCGATTAGTGGTACCATACAAATGGACTTCTCCTCCAAAAATATTATACTAATGCATGGAAAGATAAGTCCAACATAAGTAAAATAAGATGTTACATATAGTGGAGAATCTATATGAAGCAAAGAATGAGATTTGTTATTGACATTGAACCAAGGTATTTCAATGATGAGTATGAAAATTAGTTTGGCCCTAATTTGTTTTCCCCACATCAATATTTGAAAAATGATGGAATTTGGAACATGTATTTTGATAGTGTATATTCAAGAGAAGGAAATCGTGTAAGATATTGGTGTCACTTGATGGCATATAAATTTAATTTCACATTTAAATTGAACTTTGAATACTCTAATAATGTGATTGAATATAAAGCTTTGTTGCTTGGATTGAACATGGATTTCAGACATGGGATGAAATGCATTACATGGTGATTTTGAACTTGTAGTGTCTCAATTTTGAGGCACATATAATAATAAAAAAAAAATATTGAAGATGTATAAGAATGATTTGTGAGATATTATCGAGATTTTTAAGGCCTTCTATGCTAAATGGATGAATAAAGAAAGTAATGTAATATTTTGATTCCCTTGCTACTTTGACTTCAAAATTTGATACTTCTCTAACATTCCCTCACTAAAAATATGACATTTAAATTCTTACTAGGCCCAACATTCCTAATAACCTTTATAATTGGTAGGTCTTCAATGATGTTCAATAGATATATGAGTTCTTGAATTGTATTAATCACTTTGAGAATCAACTTATTTGCTGGAAACCTATGGTAAAATAAAATGAAGAAGGTAAGGACTCTCATTGAAAATAAAATTAAATAGCTAAAAAAATACCATTCTAAGAGCTCTTGTGGCATTAGAAAGAATGTTTGATCATGATGATTGTTCCAAAATAAGGAGTAATTTGGTCAATGAAGAATATGTAAAAGGTTTGAACTTAGGAACTAAATCAACTCCTGAGATGATTTACCTCATCAAAAGGCTAAAACCAATAGAGAATAAAATTCTTATAGAATTATTGAAAAGGTATAAAAATTTATTTTCCAAGTCTTATGATGAGTTAAAATCTTATAGGAAAGATTTGTTCTAACATACTATCCCTTTGGATCCTAGTACAAAACCCTTCATATAGAGGTAAAGAACCATCAACCCTACTCTCAACCCTCAAATATAGAAATAACTTATGAACCTAAAAGAGGTATAATCAAATCAATCAAGCACTTAGAATGGGTTTCAAACCTAATTCCTATGAGAAAGAAGAATTATGATATTACGTTAGGTGTGGATTTTAGAAATGTAAAAACCAATTCCCTCAAGGATAATTTTCCTTTGCCTAATATAGATAATTCATTACACCAAGTAATGGGATCAAAACTAATGTCTATGATAGATGGCTTCTTAGGATACAATTAAGTCAAGGTAAAAGAATCACAACATCCTAAAATAGTCTTCACCACATCGTGGGGAACATTTGTATATATTTGAATTCTATTTATATTAAATAATATTGGAGTTTCATTCCAATGGGCCATGGATGTTTCCTTTGTTGTTCTCATAAAAAAATCATGGTTGTCTACCAAGAAAACTTGACTACATACTCCAAGGATCAAAATGATCATTGTAATCACTTGAAGTTAATATTTCAAAGATGCTTAGAGTATGGGGTTTCTTTGAATCCTAGGAAATATCTTTCCAGTGTGGAGGAAGGTAAAATTCTTGGGAATATTGTATCTAAAGATGGGTTAATGATTGATCTAGAATGTGTCAAAGCAATTTATCATATCCTACAACCTATAATAGTCAAGGCAATTCAGTTGTTATTTAGGAAGATATTGTTTTAAGGAGGTTTATTCCTAAACTTGAAGAAAAAATGAGGGTTATCTCCAAGGTTTTAAAGAAGGAATAGTCATCAAGCTAAGAAAAGGAATCAATTGATTCTTTTGTATAAATCAAAGATACACTAAATATTATACCAATATTGATAAGCATGAATTACTCAAAACCTTTTCAATTATTATCATTTGCCTCATTCTATACTATTAATGTTGTTTTTCTATAGAATAATAATAAATGATATGAATAGGAAATAGATTTATTTATCAAATCATTGAGAGATGTGAATTAAATTATTCCACAATGGTAAGAAATTATTATGCTCTTGTTAAGATAGTAAAAAAATGATGAGGGCTACATCGCCCAAACCACACAAAACACAACAATAGATACCAACACAGAAGATGCAAGACAAAAAATAACCCACTTTCAATTATTTTCAGAAAAATGAAATTATAGATTCAAAACTTATATGTTACAGCTTCATGGGCTTGATTCATTACAAAAAAATCAAATCTCAAAGAAAACTATTATTCGGAGCCACAATTTGCACTAATGGAGCCACCTTCTACCACCCCCCCTAAACCCTTTTTATTTTACCCAATAGCCGCCCTAGAATGTTCTAGAAAGTACAACTTTCCCTTTTGTTTTGGTGCCAAAAGTCTCATCATTTGATTTTTGGCCCAAGAAATTTTTTTAACGAAATTCACGTTTTAGAGGGGCAACTTCATGGGGCCATAACTTTTGATCCGAGTGTCTGATTTTCTATTATTGCATATCGTTGGAAAGCTCTCAAATAGATCTATAGCATGCAAACCACTGTATGTTGGATCGGCCACTTTTCAAGTTGTTTCAGGGCCTCTAAAGTTTTATATTTGAATTTGAAGCTACATTGGAGAAATTTTTCGAGACAGAAACTTTAATTTCTCCCAAACCATTTAGGGTATTGAGGTGATTCTTTTGCGACTGGAAATGTTTTTCAGCTCTGCTCCTTCGAGTAAATTTTCAAGTTCATATGAGCCTGCTTAGGCCGACTTACTAAAAATAGTAAGTGAATGTTTTTCACTATTTTTGACTCCTAACTATCTCATTACCCTTAAGTTCTATCATGGAACTCAAAAACAACTAAAGAAAATAAAGAAAACATTTTTTTTGGGTGATACAAGATTTCCCTACATTGTTGGATGCTCCTACATCAAAAAATAGGACATATCTCATGGGAGCTAGGATCATAGTCTTTCTGCCACATACAACTATCTAAGATATCTTTGTGAAAAAGGAGAAATTAGGTAAAAGGTGTAGGTGGATCAAATAGATCCAAGAGTATGAGTTTGAGGTTAAAATAAATAAGCTAGTTAAAGGTTAAGGCTTAGCCAAATTAATGGTTGATGTAAATTTAGATGTACCCAAAGTACATTAGGTGAAATTTGACCCATTTTTTCTACATGTCAGTTGAAATATTGTCCTTGATATGAGAATATGATATTCTATTTAGAAATTTTGAGTTTTCCTTTAGGACTAAATGATAAGGAAAGAAAATTGAAGGTGGAAGCTCAAAGATACATAGTGCTCCAAGGTTAGTTAATGTGGAAAAAATTTCATGGTATTATTTTAAAATGCTTAGATGAGGAATAGTCTACAAAATTTGTTGAGGAATTCCACCAAGGATTATGTGGTGGGAATTTCATGTCAAAAACTACTACTTAAAATTATGAGGGTAGGTTATTGGTGGCCCATATTATTTAGAGATATGGATTTTTTTATAAAATAGTGTGATGCATGCCAAAGTTTCTCTTGTAAAATAAAATTTGTAGCTACTCCCCCCTTTACTACCATTTAAATAGAGGCTCCATTCTAGTAGTGAGGAATAGACTTTATAGGGGAGATAACACAAAATATATAGAATCCTCTATAATAAATGCTACCTCAAAAGTAGTCATTAAAATTCTATTAATTAATATAATTACTAGGTTTAATGTACCATCTAAAATAATTATTGATAATGCAATGTGTTTTAAATTCTAATACTTTTTGATGCATGTTCATAATATGGGATCTTATTAACACATTCATCCCTTTATTATCCGTAGGGAAATGAACAAGCTAATATGGGATCTTAATAACACATTTATCCCCTTATTATCCCTATGGAAATGGACAAGCTAATATGGGATCTTATTAACACATTCATCCCCTTATTATCTATAGGGAAATGGACAAGCTAAGTCCAATAGAAAATCATCATAAATATTATTTAAAAACCTTTAATGCAAATAAGAAAAGATGGGATGATAAGTTAATTTTTTTTGTTTAAGAAAATAGGGTGACATGCAAGATGGCTACTGAAAGGAGTCTATTTGAAATAGTCTACATCAAGGAGTCTAAGTTATCAATTATCCTTGAATTACTAATCTAAAAGGTGCTACAATAGATTGAATGGGAAGAAGTAGATGCCATTTCCCAAAGAGTGCATGAGTTGACTAAGCTTGAGAAATGAGAAGGGTTGCCCATGAAAGAATCTTGTTAAGATAACAAGAAATAAAATACCTCTTTGATAAGAATTATATCAAGAGGGAGTTATAGATTGGGGATCTTTTCCTCATGTGGAATTATAGGATAGAGGATAAAGGCAAGCAATTTGATGCCCTATGAGTGGGGGCCTACCAAGTTGCTAAAGAACATTGTCAAGGCACCTTTTATCTCAAGATTTTAGATGGAGAATTTATAGAGCTATAAATTCATGGTTAGCACCTTAAGTACTACTTATCTTGAGGATCAAGTTCTTTGAACCTTTGTATATTATTTGTCTCTTTTTATTGTATGTATTTTATCTTGTAAATAGTGTGTCATGTGTGCTTTTGTGTAGACATGATCCTTGTTTGATCATGATGAAGTGTTTTTGTTTGGGTTCTCATTTTTGTCTCTAATTTTATATACTCTCAGACAAGAGACACACATCCCCAACAAGAGCCAATATTGGCACCCCATTTTATTGTCTCTCTTTTCCCTATTATCACATTGTGTTGTGCATGTTTCCTTGTGTTAGCCCATCATTTATAATTGACTTGATATAGTCTAAGTGGGTTTTCCATGAGTTAATTTTACCTGAGAACTACCTTGAGACATACCCTGTGTTATCACTATGTGTCCAAGGTTACAAATAAAATCCAAAAAGTAAGTGTTGGGTTTGTTTGGGTCCTTTGTGAAGTCTATCTAGGTAGTTAAAATTTTAGACTTTTAGGGTTATCCATCTTCGTATGTCACTTTTCCAGTCCCCACCTTTTCCTTCTATCCTTGTTGGCGTGTTGAACTTCCCTTTCCTGGCATATCTTTTCCCTTTACCCCAACCTCCAATTTATGTAAGTATTTCAAACCATAGTTTCAAACCATCCCTTTCTTGTATACCTCATTTGGACCTCCCTCAACTCCCAATCCTAACTCAATATTTTTTGCTAAGTATTTTACCAAGGTCAAGTTTTTTATCTTCCTTCTACTCAAGTACCCTTCCTAAGTCACCCCCATCATTCCAATACCTTTCTCTCCAAAATTTTCTTAAGTATATTTGTCAAAATTTTAGACTTTCCCTTTCTATCATGCCTTCTCTACCAACTTTGATCCCTTGAATCTCAAACCCTTTTACTAAATACTCCTTTAGAGTTGGATTTTTTGTATTCCCTCTCCCCAAGTACCTATCATAAGGTAGGCCCAACTCTAGATCCTCAAAATTCTAACACTCTTATCTTTTCATATTTACTCATTCAAACTTCCCTCATTCCACATACCTTAATGATATGAGTTCCTCATCATCCCAAATCCTTGATGCCCTAATCGAAGGCATGAGTTATGGGTTATCCCCAACTTTAAAATTCTAAAAATCCCATGATTTTTACTATTCAAACTTATGTACCCCCCTCCAAATCTAGAATGCCATTAGTGACATGATTTTATGTGAAAACGTTTCAAATAATATTTTCTCACCTAGAAATGATTATCACTATAATGGGCATGAATTCATGCATTTCTAGAAAATAAAAAAAGGATAAAACACCAATAATATTTTTAATAATGTGGGTAAAGCTCAACCACTTTTCCAATAAACTTTCTAGGCACTTTCTTAACTTGCACTCTAGAACAAACAACAATATTGATTATATGTATACCTATAAATCAAGGAGGAACATCCCCACACATTTTCCTAGTACATCTAGGTAGATTTACTGTCAGAGTAATAATACATTAGCTAATAATTAATTAATCTTTAATTAATTATCATTCTGATTTATTCTCATGCACTTAAGCTAAAATTAGGAATTCTTTATTCAGTTAACTAAGTGTTTTTTTATGTTAACTGAAGTGAGCTATTATTAAATCATTTTGTCTCATCGCATGTGATGTTGACACTTGTCCTTATCTAATCCCTTTACCATTTAGGGTTGCTCCTATATAGCACTCAACTCTCATTGTATTATCTCTCTTATTCTCTCTTGAGCTTTCATATCATTTTGATAGTCTCTTGCTTTCTATAGCTTTTTCTTGTTGTGGAATATTGCACATATTGTTTGCAGATCTCTTGCGTAGAAGGTGTCTTTGTTTGTTGTTTGATCTTGTGGCTCGTATTTTTCACAATTCTAAGATGGTATTAGATCTTAGATTCAATGAGCCCTTTCTTGATTTATGAGTTTTTTTCTTCAATAAGGGTTATAGGTGTTGGACCTGGAATCCCCTTTTCGTTTTTTGCAAATTTTGGAGGTGGGCATTTTTTGGTGTATTTTGGTGTGAAAAGGACCTCACCGCTAGATTCAGAGCTATCAAGAAAGTCAGATTTGGATTTTTTTGGCCTAATTTGGACTCCTGAGGTTAGATCTATGAGGGTTTGAAGCGGTTACTTTTTTTCCAGATCCAGAGGGTAGCTACGATTTTGGAGCATTTTGGGCCAAAAAGAACCTCATGGTTGTGTTCAGGAGGCTGATTAGACAAATTTTGACTATAAATTTTCCCTATTTTGACATCGAGAGCTTCTAAGGCAAATTAATGCACACATTTTTATTAAAATGCAATGAAAAAAGGAGGTCAGCTTTTTTATTTCATAATTTTTTTGTTTTTCAAAAAATTATTAATTTTTGCAAAGGATTTAAAAATAAAAAAGTAGTTTTTAAATACTTTGGGGGTTGTGATTTTAAAAGTTGTTTTAGGCACATTTATTGGGTACCTATAGGGTACTACACCTGCAGCCCCTACGGGCCCCATGCCAACTACCAACGCTTTACAACCGACCTGTGGCGGCCACTTCAACTACCCAGCAGCAAGTTTATGTCGAGCTATCAATGGTTTCAAAAGTTTTATTGTCACCTACAATTTTTCCAACTGACAGTGATTTTTTTGATGAAAAATAGTCTTCCTCGACATATTTCGGGTGCAGTATGAATATTTCGGTATATGCAACTTTCCTAGGTTGTGGAATCTTTATGGCATATTCTAGCCAAATGCTTCAAATATTTTGTTAACTAGCTTTTTCTGGGGGCTAGCTTTTTCTGACATAGGAGAATATTCCTCGATGTCATGTTGACATCAGCATGACATCATCCATATGAATTCATGTGCAAGGCCCCAAGACCCCCTTTTTTGCCCTAAAGGAGGTGTTTTTTTCTTTTGGCCATAACTTGGGCGTACGATGTCAAATTTTGACAAACGAGATGTTGTCAGAAATTTGGTTCTACTAAATTTCCAATGGTGTGGGTCTCATCACCTGTTTTTGATGCAAGTGCATTATGCAACCTATTGAAGTCAGAGGTGTTATTTTTAATCCTGAGCTCATAACTTTTGACATGTTTCTCCATTTTTTGTGATTTCAACGACGTTGGGATGGTCTTTCAAAGCTCTTCATAGCTATCCATGCACTTTTTCCAGATTTCTCTCCTGCTCTCCAAGCACATTTTATTTAGTTTTTTGTGTTTTCACATTCTAGTGAATTACTTGGATGTCTTAGCTCTTGGAAACTTTTTGTTTGTGTGGGATGACTCATTTTTGGTTGTTCTTCATGTGTTTCTAGTATTATGTCCCATTTTGGCATTGTACAAATACTTTTCATGTGCATTCTCTTTTGTATATGCACTATGATAAAATGACATTCTAGTGTATATTTTTTGTGGATTTTGCACATCCTATTGTGCCTTTTGTACTTGTACCATGATATAAAGTGTCATGGAGGTTTGATGTTTTCCTTTGGTTTTCCATCACACCTTTTTCAAGTGAGTGTCCCTTCCATGATAGTAGTGAATCCTAGTGATTCTTGCCTCATGGATGTGTGCCTTAATTTGCACACCCTTTTATTTGCAGGTTGTTTATCCTACATGCACTTCTTGTTTGCACATAGTTTCAGTGTACCTATCTTGGCTTTCCCTTTTCAGCATTATGCGGGGTTTCTATTGTTGGTGCTAATGCTTCTTTGGTTTCACATTTGAGTGATCTATGTATCTAGTTATTGTTCCTATGTACTTTTTGATGTAGTGTACATCAGTGACTGGTTACCATTGCATTTTAGTGAGATGGAGCATTTACAATATGGACACTCTTTCATTCCTGATTCTAAAGGTGACCTTCCATTTTTATTTGATTAGAGACTACTGGTACCTATATTTTCAACTTACATCTTGCATGTTGAGTAGTGTAAAAAACCCAATGTTTATCCCAAAGAATTTACCTAAGTTTTAAACCACAGGTGAATAATATACGCTTGTAATTTATAGCGAAAAAAAATTTCTTTTTAATTTCAATAACAAGATGCAAATTTGAAATAATCCCATTTCAAACTCCCATTTCATTTATAAAATAAACATTACAAATTTCCAAGTAATCATTTCATAATACATAATCTCATGTAATTATAATATTTTCCAATTACAATTTCTTAGTAAAGATAGAGATACATGAATACATACATGGTCCAATTGCTTTAATGAAATAGAGATACAAATGGTCCAAATTTCCTTGCTTGCATACATCCTCAAATTTCAGCTGCTAACTATATGAGGGAGAGCATCACTCGAGCGCTTTTCCACCAACCATAGACTTACTACGGTTCCCCGCACATCTACCTAATTGGTAAGATAGCCCTATCCTTTGACAAAGAATGGTTTGGTAGACTCATAATACTAGCCTCCCTGAGCATGGTGTTGTATCCTACAACTAGAGCTGCCATACATTGGCTACAACCTATATGTATGGTGTTCCCTACCTAGTATGCAAACCTAGCTCACAATGAACCGACAATGTAAATAGTGGCTACTTACACTAATTTGGCCAAAGTTTGATATAATCATTCACTCATAAATGAAGTTATATGCTCACCCACCCCTTAGCTCAATTTTGTATTTTACCATTCATACTCTTTTTAACACGCATTCAACCAAAAAGGTAATGACATAACTAAGAGGTTACTCCCATTCACAAATTATCCCAACTCCAGGAACAACCAAGTTAACCAACCATGTTCAAAACTAACATCATCAACGAAGTACTTCAAGATAATATTATTTCCCAAATTTTATAGTCTATGTAAGCATATATATGGTTTATGACTACCTAGGTACTATTCATATAACAAATATAATCACATGATTCCATCATAGAGAATATATATATATCAATCAATAAGGTTTCATCAAACAAGATTTCACCAAAGTTGAAGCAAGCTCATCCAAAATAAGAAATAAATTAAGTTCATTCAAGCAGCTCAATATGCATACAAATCATCTTTTTCCAAACACTTGCATTCAGAAACAAATACAATTTCAACATAAAAAGAATGGAGTAGTGAAATCAGCATGTTTGGGATTATAGCTCCAAAATATTATGTTGCTTCCCAAGCTCAATTCCCACAGTCATGCTTGCTACTCCTACTAATCTCAACCTAACTCCAATTCTAGCCTCTCACAAATGCTCAACAAATTACAAATTCTCAAAGCAATCTCACTTTCCTCACTAATGCACTCAACAAATTATTTGTATAGAAAACTACAACAATAAGCTTCAAGAATGAATGATAAAAAATATGAATGAATAAGAATGAATGAGTGAACCAAAAGGTAGAGAATTTGCCTCTATTTATACTTAAAACTATGAAACTTAATGCTACAAATAAGCTCTTCAACCCGCCACCTTTTCTCTTCCAATTGCCACCACTCAACAACAAAACTAAATTCCCTTCTAAATGCATCGACTAAGCTCAAAGAAATGAAATGTGGCTATTAAAATAATTAATAAGTAAACACATACATAGTCCCTTTATTTCCAGCTTCTCAATATGGATGAGTTGCCCCTTTTTAACTGACAACAACTACCATTTTACCGAGTCAAACAAAGAATGTTCAACTATAGGTTTCCTATTTGCAAACCAAGTCGACTTTCTCCTTTAGCTTCAACCATCTTGTGGCTTGACAAATTCTTTATTCTCATATTTATCTATGAGTTGGTTTATGGACTTTTATTTACTTTATTCCACCTTTTATGGCACTACATATTACACATCAATATGTTGTGCACGAGTTTCAATATTAGCAACAACTTAATAAAATGCATCGCTTCATTTTAGTGTATCCTTAAGCGCTTTACATGCTTCAATAAATATTATTCACTTTGCATACAAACCATACATTACACACTATGTGCATTGCATTTAAACTTCCTTTCATCAGCACTATATATGCACAGCATATAACATAGCTTTATATAGTCATTTACCATTATATATGGTTTGCATTACATATGTGCCATAGTTTACTTTATAACATTTTTAATGTATAACAATATATATATGATATAACTTCAATAGTTATAATATATATATAATATATATGTTCTTTAAATCTATTATTTGCCAATCATAAATGTATATATATATGTATATTAATATGTATGTATATACGTATACACGTACCCATATACATATGTATAAATATATATATAACATTATTTTATATCCATAATAAATACATATATTTACATATTCATCAATCAGTATATATACATATATATATGTCATATATGTCCAATCGATATTCGCATGCATATGATATATTCATACATAAGTATGTGTAAGTACATCTATCTACGTAAATGTATGCACACATATAATCACATGTATGAGTTATCAAAATATCATACATATATACATTATATGTATATACTCATCAATTAATATATAAATATAAATACACAAAGCAAAACTTATACTTAACACAGAGATTTAGTTACTTAATCCAAATCAATAAAAAATCAAAGACTAAAACCAAAACCATTGCAAATCATCTCCAAACTATGACCGAAGGTTTACTTACGAATTCCTGACTAACTTGACTCAATTTGACCAAACTAGGATGTGAGTGTGTGATAGCTCAAATAGGCTCATTAAGGGTTACTGAACCAAACTCTTCCCTAGAGTGATACTCCCCCTCTCTTTTGGAGGCTTATTCTTTTCCTACATCCAACTTAGTGCATCATAATAGTAGTTAGCCGATAACATTACATTCATATGCATCATATATCATTTGCATTATCAAAGTATTGATGGCATTCATATTGCATTGCACATTCATCCATCGCATTTTCCATCAAAATATACAAAACATAATCATGTATTAAAGCATTTTAACTTATCAAAGTAACAATAAATAGGTAATAACACAATGGGGTGTAACATATTCCTCCCCTTGTGAATCATCATCCCTAATGATTTTAAGTATCAAACATGAAACATAGAACATAAAACATAACATTGTTTTTTAGGAATTTTCAAATTCTAGCAAAACATGAGGAAACTTTTGTTTAATTTTCACATAGTCCTCCTAAGTGGAAAAATCTTCTGCATACTGATCCCATTGGACCTTGCATTACAGAACCTCACTATTACGTAAGTGAAGCTTACATGTTTTGAGTACTCTGAGAGGCTCGATTGTTACTACTCCCTAGTCCTATACCTGTAAAGAATTCCAATAAATAACATGATTATCCCCTGGCATATAATTCTTAAGTTACGACACATGAAAGACATTGTGCATCTTGGCAAAAGTTGGTGCCAAATAAATTCGATAAGAAATAGGGTTAACTTCTTCAAGAACCTCAAAAGGGCCTATGTAACATGGAGCTAGTTTGGATGACTTCCCAAAATTTAAAGAACTCTTATGAGATTTAACTCTTAACAAAAATTTATCCCCTACTAAGAAATGTCTAGGTACCCGCTTGGAATCTACATAACTCTTTTTCCTATCATTAGCTTCCACTAGCCTTTGTTTAATTATACCAACTTGCTCCTCCATTTCTGATAGAATTTTTGGCCCAAGGCTTATTTTATCCTCTAGCTTATCCCAACTTATAGGAGTTCGACACTTCTTTACATACAACACTTCAAATGGAGCCATCTTAATTGCATAATGATAAGAGTTATTATACTCAAATTCGACAAAGGTAGGTATTCTTCCTACTTGTATTGTTGATCCATGCAATACATTCTCAGTAGATCCTCTAACACTTGGTTCACCCTCTCAATTTGACCATCAGTTTCCAAATGATATTCTCAACTTATGTTCAACTATGTCTCGAGTGAAGAAAATGAGGTTTGCCAAAATCTAGATGTCACACGAGCATCCTTGTCAGAAATAATCTTCTCAGGAATTCCATGTAACCTAAATACCTCTTGAATAAACTTTTGAGCTATAATAGGATATCCATCTGTTATATTCCTTGGAATAAAATGAGATACCTTCATAAGCTTATCCACCACTACTAGAATGGCATTATTCTTATTCCTCAACATTGGAAGACCTTGCACAAAATCCATGTAAATGACTTGCCATTTCCTTTATGGAACTTCATGAGGATACAAAAGTCATGCAAGGTGATGATGTTTTTTCTTCATCCTCTGACATTTTATGTAAATTGCTACAAATATTGTAGCATCCATTTACATTCCTTTCCAGAAGTACAATGGCTTCACATCAATCAACATCTTAGTTACTCTGGGATGTCCAAAATATGGTGCAGTATGAACTTATTTACACACGAAATTCCTTAATTCATAAGAGTTGGGCACATACATTCTTCCCTTAAACCTTAATAAACCATTAGGTTCAAAGTGAAATCCTTCATACCTTGGGTCTTGTGGATTTTCTGAGAGTTCTTTCTTGACTTGCTCATAATACTCATCACCCTTGGATTTCTTCAACACTTGACCCTTAAAATTAGTTTGAATTGATATCATCAAAGAGATATGTCTCCTATGAATTAGGGCATCTGTAACCCGATTTTCCTTTCCCTTGATATAGTTGATATTAAAATCATAATCAGATATCAATTCCAACCATCTCCTTTGTTGTGCATTCAGATTTGGTTGTAAATAAATACTTCAGACCGTGATGATCGGTCTTCAATTCAAAAGGTTTCCCCAACAGATAGTGTCTTCGCATCTATAATGCATGGACAACTACCGCTAATTCCAAATCATGTGAAGCATAATTTTTCTTATAAGGCTTCAACTTCCTAGACTCATAGGCTATGACTCACCCATATTGCATCAATACTCTGCCAAAACCTTCTCTTGAAACATCCGTGATGATAATAAAATCACCATCTGAATCTGGTACTTTTAGTATCGGAGTTGTAGTCAACTTTTCCTTGAGTTGGTCAAGTTATATCACTTGCCATTTCTCTAACCATTCAAACTTCTTCCCTTTTCTCTGTAATGAAGTAATGGGAAAAGCTATTCTAAAAAATTTTGCTACAAAATTTAAATAATAACCAGCTAGACCTATAAAGTTTCAAACTTCTAGCACATTCTTTCACACTGGCCATTCAAGCATTGCTTTATTTTTTATTGAATCAACTACAATCCCATCAACTGAAATCACATGACCCAGATACTACACTTCCTTTTGAAAGAAGGTACACTTTGAGAGTTTTCCATACAACTTATGCTCTCTTAAATGTTGGAGAATAATCCCTATATGTTGGAGATGTTCCTCTTCATTCTTGGAGTAGATAAGAATATCATCCAAGAATACCAGCAAAAACTTATCTAAGTATTCCTTGAATACATCATTCATCAAGTTCATGAATGTTGCAGGCACATTCGTTAGTCCAAAAGGTAAGAAAATGAACCCACAATGACCATACCTAGTCCTGAAAGTTGTTTTCAATATGTCTTCATCCTTGATCCTTTGTTGATGATAACCTGATCAAAGATATATCTTTGAAAACATTGTCACTCCTCGCATTTGATCAAACAGATCGTTGATACATGGTAACAAATACTTTTTTTTTATTGTTGCTTTGTTAAGCAAGTGATAATCTATACATAAGTGCAATGTACCATCGTTCTTCATGAAGATCATTGGTGCTCCCCAAGGTGAAACATTGGATCTAATCAACCCCTTGGACAACAACTCCTCCAATTGAGCTTTTAGATCCATTAATTCCATTGTGGTCATCCTATATTGAACTTTTGATATAGGTTATGACCCTAGAAAAATACTGATGGAGAAATCAAACTCTTTTGGGAGGTAATCTATGTAATTCATCTAGAAATACATCCACAAAGTACCTTAGGATAGGATAGTTCTCCATATCTAATTTTCCTGATTCCACCATCTCACCATCCTCGGCTTCTTGAAGGTCTTGGAGTCCATAGTATACTACGTCATCCTGTGAGATGAACTCATTGCAATCCTCAAGTTTTTTCCATTTTCACAACAAAAATTTGACATCCCTTCTTCTTTTATTTATGCATTTGTACAGTAGAGATTTTCCACAACTTAACTTCTCTATGTGTTCCTTGCAAGAATACCCAGTTCCCAAGATCATCTAAACATTATACAGTTTTTGCATGATAATCTACCTTATATTTGTGCTTCCACAACCAATTCATTCCTAAAATGACATCATATGAACCTAGGGGGGCTACATACAAATTTACTTTCATAGAGAAACTCAGAAGTTCAACCCTTGCTTCAAATAAATATTGCTCCACCTTAGCTCTTGTCTAGTTTGCGTACTCAACAATCCAAGAATATTCCATATAGCCAACTATTATAGAAATTTCACTAGCTATACTAGGAGAAACAATTTTTTTTGTAGCACCGATGTCAATTAGAATTGAAATAGGTGTACCAAACAAAGTACCTAGAATTTCCATAGGAGTAATATGGTACTTTGCCTGCCAGTTGTCTAGTGCTGCATGACTCTTCTATTGAAACATTGCTCATTGAGGAGGTAGAGAATTTCCATGTGGTTGTGTCCCTAGTGGTTTGTTCAGACACTGATTTGCATAGTGATCTCCTCCACATGTAAAACATCCTCTTAATGGCCCATTCCTTGATGCAAGCTTTCTAGAACCACCTTCATTTCTACCAGAATTTTTGTTATTGTTTTTATCCCCCCTGCAGTTCCTTTTAGATTCATTCCAATTATTACACAATCCCTTGTTCTCTTTCCTTTGAAAATCCTACCAGTCACTAGGCTTCTTCGGAGTTTTATTAGCTTGTGACCAATTTTTTTTTTTTATTCTTTTCACGGTAGGAAGAGATAGCTTTAAGCCCCTACTCTTGCTTAATGGATTTTTCATACACCAAGTCCATAGTAGTAGGACCGTGCATGTCTAATTCCCCTCTAATTTGGGCATTGAGGCCCATAATGAACTTCCTTATGTGAAACCACTCATCCTTTTGGTACATGGACATGTGCCTTAGGAGATGAGTGAATTTCTCCCAATACTCATTTACCAAGGAATCTCTTTTCTTTAAGTTCTAAAATTTAGTAAGCTTCTAGAAGATCATAGTAAAGCTAAGGTAGCCACCACTTTCAAAAAAAATCCATGAATTTATCCCAACTAAGACTTAAGGAACTTAACCCAAGCTTCATATTTTTTTTCTTTCACCATGTTGATTTTTCCCCAACTAGCTAAGAGGTTCCCCAAATGGCCTTTGTTATCTCAGAGTAATTCCTTATCTCAAAGTACTTCTTTATTTCCATGAGCTATGCTTCAGCTACATTCCCACTAGTGGTTCCCTCAAATTTAGGAGTGGTAACCTTCCTCATATCTTGAGATAACTCATTTGCAAGACTTTTCCTCTTGCTTCCTTCAAACCTAGATTGGGATTCATCATCATCATGATAACTTGACTATGATTGATGGGAATTTTCACCTTCCTCTCCATTAGGAACTTCTTTTTCTTGCCTTTCCATTCCTCTTACCTCTTGCTCGAGGTTTCCAATTCTTTCTTTAGTCTCATTCATCATGGCCAAAATACGATCCAATTTAGCCTCATATTTTTCTACACCTTGGCCTACCTCTTGGCTATCCCCAAGGTTGGTTCTTATTCTAACTATTTTCACAAGTAATGTTCCATCTAGAGGTTTCTATTTTAATTAGATCCAAGGAAGGTTTACTTAGCATTCTAAAAACTTTTCAAAAACAAACATTCATTCACAAAGAAGTTGAGAGAAGATTTTTGCACAAGATTTTTCCAAACATAATCTTTATTAAGAACAAAGGATTTCAAGTATCCTTGCATTTACATAGAGTGAATATTCAGATAGTCTAGGAAATAATATCCCTTGGATTCACTTTTTGATACTTACTAAGAGGGACATATCCCTCAAATTTTTGTTCCAATACATTGTCGAAGGGTGCATAACCTTCAAACTCATTCTTAGATATATAATTTCAAGGTAAATATCCATTTGATTCACCACTTGATGCTATTACAATAACTTACAACATTGGAAGAACATGAGGGTCCCTCAATATCATGGCAAGAATCACACTCCATTCCAAGGGCATATCCCTCGAAAGTGGTACATAATCTGATTTTGCAGGAGAGACAGGAGGTACAAAGTTAGCAGTCTCACACATCCTCTTTCTTTCTTAATTGATGCAGGATAGGGCATGACTAAAGGTCTTAGTGTTTCCTATCCTTATTATGTTATCGTAATTGGTCCCCTCTATGGTTCTAACAATGGCTTCCATTTCCTTCTTGTTTTTAAGGTAACACTCATTCTCGATTATTGACTTTCTTGCAGTCATCTTGAGACACATCATCCTGGCACAAGAAGTCCAGATATTAGACATATAATTTTGGATGAAAGCATAAAGAGCACATAGGTTCCAGATCTAAACCTAGTAGATCTGATACCATGTGTAACAAACCCAATGTTTATCCCAAAGAATTTACCTAAGCTTTAACCCACAAGCGAATAATATACGCTTGCAATTTATAGCAATAAAAATTTTCTTTTCAATTTCAATAACAAGATACACATTTGAAATAATCCCATTTAAAACTCCCATTGCATTTACAAAAGAAACATTACAAATTCCCAAGTAATGATTTCATAATACACAATCTCATTTAATGATAACATTTTATAATTTCAATTTCTCAATAAAGATAGAGATACATGAATACATACATAGCTTCCAAGAGCTTTAATGAAATAGAGATACAAATGGTCCAAATGTCCTTGCTAGCATACATCCTCAAATTTTGACACCAAATATATGAGGGAGACTATCACTCAAGTACTTTTCTGTCAACTAGAGACTTATTGTGGTCCCCTGCAAACCTACCTAACTGGTAAGATGGCCCTACCCTTCGACAAAGAGATTAGTTTGGTAAACTCATAATACTATCATCCCTGAACATGGTGTTGTGTCCTACATAACTAGAGCTACCATACATGGATATTACCTATATGTATCACGTTCCCTACGTAGTATGCAAACTTGGTTCACAATGAACCGACAATGTAAACAATGGCTAATTGCACTACTTTGGCCAAAGTTTGATATAATCATTTGCTCGAAGCGAAGTCGTATGTTCACCCACCCCTTATCTCGATTTGGTATTTGACTATTCATAATATTTTTAATCATAAAACATATTCAACCAAAAAGATGATGGCATAACTAAGAGATCAACTAGGTTACTCCCATCCACGGATTATCCTACCCCAGGAACAACCAAGTTAACCACCCATCTTTAAAACTGACATTGTCAACAAAGTACTTCAAGATAATATTGTTTCCCATATATTTATAGTCTATGCAAGAATATATAGGGTTTATGACTACCTAGGTAATGTTCATATAGTGAACATAATCACATAATTCCATCATAGAGAATATATACATGTATATATCAATCAATAGGGTTTCATGAAACAAGATTTCACCAAAGTTCAAGCAAGCTCATCCAAAATAATAAATAACTTAATTTCATTCAAGAAACTCAATATGCATACAAATCATCCTTTTCTAAACACTTTCATTCATAAACAAATACGATTTCAACATAAAAAGAATAGAGAAGTTGTAGAGGAGGGGGACCGACTACTCTAGACCCCAGGTCATGGGAGGGTCTAGAAAAATCAGCTGCCCTAATCTACCTCATGCTAAGGGATTGTTTAAGACAAGTTTGATGTTTAAAGGGGTGAAAAGGAAGGACAGCTAGTCTGCCACTTTCCTTTTGTCAACCTAAGAGGTTCAGGAGGTTAGGTGAGTGAGTTTCTAGAGTCCAGACTACAACTTAGGCAACTCACTACTAAAGGACTCCAACACAGGGACCATACGATAATGCGGTGTGTTGGCATCTCAGTTGGGTGTTGGCGTCCGTATGGACATTGAACGTAAAGTATAGTCTAAGAATTCAAAGAAACCTACTAACAACCCAACAAGTACAATTTGATATAATAACATAAATCAAAAGACAACTAAACTACTAAAATAACAAGAAGAATACTTTAACTTGATAGATAGATTGATTATGAACGAAATGACGAGCAAGAGTAGTAGAAATTCAAATTATGGTCGGTCCAACCTCCCACAAGCTTCACACAAATGAAGTACCTACATACACAACAACAACAACAAAATTGGGGTTGTGTATAGAGGATTGTCGCAGTCAATCCCGTGCTTTGGTGTTTCTACCTCCACGGAAAACTAGTATAGAAACAATAGAGAAATGTGATAACTAAGTATTGAAAAGAAGGTGTTATGCACTATGCTAAACAACAATATGCTATGAAATAAAACAATGATGCTAAGTGGAAAAGAGATAGAACAATTTCACCTTCAACCACGTGCACTCAAGGAAAATTGGAGAAGGTGTGAGCTCGCAAGCTTGGAGATGCCAACGTTTCCACAACAACAAGAGGAGTAAAACTAGTAGTGTATAAACTTGCAACTTCAAAGGTGGTGAAAATGGTTATGAATGAAGTGAGAAGAATGATAAGAAGATCAAGAAGTTTCCAAGAGAGTGAATTAATGAAGGAGATAGTCATTTGAAGGTGAAATTGGAGACAGAGGAATTGTTCAAGGTCTGTCAAGGGCACAGAGATGTTACACTTCATTGCTAATGGAGAGTTGTAACGCCTCTATGAATTCTAGAGGCAGGAATCCTGTCAGGATTGCAACGTGTCGTGCAGACGTCCATGAGCCGTGCTAGCGTCGCCGACATAAATTCCTCCACTAACACTAAAAACAACTACCAAGTGGATGGGAAACGCATGAAGGACATGGAATAGCATCATTGAATTTAATTTTTCTAAGGTAGGAGGTCCATAAATGTGGAATTTACAAGGCGTGCAAATTCATGCCATTACATTTTCCCCCACTTCAGTGAGCATAAGTGTCAGTGAATGTATGATAAAGTAGAGTAGAAGTTTAGAAATGTATACCTGAATCATCGAGGAAGCATACCGCAATCTAACACACTTGAAAGCACGGGAAGAGGAGATGGCTCCACAGGTACTCAATCTTGAGGAGAGTTGAAAAATGCACTGCAAGTCCATAGACTTACGAAAGGTGAACAAAAGGCTTTGCAAGTGCTCGGTCCTATAGAGGAGGCGCCCCAGGTGCTCGGTCCTAAAGTAAGTCAGATGTGAAAGGCTCTGCAGAGTCTGATGGGACCTTACAAGTGCTCAATTCTGCAAGGCAAGCTCGAGGTCCTCGGATCTCCAAGATTGATTGAAAAATCAACTTCACAAGTCCTACAAAGTAACATGTTAATCCACAAAAAAAAACATATTAGATAGCATAAAGCCACGTATTAAAGTAGATAGTCATGCAGATAATCAACAATTGAAGGAGAAGCTTTCAAAGGGGTCCCTTAGGAACCCTTCAATAGAAAATGGGTTCGCTCAAGGGACGTTCTATTTGAAAGGCAATGACATTTTTTTGCAAACAATTCTAGCATCAAGGAATCCTTTCAAAATATCTCTTTCATAAAGGAATTCAAAAGCAAGAATACTCCCTCGCAAGGGCAAGTTTTAAGAGTTCTTCATCAAAAAAAGTACTCCCTTCTGAAAGGAAAAAATTTAGATTCTTTCTTTACGAATCTGTGATGAAAGAATTTTTTTGCTAGGGATCCTTGTTGAAGAATGCAATTTTTGAAAAGTAAAGGATTTTCAATGAGGGATTCATTGGCCACTGAATACACCTTTTGAAAATTGAAGCAATATGATAGCCCCCCCTTAGTATGGTGTGTGCTAAACACAAAGGCATGTGACATCCTAACAAGAGAGAATAAAGTGATGTTGTGGCCCATGATACATGACGGGATGTAATCATGGAAATATTATCACACACGCGAGGGACAACACATAGGAACCACAACATCACGAAGCTAGCAAAGAAGAGAGAAAGATAAAAAGACAATGCAAGCAAAAATAAGAGGCAGGGGGATCTGATATTTCAAGATTAGAGCTTCTCATAGATATAAATAGATAGATATAATATAATAATATATATGAAAGTTTGTCATCAACCCCTACTAAATTAGACCATGTGAAGAAAGGTATGTGCAAAAAAAAAAAAAAAATTGGGTCAACATGGAAGGGAGGCCTAAATGCCCCCAACACTTTGCATCGTCCACAATTATCAAAAATTAAGGAACAATAAAGGAAGAATGATATAACATATAGAAGAATTTTACGACATATAGCACTCTTATATCCAAGCACCTACAAGGGTGACAAGGGTCCTCAAGGAACACATAAAACAATCATGGGGGAAGCACAACACACACAAATCTAATATATAGGTAAAAAATAGGTGCCTTCCTAGTCCTCATCAACCAAGAGGTTGTCATTTTCCCAATATAGATCATTATAAGGGGAAGGTGGATGAGCCTACAAGGGCGATATAGCAAGGGGATCACCCTCTGACTCTCCTATGATAAGATCCAAGGAAGAGGGCCCCTTGAGGTCTTCTTCGCTCAATTCTTGTGAGGTAAACGTAATTGATTTTTCAAAAATCACCAATAGAGCTGGGACATCGTATATTGAGTTGAACATGCACTTGATGGGAGTGTTATGTGTCAACTAATTAGGTGATGAAGGAGGTGCCTAAGATCCACTACCGACCTCACCAAAAGAATCGGGGGTAGTGAAAAACTCAAGGGACGTCGAGGTAGCCTCCATCACTAGGATGACACAAGTCAATGCGAAACCAGATTCTCAAGAATGTGATCCCTTCTTTTGACCCCATTAGAAGCAAGGTCATCTTCCAGTTTTTTTTTCATCGGGGAATGTGAGATCCCCATAGATGAGGTGGAAGGTGAGGAAGAAGCAAAGAAAACCACAGTAGACACCATCAAGGTTTCTGCATATCCACGAGCTTGGGAAAAGGTGGGATGTCTAGAAGGAACATCAAGAGAGGAGGCTCAACTGAAGGAGCAATGAAAACTTGCACACTTTCAGGGTGAGGATCATCCGTACTTGCAAGGGGAGTCGGAAGCAAGATCGACGCAATGGGAACTGAAGCACAAGGGGTGAAAGAGGAGAATACAATAGAAGACACTGAAACAAGAGATGCTAGCTCCCCTTCCTCATTCTATAAAGAAGCCTGCTCAATGGCCAGAGCCTTCCTTGACACTTACGCTCATATAAAAGGAAATTTCTTCAGCTCCAAGAGCTAGATGATACAACTTGAGGAGGAGCAAAAGGCTCATGTTTTGTCATCGAAGTGTATATCACAGTCGTTACTGGTGGTGGGAGTGACTCTTGGACAAGAATAAGAGGAAGAGATGATGGAATAGATACCGCAACCAATGGGGAAGCAAAATCAAGCACTTTAGCAATGGGCCTCTTCCCATTCACTACCTTGGGGGTGGGAGTAGTACGAGGCTGCAAAGGCCAAGACGTAGGGGCGACTCCATGGGGACCCTTCCCCTTACCATACAAGACGAGCTACAACACTGTAGGTAAGATAGGAAGATCAACCACCTGACGCTTGGCCTTCCACCAAGTGGGCACCATTGGACTCCCCAAGGGATGCATAGGGGCAGAAATATAAGGCACCACAACTGGACGAGAGGTAGAAACAAGTGGAACTGTAGAGGAAGAAGAAGGATCTTGAGCGTGAGCAGGCTTCCCCCTCCCCTTTTGAGAGGAAGAAGCAGCATGTCGTTGCACTATAGGGTAAGTCATTCTTGGTTGCACCTTGCCCTCGGTCATATACTTAATGTAATTTTGATAAAGCAGGTCCATTCTTGGAGGAAGCAGACCGACCGAGAAGGATCAAAAATGATCTAGCAAATATCCCCCATGCAATACCAATGATTGATATCCAGTTTCATGCACAACATGCATTGCACCTTCGTGAGATAATTTTAGACATTTATTAATAACAAAAGCGTCTCCATTCATGAAAGCTAGCCACGAGATGCCTAGCTTCACTCTGAACAAGTTAGATTTTGGAATTATGTCAAAGACAACATTCACAACCCTAAGTCCTACTAGGACAAAAAGAGTTGTAGAACCATAAGGAGCAATAGAGAGGCCATCATGGGTATGTATAGTGGTCTTCATCTTTTCATATTCCTCCCTCTGTAATAAATTTAGCAAAATAGTCTCCTCTATAATAACATTCACATGACTCGTGAAATCCACAAGGACTCTTGTCATAATGTTTCCATTGATGCAAGTGGGAATATATAGAGGAGAAGCTTTGTTATTCATGGGAAGATCCTACAATGTAAAAGTTATATCTGGTGAACAAGTCACACATTGAGGGGGAGGACTGGGAGTAAACAAAATCACATTTACGTACATTGAGGCCTCAAGAGAAGCACCAAAAGGACGAATAATCATATTCACAGAGAGACAAAAATGAGTCCTTATAAATTTGCAATTCATTATTTTCCTTAGCCATAAACTTGTTCGTATTCTACTTTTTACCATCACGGCAAAGGTACCATCATCGATGCAATCCTATATCTCATGATGCAAGCGCGTACAACATTCAGTATCATGCCCATGGACACGATCGTATTGGTAGAATGCATTTCCATCATACCAGTTAGGGTAAGGTTCTTTAAGGGGTCAAGGATCTTCCAAGGTTATAACTTTATCCTTTAACAACTTCTTCAAAATAGAAGAGTAAGATTCAGATAACGTTGTAAACTGCCTATTGCATTTGAGGCCCTTATTATTAGATGCAACGACTACATTCGCAACAAATTTTATTTGTCTTAAAATTGTTACAATAGACCTTCCCTCAGGATGGGACCATGAGGAAGATCCCCCGAACTGAACCACCATATGCTAATACTCTCACAACGCCACATACGAATGCGTGAAAGAAGGATACTTCATTAAGGCAAGCGTTTCCTACCAAGGTCTTTGCAAGTTGCCTATGAACACATTTTGCACATCTGAGTCAAGTAGTGGGTAGGAATTTTGTGAAAAGAGTGCTTGATATTGAGAAATAAAATTAGTAATCTTCGCATGCTCTCCTTGCTTACATCGGATGAGATCTAAGAAGGTCATCTTCGACCCGATGTTAACCTGAAACTACTAGAGAAATTGATTGACAAGTTGATCGAATGATAATATGGAGTTGTCAAGCAAGGAACAATACCACTCTAGTGTTGTATTCTTGAGAGATCAAGGAAATAATTTGGCCATTAGGGCATCATGGTGAAAGAAGTTTGTACACATCGCATTGAAAGTTGACACGTGTGTTTGAGGGTCTCCTTTACCATTGTATTTTTTAAATTTAGGAATTTCCATCCCTTAAGGGATGGGAGTGTTCAAAATCATCACCGATAAAGGACTATGTCGGAAGAAAGGTTGAAAGATGGGCTAGGCAGAGGCTTGGGACACACTCACCAGCCGGTTCTGCATTTGACCCAATTTTTTTAGTAGGGCATTCAAAATAAGGTCGGATGAATAAATAGGGCTAGTGGAGCCTCCACCAGAACCACCACCAAGACTACCGCCAGAGCCACTACTGAAGCCACCGCCATAGCCGCCACTGAAGCTACCTCGTAACCACCACCATGACCACCATTGGAGCCACCGTCAGAACCACCAGACATACGAAAACCACCAACCCCCATTTCGCTATAAATCCAACTTCCAAGGACAAAGCTACCCCCAAGAGGAATAACATTGAATCCTAGGGTTATTCTGCTTGCTTTGATAGTGGGGGGCGAAGCAAGAGCAAAGATGTTGACAGAAGGGCCTATTTTAGCCATGCATATCGATGTCATAGGCATCAAGATGCAAATTTGTCTCCCATAAGCATCGAGCACATAACCTCGGGTAATACTTGACCTAGAATTGTAAGAAGGGACATATGCTTCTTTGAAGTGGTAAGGCCATGGATAAAATCTATGTCTGTTTGATCCTTGTTTAGCATATATTTGATTTTATTAACAACTCTAGTGGGCCTATCCATGTTTTGATCCTTCCCCAAATGATTCTCGAGATCTAAAAGCCTCCTATCCAAAGAAAGAAGGTGTTATGTGGGAATGGTGACAACATCATCCTCATTCATAGATGGGATTGTAGGGGAAGCAGGAGGAGTGGGAATACGAGTGGTTTCATCAAAGAAACTCGTTTCAATCCCCAACACCATCTCCTGAGAAGAGAGATCCATAGTGACCCTTCAAAAGTCCATCTCTAAGTGTCGCACACTCCTAACTATGTATTCAAAAGTTGTAGACTAAGTTGTGAAGCTCATAAAGCATCACAACACACAAACCCATAACCTACATAGATACGAGAGAAAGAATCTCAACATAAAGAAATAGATACTGCAAGTTTTGCATCAGGTCACCAAAATGTAGACGAGGGGGACCGATTGCTCTGGACCCTAGGTCACGGGAGGGTCTAGAACAATTAGTTGCCCTGATCTACCTCATGCTAAGGGATTGTTTAAGACAAGTTTTATGTTTAAAGGGGTAAAAAGGAAGGACAATTGATCTACCACTTTCCTTTTGTCAATCGAGAGGTTCAAGAGGTTAGGTGAGTGGGTTTCTAGAGTCCAAACTGCAACTTGGGTAGCTCACTACCAGAGGACTACAGCGTGGGGAATGGACGATAATGTGGCATGTTGGAGTCTGTACGAAAAGAGAACGTAAAGTACAGTATAAGAACTTAATGAAGCCTACTAATGACCTAAAAAATACAGTTTGATATAATAACAGAAAACATAAGACAACTAAGCTACAAGAAATAACAAGAAGAATACTTTAACTTGATAGATAGATTGATTACGAATGAAATGATGAGCAAGAGTAGTAGAAATTCAACTTACGATTGGTCCAGCCTCCCGCAAGCTCCATACGAACTAAATTCCTACACACACAACAACAAAAAAATGTTGGGGTTGTGTATAAGGACTGTCACAGTCATTCCCCTACTTTGGTGTTTCCACCTCCATTGGCAAACAGTATAGAAATGATAGAGAAATGTGATAAAGAAAGTATTGAAAAGAAGGTTCTATGCATTATGCTAAACAAAAATTTACTACGAAATAACACAATGATGCTAAGTGGAAAATAGATAGAACAATGTCACCTTCAACCACATGCACTCAAGGAAAATGGGAGAAGGTGCAAGCTCGCAAGCTTGGAGATGCCAACGTTGTCGCAACAACAAGAGGAGTAAAACCAGTAGAGTATCAACTTGCAACTTCAAAGGTGGTGAAAAATGTTGTGAATGAAGTGAGTACAATGCTAAGAATATCAAGAAGATGCCAAGAGAGAGTGAATAAATGAAGGAGATAGTCATTTGAAGGTGAAATTGGAGGCAAATCAATCATTTCAGGTCGGTCAAGGGCACAGAGATGTTACACTTCATCACCAATGGAGAGTTGTAACGCCTTTGTGAATTCCAGAGGTAGGAATCTCATCAGGACAATAGCATATCATGCTAGCATCCTTGACAAAAATTCCTCCACCACTAAAAACAAATGCCAAGTGGATGGGAAATGAATGAGGGACGTGGAATAACATCATTGGATTTAATTTGTCTAAGGTAGGAGGTGCATAAATGGGGAATTTGCAAGGGGTACAAATTCATGCCATTATAGTAGTAAAATCAACATGCCTAGAATTATAGCTCCAAAATATTATGTTGCTTCCCAAACTCAATTCCCACAGTCACGCTTATTGCTCCTACTAAGCTAAGCCTAACTCCAATTCTATCCTCTCACAAACTCTCAACAAAATATAAAATCTCAAAGCAATCTCACTTTCCTCACTAATGCACTCATCAACTTATTTGCATAGAAAACTATAGAAAAGAGAAAAATAAAATCAAATTAATAAGAATGAATGAGTGAACCAAAACATAGAGAAGATGTCTCTATTTATTATAAAATTGAGAAATTTAATGCTACAAACAAGCTCTTCAACTCGTCACCTTTTCTCTTCCAACTACCACCACTCAACAACAAAACTAACTTCCCTTCTAAATGCATCGACTAAGCTAAAACAAATGAAATATGACTGTTAAAATAGTCAATATGTAAACACATACAAAATCCCTTTATTTCCAGCTTCTCAATATGGATGAGTCACCCCTTTTTAACTTATTGCAATTGTTATTTTACTGAGTCAAATAGAGAAATATTCAACTATAGGTTTCCTATTTGCAAAGCAAGTCGACTTCCTCCTTTAACTTTAGCCAACTCATGGCTTGACAAGGTCTTTATGCTCATATTTACTTTTGAGTTGGTTTATGGACTTCTATTTTTTGTATTCCACCTTTTGTGGTGTTGTATATTACACATCAATACACTGTGCATGGGTTTCAATATTAGTAATAACTTAATAAAATGCATTGCTTCATTTTAGCACAACCTTAAGCGCTTTACATGCTTCAATAAATATTATTCACTTTGCATACAAATCATACATTATACACTATGCACATTACATTTAAACTTCCTTTCATAAGAACTATATATGTGCAACATATAGCCTGGCTTTATACAACCATTTACCATTATATATGGTTTGCATTACATATGCGCCATAGTTTACTTTATAACATTTTCAATGTCTAACAATATATATATATGCTATAACTTCAATAGTTATAATACATATATATATATATGTTCTTTAAATCTATTAATTGCCAATCATAAATATATATTAAAATAATTATATATATATATATATGTATATTAATATGTATATATATGTATACACGTACCCATATACATAGGCATTAATATATATTATATATATAACATTATTTTAATATCCATAATAAACACATATTTGCATATTCATCAATCAATATATATATATATATATATATATATATATACATGTATATGTCATATATGTCCAATCAATATTCTCATGCATATGATATATCCATACATAAGTATGCATAAGTTTGTCTACCTACAATATATATGCACACATATACTCACATGTATGAGTTATCAAAATCTCATATATATATATATATATATATACATATATACATTCTATGTATATACTCATTGATTAATATATAAATATAAATACATAAAGAAGAAATTACACTTAACATGAAGATTTAGTTATGTAATCCAAATCAAGAAACAATTAAATACTAAAATCAAAACCATTGTAAATCATCCCCAAACTATGACCGAAGGTTTACTTACCAATTCCTAACTAACTTGACTCAATTTGACCAAACTAGGATGTGAGTGTGTGATAGCTTAAATAGGCTCATTAAGGGTTACCAAACCAAGCTCTTCTCCTGAGTGAGACTCCCCCTCTCTTCCAAAGGCTTGATTATTTTCTTGCATCCAACTTAGTGTGTCACGAGAGTAGTTAGCATATGCATCATATATCATTTGCATTATCAAAGTATTGAAAGCATTCATATTGCATTGCACATTCATCCATCGCATTTTCCATCAAAATAGACAAAACATATCATGTATTAAAGCATTTTAACTCATCAAAGTAATAGTAAATAGGTAATAACATAGTAGGTTGTAACAAGTAGTGTCATTATGGTCACTCATTCAAATTCATATGCCATTTGTATTTTCAAGTTCAAATGTTTTCCTTTGTTTGCCTTCTGATTTGAGTAGTGTCATTGAGGACACTCGTGCAAATTATTGTCTCTCTTTATCAGTGTTCTTTAGACTATTTGGTACCTATATTTTTGACTTGTATCTTACATGTTGAGTAGTGTCGAGGTCACTCATACAGATTCATGTACCATCTATATCTTTGACTTTTCAAATGTTTTCCTTTGTTTTCCATCTAATTTGAGTAGTGTCGTTGGGGGCACTCATGCAAATTATTGTCTCCTTGATCTTGATATTTATATCTTTGATTTCTAGATGTTTGCATTTTTTTACCATCTGATTCGAGTAGTGTCATTCAGTGCACTCATGTAGATTCTTGTTATCTTGATCCTAATTATCATTTTTCAAAGGAGGTTCTTCATTTCAACACCATATCAGTCATCGTTCGATAGTTGTCTATAGCTTCTTCATGCTTCTGCAATGTTCTACATGTTCCTCTTTTTCGGGACATTGTTTTGGTTAAAGGCTTCTTAGCCCTTCACCTTGATTTGGAGGCATTTTTAGTCCTTCATTTTCCTTTCTCTCTTTTGGAGAGGAGTTTTTCCCTTGTGTTTTTCTTCTTTTCTCCAGTTTTGAGAGATCTTTTGTTTGTACATGTGTACCTCACTAGGCCTTGTTTACCAAGACCCATCATACATTCTCTTTTTAGGGTTTTTAGCTACTCCCTAAGTTCATCTTAATGGGGGTGTTAGAGTAATCATGCATTAGCTAATAATTAATTAATCTTTAATTAATTATTAGTCTGATTTATTCTCATGCACTTAAGCTAAACTTGGGAGTTCTTTATTCAATTCACTAAGGGTTTTTCTATGTTAACTAAAGTGAGCTATTATTAGATCATTCTATCTTACCGCATGTGATGTTGACACTTGTCTTGATGTAATCCCTTTACTATTTAGGGTTACTCCTATATAGCAATCAAACCTCATTGTATCATCTCTCTTTTGCTCTCTTGAGCTTTTATATCATTTTAATAGTCTCTTTCTTTCTGTAGCTTTTTCTTATTGTAGAATATTGCACATATTGTTTGCAGATCTCTTGCATGGAAGGTGTCTTTTTTCGTTGTTTGATCCAGTGGCTCGTGTTTTTCACAATTCTAACATTTACAACACAAGTTATGGAAAATGAGACCCAATAGGCATGGGCATCTTCTATAATACATTATTTTGTGGGTCAATCTGGTGAATCTCCATCAAAGCTTCTACCAATAGGAGCTGGAAGCGACAAATACTCTTAAAGAGTTGTAGTAGTTTTTCTATTGTTTCCAGATTTTTAGTTGTGTGTTCTGGGTAGTTTTGTTGTAGGTACGATATTGGGTTTCCTTGTTTTTTGTTTATACAACTTATGGAGATTTGGTTTCAATTTCTTTTAAAACTAATTGTTTGTTGATGTTTATCTTTGGAAACTTTTAAGACAACGTTTTGTTTAAGGGTTTTGGGTCCCTTCAAAACCCATTTTACCTTAATCAAAAATAATGAGGAACTTATTTATTTAAAGAATGGGTGAGAGAATACTGCCAATGAGGAACTTATAGCTTAGGTGATTGGCTTATCTATGAACTTGGAAAAAATTTCAAAGATCACAAGGTTGGGGATGGGGCTCTATAAATCTTCTTCAAAGATAATGAGAAGAGAAAATGGTTAAATTTCACTCAAGCTATGAGCACACATCCATTAAATTCATATGGGTTGCAGTGGCAGAACTTGTGATGAAGTAAGTGATTCTTAAGGATGATTCAAGTCCATATATGGTATCACCTTACTTTGCTAAACCATTTTAGACACATGATTTTTGTTTAACTTCATTTCAATCTCTCAACTTCAGTTGAACACTCCTTTAGTCATCCATGAAGGGCTTATTTTATTAATTTTAAATCATATGAAGACTATGAACCCTAGCAAGGAAACCCTAGGTAAATTAGTGAAGCCTCAAAAGATAAATAAGATTGGGATTGAGGAAATTTTGGATGAGGAGTCCTCTAATGCCTGGGATGGTGAGACTTATGAGAACTAAAGTGAAGGGTAGGATACTGAGAGCTATACCCAATTTTTATGGCAATTCCATGGACTTAGAGTTTGCGATATGCAAGGAGGATATTACGCAAGCCAAAAACAAAATAAAGGGCAAGAATGATATGCTCGAGGTGCTTATAAAATAAGGGAAAGGAATTTTTTTTCTTCATGGTCTGATGATTCTTGGTCTACAACTAGTGGGAAGGGTAAATGTTTTATTGATAAAGAGGAAATTATTTTAGGAACTAGTATTAAGAGGAAAGCTAAACCCCCATCGATGAGGAAGGGGAAAGAGAAAATTGGTAACCTTGAAAGGTAGGAAACTGATAAAGCTACTAATGGGAATGAATTTAAGCTATTGGAGGAGGCAAATTATATTATTGAGGATTATACTAATAAAGCTACTGAGAAAATTGAGGTGGTGGAAATAGGAATGGGAATTCTTTTTCCTCCCATTATTGATCCTATCTTGAAAGTTCTTATGGAGTTACCATCTTGGTCTCAAAATTTTTTAATAGAAAGGACTTAGGAGAGGCTCCGAGTACTATCAAGGATGCGGTTAACTCTACACATGGGATGACCAAATGGTTTTATGTTGAGATTAACCACATAAATATGAAGTTGGAAATCTTGCATGAAAATATGGATGGCCATATTAAGATTCAAAGGTCAAAAGAGATAAAAATAATGAAGGATGGGAAGCCACCCCTAACGTGGAAAAACTTGAAACAAAATTGAATGCCATTAGGAATGATCTCAAAGACAAGGTGAATTGTGTAGACAAATAGAAACAATATATGGAATGTAAAATTATTGCAATATAAGAAGACATCAATGACATAAAATGTAACCTTGAGCAAGTGGTTAAGGTGAGACAATGCACAATCTAGAATAGTATTGAGGGGATTCGTATTCTATTTGAAAATTTGAAGGACCTCCATGAAGAGAATCTAAGCTAGGAGAACAAAAAAGAGGAAAAATAACCAAGCTGGGCCGAACACTCATACTCATGGGAGTAAGAAAAAAAATTGATGAGGAGAAGAAAGATTTGATGAGTTTTTTAAAATCCATGATAACTTCTACTAGCATGAAATGGAAGCTACTTAAACTATAAAGAAACTATAGTGTGTTCTTTATTGTTGTTTTATTTTCTATATCTTTTTTGTTCATGTGTTGTTTTGTTATTGGATTGTTGATGACCTATGGTTATTTTTTGTTTTGCTATGCTTATCTTTTTAGTCTAATTTTTGTAAAGGGTTTCAAGGTACCTTCAAAACCTATTTTACCTATAATAAAAAACAATTAAATATAACATTGTTTGAGTGTCTCAAGGATTTTTCTATGTATTTTCTTGATAGGCTTTAATAGTTGATCAACTCTAGAGAAGGCCAAAAAATCATTCTAAATCTTTTTTAATGTATACGTTGGTGCGAATAGAGGTATTAGCTCACTAATTACACTATTGGGTCCTTTTCAAACATTATCACTTAAGTTTACTTATGGTACACATAAGATACTTATCACTTTATGTCTCATATCATAAGATTAAGACACTTGTCATAATCTTATGTTTTACTATGTATCACCTTGGTTTATATAACCAAGGGTCTCTCATACATTATACCTTCATTATATTTATACTCTTTGATAGGAATATAGTATAATATTGTCATACTGATCTTTTGAGTATCTTGTGCTTTTCATTAGGATTTTAGGTATTGGGTGGCTATCTCCGTAGATAAATCTTACATGGTATCAAAGAAAGTTGAGTGCCTTTGATTAGTATTTTAGGAGATCTTTAGTAAAAATCTTATATTTTCTTGAAGCATTGAGTATGATCTTCCCTTGCATCCTTAGATGATCTATAGAATCAAAAAGGTGTGATATAAATACCAGATTCATGTACTTCATAATGGTTCTATCAGATTGTATTCATTATGATCAATTTTTTTTTTCAACATATAGCCTTATTTTGGTAATTATAATGCATTGAGATCAAAGACCACTTATTTTTTATTGAAAGTGGAAATTATAATAACGTTAAGTATAAAGTGCCAAAATCATATTTACTTGGGGGTTCTATGATTGAGTGATTTAGGGGGGTGGTTGTAGTTCTCCATTTCCTTTTATTGAAATAGTTTATTTCTTGATTACTTTGAGGAAATTTCATGGGTATGTCAAATCATCCTTTATTTATTGAATTAAAAAGAGGGAACTATAAGGCTTGGAAATATGGTATGATGAAACCTTTTTTTATGGTGTAACCTCCTACCTTGCTTCTATGAATTGGTTCCTCAGCCACCACTTGATTGGGAGAACAAAGATTGGTTTCCTAAGACTAGTCATATTGTTGGAACTATGTGTCTTCAATTAGATACCAACACAATGATTATCCTCTCATATTTTGATTCCCCTATTTCTTTTTGGACTAAAATTTGGGATATGTACGGAGATCTAGATGATCCTTTTTGGATTGTTCAATTCCCCTAGATGATTGTGATAATATTCTATATGATGAAGATACATTAGAAGTGTTAAATATGTGGAAACATTTGAATATAAAAGGGCAATAAAAAATTCTCCTTCTCCTCTAGAGATAAAAATTGGTTCTTCTTTTATGATGTGTGATGAGGTAAAAATAACCTCATCATAATAAAATAATAAATTCCTATTCCATATATGCAAAATCCTTATCCTCTTCCAATTAATAAAACATTAGGAGAAATAATTGCTTGTATTTTAAGGAAAAATTATACAAACTTTATTTCTTGTGATTTATTGAAGTATCAAGCCAATACAGATTTAATGGGTTGTTTTGAGTATTTTGTAGGATAATAATCGATCATCAAGCAGCAGTTGGAAAGCATTCCACCAGCATGTGCTCTAGAAAATATTAAAGATGTGCGCTGAAAATATCCTCTAGAACTTTAGGTTGATGGACCGAAGTTATAGTTGCCATTAGTTTTAATTTATGTTATGATTTTAAGTTCAAAGACTTCATGGCTTGACTCGAGCCTCTTTAATATCTATGTAGTGGGGGTTAAAGACATAAAAGTTCATTTGTAATCTGTTATAGACTTTTTCAATGGTCATCTATGCCATTTGAAATATAGGACTTAGTTAGAAATTTTTCTATAAAGATGTAATCTCCAGAAGCAAAAGATAACACGAAATATAGTAATGTTATGCTATCAACATGTTTCCTAAATACATATGAATAAAGAGATTATTACATATCAATTTATGAGTTGTTGAGTATGGATGGAAATTATTTTTAATGGAAGAACTTTCGAATCAGTTGTGTATGTGACCTAAGGACGAACATAGTAACCCACGAGCTAGCCACTCGAGGGAGAGTAGATTAAATAGATGAGTATTTACTTTCTGTTGTTTTTATTGCATGCATGATAATTATGATTATAGTCACTTGCATATGTTAAATCTTGTAGGATTCATTAACACTGTTGTTGTAGAGTCTGAAGTTTCAGAGCACTCACTATCTATTATTTCTATAGTAAGCTAGTTGTTGTGAACCATTTATTTACTGTATTCAATTAGATGTTTCCTAAGTTTGCTACTTATGTAGTTCATACACTTTTTATTTTAATTGGTTTTATGCTTTCTTATTTAGTTATCATGTTTTCTAGGTTAATCATTTTATGCTTTCTAGTTTAATGTACTCTCAGCTTTCTTTAAGATAAATTATTTTCTAGTTAGATAGTTAGGTGGCCTTAGGTTAAAAATTAACATTAGTTTCTCTAAAAATATAGAAAATATAAGGGAGATAGTTGAGTCTTCTTCTATTGAAAACTGCCCTGGTTGGTTGACATATTGAACTTTTATCTTCCAAAGTAATGGGACTTAATGACAACCTATCACTTTTTGGTGCCATTGTCGGGGACATAACTTTCTTGCTTGAGTGTTAATAGGAGACACCTTGAATACCTCTTTTTAAGATAAAATATCCCCCTTTGGCTTCCTTTTCTACATGGTCAGGAAAAGAGGCCCTCGCGAAAGATTTATACCAAAGACCCCCCCAAAATACATTCCAATCATACATAGGGAGGCCCAAAGCTCAAAGGACCACTTTGTTGATGAAATAATCAAGCCTAGCCCACCCGAGGCTTTCCATTATCTTCCCAAAGATCATCCAGTAGAATAACCTGTCATCGAAGAAATTATCTTAGAGGAACGTATTCCTTTGAACATCATGGGTGATCGTAGGGTTGAGCCTAACTAAAATAATGCCAACAATAATAACAATGATCCTCAACCACCTCAAACATCCATGTATCCTATTACTCTGGACGTAGATGATGATACCATAATGAAAAATATCTCTCCAGCTTTCCTGCCAACTTTTCGTGTTTTTTCCTCAGAAGACCCGAACCAATTTCTTTTCGAATTCAAGGTCCTCAGTCAAATGTACGACTATAAAAATGAAAGATTTTTCCTTCTACCTTGAAGGATACAACCATGAATTGGTTTATGGGGTTATCTTCAGGATCTATTACGTCTTGGGAGGATATGGAGAATGCTTTTCTACATAAATACTAGAGTTATTGTAGGGTGTGTGATCGAAAAGAGGAGTTGTGTAAACTTAGAAAAAATGAGGATGCGAATCTAGAGGACTACCTAGATAGGTTTATTTTCTTGACTAAACGATGTGGAGAAGAGACCATTAGTGACGACATTCTCAAAACCATATTTCTTACAGGACTCGATGAGGATGCAAGGCGAAGCCTTGATTTGATGGGAAAAGGAGACGTACATCTCAAATGGACCTTGAAGAAATATGTAAGTTGTGTCAGAATTTCTCATGTACCCATGGAGTAATTCACAAAACTACTCTTTTTAAAAGGTCCAACGACATAGGTAAGCTGTGGGAGGAAATAGCAAACCTTAAAACAGACATACTCGTTCAATTGAACACTACTCTAGATGGCGTACAAGCTAAGACACGTAATCCTAAGACCTTGTCCATTTATTGTCCTAGATACCGAAATAAACACCTATTGTGAGAATGTCCCTTAGAAAAGGTTAATGTATTTCAACTTTGTGAACAAAATCATCCTACAAACTAGTGTGAGATCCTTACTGATCTCAAGAATTTCAAGAAAAGGATTGCACATGTTGAGGAAGAAATCAATGTGGTAAATCAACACCGAGGAGGGAACTTTCCTTATGGACAGAATTATAATCTCGCTTGGAAACCTCAAAAAAATTGGGTTGGTAATCAATGGACCCCATCATGGCTTCAACCACTGCCTGAACAGCCTAATTGGGGAAATCCCTATTGGGGACCCCCTGAATGGGCGAACCAATCATGGGGAACTCAGCAGTGGCCAACCCAAACTCAACAACAGTGGTATCCACAACATACTACTCCTCAATGGAATCAAGGGCAGAATCAATTTTGTACTAGGCCTCGTAGGAATCAACAACAAAATTTGTTACCTCCACCCCATAATCCTCAAAGTGAACAGATAAATCAGCCTCAGCTCCCAACGCAGCCACTTCCCAATCTAAAGAATAATTGATAGAATACTCCGATATACTCTATGGAACAAGATAATGTTACCGGACTTAATGCCATACATTGTGGAAATGTTTAGTTGCGCTCGAATCGAACGATTCAACCACCAACCGTTGAAGAAATTATGGACGAGCCTACTCCTAAAACTCCTGAGAAGGATACTCCACCCAACCATATTGTACCTCCTTCAACAGTAGGAGTTGTTGACTTACCTTAGGAGGAGGAGGAAGGTCAGTCTCTGATTGACCTTAGAAAGGATACCTCTCCAAAAGAGAAAATTCAAGCACCATTTCCAGAGCGTCTGAAATTGACAACTTCAAAGATACTCCGAAAATATCTTGGACCTCTGAAACTGCATTAATTCAAGAAATAGAGAAGGAGCAATCTCCACCTTCCATGGAGATTGAGGACTACATTTTAGGGAACTTGTCCCCTATTGTAAATAGAGTTGTTGAGACAGTTGAAAATGAAAATGCTAATGCAGAGTTGGAAAAACTAAGATTTGAAATTGATGAGCTAAGAAGTCAATTGCACAAAAATAAGGAATATATTGAAATGCAACAAGAAAAAATAACAATACATATTGATGATAGGGAAAAGAGATCAGGAAATTTAGAATTTGAAACTGCAGATACAAGAAAAGGATACATTCATCAATGAATTGCAAACACAATTTTAGAATTGGGATCAAGAAAATAGGACACATAGTGTTGATCTGTTTGATAAAGAAAAAGAAATTGAAAGTTTCAAAAGAATTTTATGCTTATGTTTTTAGATTTTGAAGAAGAAAATAAGAGACAAAAAGAAGAACTGAATGCTTCCCTTAGTAGGATTGTGGAATTAGAACAAGATTTACAGGAAAGCACCAATAAGCCAATGGTGGAATCAAAAGGAGTTTAGACCGAACCAACTGTAATTGATTGGTTCCAAGTTCAAATTCCTCCATTATTAATGAAGTGGATGGAACGGTGCTATTTCCTAAGAAATGCCAAGATTGAAAATTACAAGTTGAAAATGGAGATGGTACTATTAAAAGAATCATTTCATAAAGCCTATAGGGGAAAGAAGGATGCATGCCAAATAGTAGAATTTATTTTATCTTGTAGAAGGCCATCAAGGCTATATTCAATGTTTTTAAATGAACAATGGTTAAGATGGAAATTGCTCAAAATTTATAATGATCAACCATATGAACCTGATGATAAAGAATATGTTAAAATTTTTGTAGAATCAATTCTTGAAGATCAAGATATGTTATGTGAATTCTTTGTTCATGATCTTCTATTAGAAAACCATATTGATTTATTCACATTAACCTTTTTGTTGGAGAAGTACAACTGAGATCTTTTCTATCTACCATGAGAAATCAGATTCATTGAAAAGAGCGCAATAGGGAATATGCTCAAGTAGAGAAAAATGTGGGTCTTCAAATAAGATCCCCTAGCAGTAGACCTACAAATTTTAAAGATACCTTTTTAGCTCTTGCATTGGATGAAAAAATGAAAGAAAGATATGATGGAAGTCTCTGACTCTGTTATAACCATTTCATGGAACATGGGTAGAAATCGATTGGTCCAGCTTGGCATGCTTGTGAAGAAAGATACACTCCATTACCAACATATCTACAGAAAAGAGAGGTGATTTCCCCTCTTAAAATCAAATGGTCCTTCAGAAGAGTAGATGCCTTGGCTAAAATCCTGAAAAACCTTAGAAAACATTGGATAGGGATGAGGTACAAACCTCCCTTGTTACTTTTTCCATCTCCTTCTTTTCATATTAATATAGATCAAAATGATAAAATCTTCAATGAATGGCAAGAGGGAGTTGATTTTCATAGAGGCTTACTCCATTCACCTATAGAGTTTGATAAAACAACAAAGGATTTGTATGATATTAGTGCTAAGTATGAAGAATGGAACAGAGGATAGGGCTACAACCAAGGGGCTGGAGGACCTACCACGAATTAGGAAGGGGCGGAAATGATGAGGTAAAATAAACCTCATCATAATAACATAATAAAGTCCTATTCCATACATGCAAAATCCTTATCCTTTGCCAATTAATTAAACTTTCGGAGAAATAATTGCTTGTCTTTTAAGGAAAAATTGTACAAACTTTATTTCTTGTGATTTATTGAAGTATCTTGCCAATACAGATTTAATGGGTTGTTTTGAGTATTTTTTAGGATAATAATCAGTCATCAAGCAACAGTTGGAAAGCATTCCACCAACACGTGCTCCAAAAAAGATTAAAGATGTGCACTGGAAATATGCTCTAGAACTTTAGGTTGATGGACTGAAGTTATAGTTGCTATTAGTTTTAATTTTTGTTATGTTTTTAAGTTCAAAGACTTCATGGCTCGACTCGAGCCTCTTTAATATCTATGTAATGGGTTTTAAAGACATAAAAGTTCATTTGTAATCTGTTATAGACTTTTTCAATGGTCATCTATGCCATCTGAAATATAGGACTTAGTTAGAAAGTTTTTATAAAGATGTAATCTCCATAAGCAAAAGATAACGCAAAATATAGTAATGTTATGTTGTCAACATGTTTCGTGAATACATATGAATAAAGAGATTATTACATATCAATTTCTGAGTTGTTGAGTATGGATGGAAATTATTTTTAATGGAAGAATTTTTGAATCAGTTGTGTATATGACCTGAGGACGAACATAGTAACCTATGATCTGGCCACTCAAGGGAGAGTAGATTAAATATATGAGTATTTCCTTTCTATTGTTTTTATTGCATGCATGATAATTACGAGTATAGTTGCTTGCATATGTTAAATCTTGTAGGAGTGATTAACACTATTGTTGTAGAGTCTGAAGTTCTGGAGCACTCGTTGTTTGTTATTTCTATAGTAAGCTAGTTAATGTGAACCGTTTATTTACTGTATTCAATTAAATGTTTCCTAGTTCGTTTACAAGTTTTGCTACTTCTATAGTTCATACGCTTTTTAGTTTAATTAGTTCTATGCTTTCTTATTTAGTTATCATGTTTTCTAGGTTAGTCATTTTAGGCTTTCTAGTTTAATGTACTCTTAGCTTTCTTTAAGATAAATTATTTTCCAGTTAGATAGTTAGGTGGCCTTAGGTTAAAAATTAACATTAGCTGCTCTACAAAGATAGAAAATCTAAGGGAGATAGTCGAGTCTTCTTCTATTGCAAACTACCTTGGACATTGCCCGGTTGAAATATTGAACTTTTATCTTCTAAAGTAATGAGACCTAACGAAAACCTATCAATGTGTATTTTAGGTACATGTGCTTCTCCTCCTACATCTTTGAATCAATATATAGAGGTTGAAGGTTTTCTACTTTCAACACTTGCAAATTCTATAGTTGTCCATGCTTAGACTTGTTCTTTGGACACTATATCATTGGATTCTTAATCTATTAGTAATCATTGGGATGATTTCTTACATAAAATATATTATTTGTTTATTGAATCCCACATACAGGATGTTGATGATAGTAATGATGATATTCATCTCCTCTTTAATGAAATCTCATAAAAAGTTGCATCACAATATTCTAATGCATTGAGGGTACATTTAGATTCTCTTTTTCCTTATCCATGTCAATATGCTTCCAGAATGAAAAATTATGCAAATACTCATGAGTGGACAATTTCAACTTAATCACCATTCATGTTGACATCTTCTATAGTGGCACCTGTTATTTAATTAGTATTTATCACATTTTGGCATCTTTTTATCGTAGCATTTGGAGGACTTGTTATCATCTTTGATACGTGATCTAATATTATTTTCAAATTATTCTATATTTCCACCTTCTCTAGTTAAGATTGGGACTCCTAAGACTGTGACATTTGAGCATATTCCAAAGACTTATATCCTTCTTCCCTCATATTCCTTTTAGTAATGGTAAAATATATTACATACAATATTGGATTTATTTCTTCCTAAGGGGAGAAATGCTATTCGGTAATCTTGGACCATTTTTAGATTTCTATGTTGATCATCCATTATTAGTGTAGGAGATTGCACATTTAGGGGTTGTTGCTTGAACTTCTTCATTTTCTCATGTGGGGGGACATTTTTCGTCATATCTAATATTTTTTCCTTTTTATAATCTAGAGAACATTTTCTATTTTATCTATTTTGGGGAGGATTTTTCTTCCACTAGGGTTTCCTCTTTTCTCTGTTTGTGAGAGTTTTCATTGTACATGGACAACTCATTGAAAGCCTTGTATCTAGGACCTATCTTTGTATGTTTTTATGTTTACTTAGGGTACATGTACGATAATTATCACTTTATGTGGCATATCATAAGATTAAAACACTTTTCATAATCTTATGTTTTCCCATGTGTCTATATAACCAAGGGTCTCTCATACATTTTACATTCATTCTATTTGCATTATTTGATATGAATACAAAATTTATTCTTGTCATATTGGTCTTATGAGTATCTTGTGATTTCCATTAGGCCTCTAGACCTTGAATGGTTATCTCCATAGCCAAATTTTATATCATCTGAAGATCAATAAATAAATACACTAGTTTATTACAAGATTATTAAGTAGACATTTAAATTTGTGCAACTTATATTATTTATTTATGTGCATGTGTAGAAACTAGTTTATGTTGGTGTGAATAGGTGTTTTACCTAACTAGTTTACTAGTGGGTCCTATTTACATGCTAATTTTACTTAGGTCCTAAAGAATCTTTCTCTAAGTTTGTTAGTTGTCATAAGATCTTATTTTATCTTTTGACATTTGACAATCGTTTCCTAAGTTATTTAATATTAGTTGTTTGATGACATACATAGGATTAAGATGCTTGTCATGATCTTGTTTAATCCCATGCCTCACATTGGCTATATAACCAGGTGGTCTCATGTAATAATCATACAATCATAATCTATCAATTGCATCCTTTGATAGAATAACATTATTCTCTCATAGTTGATCTCTCTTGTATTTTCATGAAGTTCATAGATCTTAGGTGGCTATAATATTTAGACAAATCTTGCATGGTGTAGAGTATTCTATATCAAAGCTTGTGGGATTGCTTCTTGTTAGTATTTATTAAGAGATTTAGGTTGAAAATCTTGGTGGATCTTAAAAAGTTGAGTATACTCTTCTCTTGCATCAAATGATGACCTAGAGAATCATAAAAAAAATGAAAAGAAATACAAGATTTTGGGGTTTCTTCTTTGTGGCTTATATTGTAGATTAAAATTATAGTTTTTGATGTAAATTTGAGCTCACCATTGAGTTCAAAGGGTTTGAAAGTTAGTTATTCCTTTTGTTTCATCTAAATTAGACATGTGACCCCAAATTTAAGGGTTTGAAGTTGAAAAGTGGTTGTCAAATCTAGGAGGTAGCTACATTTCTGGAGAACTTTTGGTCAAAACAGACCCCACCATTACATCCATGAGGCCCAAAAACCTCAAGATCAATTATCACATCATCAAATTTGGAGCACTTGTCATAGGCCCTCAATTTTTTTTCCCCTGAATAATCTTACAGTCTACAACTATACGGTTACCCAATCACAGTCGCAGGTGACATAAAAGGGAAAAAAAATGTTAAAAAAAATATAAAAAATAAAAATAAATATTTTGGGTACTTTAAGTATCTGCTTATGTAGGTATTGTGTAGGTAGACCTACACAACAGGGTATAACTGTACCCATGAGTATTGCAGTGGCCATGTGGCACCACCATAGTGGGCCACATAACCATAGACCTACCAACCCAACAACCTACCAGTCAAAAAATATTTAGCCAACAACAAGAATATATTGGTGAATAAATAATATAATATTTTGTTATTTTAAAGATCTCAACGATAGTAGAAGTTTTTTGACCGAACATATAATATTCCATCAAGGGTAATATTTTAATTAGTAAAGGGAATATTCCATCTACTAGAATCATGCTGACATCAATAGGCACATAAAAAAATTTGCCCCCCTCTTCAGAGCAATTTTTGATTTTTTAGTCTAACTTCACGAGCTTATAACTCAATCATCTAGCCTCATTTTTTGAGATTTTTTTTTTTGGGAGGTAGAATTCGATGCTCATTGTAGTGGTGCAATAGTTTTTTATTTTGGTGCCTATTTTTTTAAATTGAAGATTCTCGTAGGTGTTGTTGAGTCATCCTCATTTTGGGAACCTTTGGGGCTCCATTCTCACTCCTACAGTAATATTTTGGGGTGCAATTTTTTTTGAAAGTGTATAATTTTTTATATACTTTACAATGGTGTGATCAAATTGATCTTATTTTTTGTCAAAATTGTACTTTGATTTTGTGGCCAAATTTGACATCTATAAGCACTAAGATCAAGTCCACTTAGCTATTTTTGGAAAGTGGAACCTATAATCACACTAAGTATAAAGTTTCAGTTCATATATTACTAGGAGGGTTCTTGGTTGAGTAATATGGGGGGTAATATTATGTTTTTTTGTTGGTTTTAATCATGTCATCTAATGAATGTAAATTAAAATGTGATTACTATGGGAAGAAAATGCATACAATAGATGAATGCTTGTTGAAAGAGCTTGATGATTTGAAACTTCCTAATGAACTTAGTCAATTATAACAAATTTACATTGTCAATGGCATCAATTTTCTTAATTCCTTTGAACCAACATCAACAAAATCATCTATCATTCTTACTTCATAATATGTTGAGCACACCGTATTATTTGGTGATGATAAACGTAATCAAATGGAATGCAATAGGATTTCACCTCCTTCATCTACTATTGCTTCTGATAGTTCTTGTGTTTTCATAATTTTGGCTCCTTGTGATTCAGTAGAATAGGATATTCATTTTCTTCCAACCAAATCTACTTGGAATGAGTACTTGACATACATTATTGGTTTGTTTTGTGAGTCCCATATTTCTGATTTTGGAGACACCATTTATTACATTAATATTCTCTTTAATGAAGATGATCCTTCTTTAGTTGTTGTGAGGGAACACTCTAACCCTCTTGTTCATTCTCTACATGACCATTCCTCATAGTTTGACATGAGTGTGGATTATTTTGAGCAACAATTAGAGGAGGATTATTTGTCTTCAAATGAGCTATCTTTATCTTTGGATTGTGCTCTACAATCATTTCTAAGAGATTTTGGATTGCCTTCTTTTGTAGTGTGGCCTAGAACACTTGTTTAGAGTGTGACAATTTTCAACATCAACTTGGAGACACTTGAGCATTCTTTAGAGACTTCATCAATCATATTTCTTCCCCCATATTCCTTTTATGAATGGGAAGACATCCTGTATACCATCTTGGTTTTGTTTCTTTCTAAGGGGAGGAATGTTGTTCAACGATATTGGATCATCTTTTGTATTCAATGTTGAGAATCTATCATTATTGCTGAATAATCTACATTGAGGGTGGGTTGTATGGTCTCTTTTATTCTCTCTTATGGGGGGTATTTTTTCTCACATGGGTTTTTGTCCTTCTAATTATTAGTTGAGAGCATTTTATTTTCATCTCTCTTTTGGGGAGGAGTTTTGTCCCATTGGGTTTCTCCTTTTCTTCGTTTGTGAGAGATTGAATTTGTACATGGGTACCTAACATGGCCTCCTAGCCTAGACCCATACTTACATCATTTGCATTATAATCTACTTCTCCCTAAGTTACACTTAAAGGGGGGTGTTTGTGTAAATAGGTGTTTTACTTGACTAGTTTAATAGTGTGTCATATTTACATGTTAACTTTACTTATGTCCTAGGGAATCTTTCTAGAAGGTTGTTAGTTGTCATAAGATCTTATCTTATCTTTTAAAATTTAATTATTATTTCCTAATTCATTTGATATTAATTAGATTAAGATACTTGTCATGATCTTTTCTAATCCTATGTCTCACCTTGGCTATACAATTGAGTGGTCTCATGTAACAATCATATATTCATAATCTATCATTTGTATCCTTTGATGGAATAGCATTATTCTCTCATATATGATATCTCTTGTGCTTTTCATGAAGTTACTAGATCTTGTGTGGTTATAATATTCAGGCAAATTTTGCATTGTGTAGGGTATTTTATACCAACTCTTACAATTTATATGTGTATTTTTGTAAATATAATATTTGGTTGTATCTTGATTAAGATATTCTATTTGGTTTAAGTTGTTATATATTTTATATTGATCCAATAATCTATGTCCATTATATATAGGTATTGGTTTGTTATTTGTTCCCTATTCCATTGTCTCAACATGTTAAAATAAACTAACATTATATAATTTCATTTTCAATTGTGTTGTTCTCTTCGACTTCCATGTATAAGTTCAAAACAACAATGGGAATTGTTATGTCCTAACTTTAAGTACTTTTCCTAGTAAGTCTTTTCCACTATAAATGTGCATAATATCATGTATTCAAACCAACACATAGGTACGTTGTGACAATTAGAATAGGGGTACACTATGCAATGGGTATGGTTTGTAGTAAGATAATGGTCTAGTCCCAATAATATCATATAACTCAACACCTTAGGGAAACCATCCTTAGTCTTGCAAAACTAAAATTAAAGGAGGTTTTACCCACTTAAATATTGTTCATTAGTTGCTCCACCTGAACATAGGTTTTTTTATTTTCTTCCCATGTTTAAGACCTTCATCACTTGGGAGATTCTCCAACCTTAAGAATTTGGGACCTGCAACATAGATCACCAACACATTTAATGATATTATTATTTAATATTCACACTAACAAACTAAAACTACCTTATATTTGCATTAAATTTATATATGTTCTCAACAACCAATTCCCCTTCACCCATCCTCGAAGTATACAATTTTTTTGGATAAAAAATTCATTTACCAAGGACTTATCCTGGTGCAAATTTCTAAACTTTTCCTAGAGAAATTTAGTAGTGTATTTTCTTATAACATTTAAGAGCACTAAATGTACCAAAATATGAACAATATTCAACTTCCTCAACCATTTCCTTGGAATTCAAGACCTTGAGACCTTTTTCATCAATGTGACCCATTCTTTTATAGCACAATTTAAAAGGCATCACTAAGTTAACAATTTAAATTTTACCTAGTGATTTAAAAAAATTAAGTCTAGTATTTTGAGGTATCACTCAGGTGATACCTTGAAACTTATCCATATTTATAGTTTAAGGTATCATTGTGGTAAAAATTGATATTCTTTTTATCACTTTACTTGAGGTATCATCATGGTGAAACCTTGAAATTTCTTTTTAGCAAATTGAGGTAATGTTATGGTGATGGTTTGGGGTTTCCCCACACTTCTAAGTGTCACCATGGTAATAATTTTTTGTCTTCGTAGCATTGAAGGTATCTCAAGTATCTTATCAATAAAACTTCCAGGAAACATAATTTCTCATATAGACTTGAAATCATATGCATTGTTTTAAATTACATTATTTTTAAGAGGAATTTAAATCTACAATCATTTTCTCTCCAAGAGTTTTCTCCTTGGTGTTGGGTCTTATAGTACAAAGTTTTGATTTATTTTTATAATATTTTGTATGGGGCACACATCTCCTTATGAGACACCCCCTTTTTAGTTTGTTAATATTTATAATATTTTACTAGGGTAGTTACAAATGCAAGTAGTTGAGTCTCATAAAAATGGGTTTTATAACTTGACCTTAAAATAAGTTATTTCTATTTATTGGTAACCAATTTTAAAATAAAGGAGAACAATTTTTTGTTTACATATTATTATCATAGTTTTTATTATCTCTAAGCAATGGTATAAGAATGATTAATAATGGGCCATGAGAGTAATAACATAGGTTGAAGATGAAAGAAGAGTAGGGATGAGACATTTTAAATGCAATGATATTTGAATGACAAGAAGTTTCATGCACAAAATGATTTTTTTATATAAACTTAGGACTTGGCATTTTCTTCTTATATTTGCCACATGATAAGGGTTTTTCTTCTTTTCTCAAATATTTTGATATTTTTATTCATTGAAATAAGTTTTTTTATTTACAACTACTTTAAGTTGATCTTAGATTTTACCATTATAATCTAAAATTGAGGAGGAATGCATGTGAGGCATTTGAGATTGAAAAAATTAAAGATTCAACACTTTGTAATCAACATGCTAGCTATTTACTATGGCAGTCCCCCCACCATAGATAGTGGCATGTTGTCTCTTTATGATAAATGATTTTTCAACATGTTGGATATTTACTATGTGGATGCCCCTTACCATAAATACTATGAATGTTATATATTTATGCTAAGCAATTTGAGATTACTAAAAAGACAGAAGAAACAAGTAAAATGTTGCTAACCTACTAAAACCAATCATAAGACCACATGAGGCATTGAGTTTCTTATTTTTTGAGTTGAAATATATTATTTCCTTGAAGGCATTAAAAGTGATTCTCGGGCATTTAAATATTCCATTGATATTAGTTTTTTAATCATCGAGATTTTTATTTACCTAAAATGGTGTTAAAAAATGTTATAAGAAGTTGAAAACTATTGAATGTTATTAGGGCATGTGTATGAAGCATGGGTGGTATGCTAATTATATTGAATTTATTCTTGATAATGATAAAAATGGGATTTGATCAAGGCTTGGACCATTTTACATAGAAACAAACAAAATGAATATGAAACAAGTCTCATGAGATATGAAATAGAAATAACCAAAATTTATGAAAACTAATTAGCCTAGATAGGGCCAACAAATACATAGTAGAAGAACAAGACCAAGGAACAAAAACTAAACACTACCATCCAAATATTGTAGGCCACTATCCACCTACCACTCCTTGGAAAAGAAATTAACTCTATCTTTGAAACTGACATTTGTGGGTTCAATTTCTTGAGTGCTTGGGTCTTCAACATTGGCTCTTTTTTGGGCTTGGTTCATTTCGCAAGGCCCTCCTAAGAGTTTCCTCCTTTTATTTTACATATTTCTCCCTAGAGTACATAGAGGCTAGTGGAAATGATTTTTAATTATCTCTTTACTCATGGAAACGAGGCTTGAGAGGTTATTCTTGATGTTATCCTAATTCTCTTGTATTTTATAGAATTTAGACTCAAGGTTTTTCCCAGATGTTAAAAGAGCCAACAATTTTTTTGAACTTAGCTAAATTCCCTCGTCCATCTAATTTCTATTTGGGTCTTTGGCTTGATTCATCATAAATTTAAATGTCTTAAAATCTTAGGTTTGAGGTATGCAATTATGTGAGAAACCATTTCATCACATTGTTGTGGAGGTTGAGACTTTCATGTTGTTTTTCAAGCTCATTAATTAATTTCTTTTATTTTGTATGGATTTGAATTTGTGCCCCTAATGCAAATTCCCCTTTTACCCTCTCCACTTTAGAAAACTAAAGGTGAAGGCTTAATTCCACATAATCCCACTGTTCACATCACACTTGGCACCTATTTTGAGTGTTGGTGGAGGCGTTTCTATCAAGGATGCTCGTGCGACATGCAAATGTCTGTGTGGCGTGCTTACGTCCCTGGAGGATTCCTGCTGCTAGAGTCTACAGAGATGTTACACTTCCTATAGGAATTCAAAGTGTAACGCCTCCCTTCGGCTGGCCGACCTGAATATGGTTGTTTCTTGACCTCCTTTCTTCATATTCATCTCTCATTCATCCATTTTCATCTCTAGATCTGTTCACAAGTTTACATAATCTCCACACTATTGGCATTCACTTCAAGCATTGTAGCATCATTTCACACTCCATAGCAGAAATCCCTTCACTCCACCACTTCAATAGAGCAAGCATAGGATGACTCCATTGCAACAGAGGCTTGAGTTCCTCTCATATTTCTCCTCCACTAGCCTTGAGCGCTTTGGATGGAGGTGGTAAGATCCTCACTCATCTTCTGTATTACTTGGTTAAGTAAGCACATTACTATTTTGTAGTGTCTTTATGTACTTTTATTGTATTCCCTTCTTTATCACTTTATTTCTATATTATTGGAAACTTGGTTGTCCGTGGAGGTGGAAACACCAAAATAGGGATATGACTGAGGCAGACCCCTAAATATCCCCCCAACATTTTCCCTCTTTTTTGTGTTTAGGTGGAGAGAACTTAGAGCAAGCTGGCGAAAAGGTTATTGTGTGAGATCATCTTCGTCACCCTTGGGGTAATATAATTCCTTTATCACATTTATATTTATGTTTTGTATTTCATAGTCTTATTTTGCACCTTTAGAAACTCATAACTAGGTTGTTAGTCCGCTTTTTAGAGGTCAAACCTTGTCTCCCTAGTTTTTTGACCGTACGGATGCTAGTGCATCTAAGAGACACCAACGCATCGTGCTATCGTCCCAGAACTATGCTTTTGTCCTTTGACAAAGAGCCATCTAAGACACAGAGTTGACCCTAAGGACCGACTCGCCTAGTATCCTTTCAACATTCAGGTTTGCAAAGTGATCGAAGGAGCCCACAGTTCTCATCATTCTCATCCCTCCTATCCTAACACTCCTTAAACTGAGGTAAGTTAGGGCAGCCATACTACTCTCGGCCTTTCGTGACCTTGGGCCTTGCAGTGGTTGGTCCCCCTCTCTTACAGTATGAACGTGAGACTTTATTTGATGTTGGGATATTTGAACAAAATGGATTCTATCCTCATCATGAATATATTCATCTCTACTTACTAAGAGGGAATTTAGATTCATGGGAGGGTTAAGTTGAACCTTTTGCAACTTAAGCTCTAGAAGATACAATTATTATTTAAGGTGATACAACATATTCTTATATTCAACATCTTCTTTGTATGAGGTCTTGGGAGGAAGAGTATACTAGCTAGTATGATATGTTTCTACATCAAGGTAAATCATGCTAACATTCTACATATTGTAAGGTCTATCCCAACCTCCTCCACCAAAAGTTATACCACCCATTTGTATTTGATTTCCCTTATCATTAGGATTCTCCTTATAATCATCATAATGGAACTCATTATTTTTTATCATTAGGAAACCATTGATATACTCAAATATTGTTATTTAAGTTTATAATAGCTCAAGGTGAGCCAAAAAAAATTCAATATCATCTTCATATGACATGCAAGGAGAAGGGAGATATTTACTAACAATCCCATGATTCCTAATGTATCCACATTACTTTTTCCAATAACCATATCATAACCTTGAATATAAGCCTCATGGGATTGAACTATTATTAGAATCTTGAACACCTAATCTTTGAAAAATCATATCAAGCTCTCCAATTCAAATTCATACTTATATGCTACACTAGGAGAAAGAGAATTATGCCCATCAAAATATGTTACCAGGTCTTGATATTGTATTCCATGAATTTAGAAATATTCATAGACCATTTCACACATCTTTATTCTCCCAACAAGGATATATTATCTTTTTATTTTATAATCAGGTCACTATATTTTTCTATTTTCTTTGATTTTGTTGTTACTTGAGTTTTTAGAAGTAAACATGCATTAATCTCTTGAATTATAATATGTATTATTTCTACCTACATAATTGATATTGAAGAAATGAAAAGTAGGTCTAAGTGGCTTACCATTATTTTGAGCTTCCCATGGTAGATGTCTTTCTGCACTAGTTGAAACTATATCTTCTCCATGTTTCTACTAGTACCTATCCTACCTTCATCTCTCCATCACAAATTCTTTTGTCACCACTCTTCACCAAGAAGAGATGAAATAAAAAATCCTAGTAGCTAAGAAATTCAATATACCAAATAACATTGTTTCCCTATTTTGAGTTGCAGAGGTTTTCAAGATGAGAACCAAAATTTTATCTCCTTGGAAACAATACCAAAATTATTAGGTCCCAAAATAGCTCTCCCAAATCTTAGAATTTTTCCACCTTCAAGGCTAGGGGTTGTCTTCAAGAAAGTGAATAGTGGCTCATCAAGAGACTCAAGATGGTTAAATGTTAACATATGAGAGAGGGTAATGTCTCCTACTCTTCAGGCTTATCTTAAATCCAAGAGGTAATTCCTAGAGGTATGCATGAATATAAACTTAAATCAAACAAAATAGATGCTTATATAACCCATAACAACCATACTCAAATATAAATTCAACCCTATAGTTGTCACTAAGTTAAGTTTAGTTGGTTGTAATAACCCCTATAGTTGATCAAATACTCTACACTTATATCTTAAGATGAAAATAGTAATGTAACTCCATGAGATGATTTATTTTCACACTCATTAACATTAGTAGAGCATAAACATTCTATAAGTGATTCATTGATAATGTAACATTTCATTTCACCTTCGATTTTTCCTTGGTTGCAATATTCAATCATAAACAACAATGTACCAATCTACTTCTACTTTATATACTACTAGTGAATGATTTCAATTGTTTTTAATGGATGTAGAAGGTCAATATTCCTACTAACTGATGCCTTATTAGGTAACAAAGTTATAAACAATCATGGAGAAAAAATAACTATAAATAAATAAAAAGGTATGATATAAAATAAACACTTCTACTTAATAATCCTTCTCTAAACTCACTGATATTCATATATAATAGGTAAAATATTATATTGAGTATGCAATAGATTTTAAAGTTGCAATATTTTAAAATAAAATATTATAACTACACCAGTAAATGTAGTGGAAGAAATTTTATAAGAAGAGGGATTGTCACACCTCTTACTAACAACAATCCAAAATATCAATGACCAACCGAGGAGATGATCGTTTACATACATCTGCTACACTATCTACCTCTTTGCAACTTAAATAGAAACTCTAATGCTGGATAAAATATTAGATATTGAAACCCTGGACTAGTCTACATTGTGTCCAATGAAAACACAAAGAACCAACCCTTTGAATGAATGGAAAAATTTATTATATAGATTGGATACTTGGGAAATTGAACATTAAAGGAGGTGGCATGCAAATATATTTTTGTACAGATTACCCATGCTCTAGTTGCCATCATGATAAATGATGCATGTCAAAATCGCCCTTTTGAGATCCATGAACATCTAGAACAATGAGAAAATTTCTCCTTGTCCATTCATCATACCTTTAAATGTTAATGGTGTGTGGATTCACATAAAAATATGAGGAAATTTCCCAAAAATCCACTAAATAATAGCCTAGATATGGTGTGTTAGTCATAGAGCTTAGCAACAATAAGTATGGTATGGGCTAAGTGTTAATGTATCCTTTAGATTTGTGAAAACTTGCATAAAGAATATATTTTGGGTGTCATCAGATTAAATCTAGTAGTTTAAGGGCCAAATTAGGTCATTAATGAAGCTTTGAGTCATCCAAGAGGTTAGGTGGGGTTTGAATTTAAAAATAGAAGTTTCAAATAGTCAAGGGTGGCAAGAAAGTCATTCCACATGCTAGGATCAGAGCGTCAGGGAATTGGGGAAGATCAAGAAGTCATGCTAGCAAGGAGGAAAGGGGGAAGACCAATAGGGGAATATTGACAAAGGAAATGCTTTGAAGATATCAAGATTGAGGGCCAAGAATACCTCTAAAGAGATACCAAGATAAGGGTCAATCAAAAGTATAACTCCAATAAGTTGTATAGAGAAAATCAATGAAATTTTGGACTCAATGGTCAAAAGTCCAACTCTAAAAGACTTAGAGAACTTTGGGGTGTATTAGATCAAGGTTAAAGGAATAATAATATGACAAGGTGGGTACCATAAGGGATGGAAGGATGGGGATGTTTGAAATTTAGATCAAAGAAATTAGTCTTTCTATATGCTTTTGGACTTAAGGGATTAGGAGGAGCTTGTACCGCATGTCGAGAATGGCATTAGGAAATTAGGGAATCAAGGAAGTGTAGAATTTTAAAAAAGGCGCACCAAGAATTAAAATTCCAATAAGAACACTTGGATGTGAAACTTTGAAACTCCAAATAAAAAAAACTTAGATGATTTTTACAAGGGCATAAGTGGGTTGTCAAGATCGATAGGGAGGGTATGCAAGTATGCACAATGCTAAAAGTTTGAAAGACTGGAAAAGATACAAACATAAGCGATGATATTGGAAACATCCCAAAATTAAGCTCTTTATGGATTTTTTCATATTTTTACACTTAGAGGACCCATTTAAGATGTGTCGAATTGGTTATTTATCATGGGTAAAATATGGCTAAGACACACAAAAGGGAAGGGACTCAAGAAAAAAATGACATTGGATATTTGAGTCCCAACACTATTGTGTTGCAACCTTATATAAATTATTACATAAACCCTTTACCTTCCTCTTATCACTAATATTGAGGTATAAATACAAATCTCAAGAAATCAAGGCTCAAATCCTCAATCTATACCTCATTCTTACTGACAAATAACAATTTTGTTATTTATAATTAGTGTCTTTGTTGAGCCAATGAAATGAGGTTCCCAATAAACCTAGTAAATAAGGATCAAATATCAAATTAGTGAGCATTATCCTAATTTTTTACCTTAATTTTTTTTTTTGTATTTATTAATTGATGTGTCATTTGTTCATTTTATTCAAAATCATGTTGGTCTTCCAATTGAATGTGAAGTTCCTTTGTTGTCCTATCTCAATCAAATAAAAATTTAATGTGTCTATCAATGAGTTTTGGTTATAATTATCCAACGCAATTTACAACATTGAAATGCTTTCCAATTCAAACTTGTCTATTAGTGTTCATTGTTGTGAGTATTGAAATTTGAGTCATAAAATTTGATCAACATGATAATATATGTAATATGATTAAACAATCACAATGACTAAAATATAGGCTTTTAATATACTGTGACCCATGGTTGTGAGTTGTTCCATAATGCACACACTTTTGGAAAAGCTCAACACTCAATTTATGGTTAAATTTTAACATATTACCACCAATTTAAAGCTAGTGATATATAGACAATTGTGATGATAAGGTAATTATAAATGGGTACCTTATATTTTTAATGATATAATTATGTGTGCACTACTAGTGATTCCTTTGGTTACATATAGGCTTATTGAGAATGATGCAACAAACATTGCAAAGGAATTTCCAACCATGTATTCAAAACTAATGGTTTATCATCCTTTTTTATTTGAATTCCTTACATATTTTTACACTCACATTCCTAATAAGCTTGTTGTGATAATTCTAAGAATTATTGACATTCCTAATATTCTTTTCTCAAAATCATTCTTACAATATATTAGGTCAAATTTTGGTTTATGCTCACCATTTAACTAATTTACTAATTGTAAGAGAGGGGGACCAACCACATCAAGGCTCTAGGTCATGAAGAGCTGAGAGCGGATGGTTGCCCTAACTTACCTCACTCTAAAGGGGTGTTTCAGATAAAGTTCGATAATGATGAGGACTATAAAGTATTTCTATCACTCTTCAGACCCGAAATCCAGGTTTAGACTAGGCGAGCTAGTTTTCTGAGTCGATACTACACCTTAGACAACTCTTTGTCTGAGGATGACATAGTAGTTTTGGGATGATAGTGCGATGCGTTGGCGTCTCTCTAGAATGCTGGCATTCGTATGACTAGAAAACAAGAAGTACAATATAAACTACAAAAAAACAAACTAACAGCCTAGTTGGTTATTCTTAAATGAATAAAATGAGACAATAAAGTATGAAAAGTACAAACAAAGATGATAAAATAGATAGATAAAGGCTAGAGTGATGAAGATGATCTCACCAATGCGCTAGTTTGGTAGCTAGCTCCAAATGCATGTTTGGCTACACACAAGAAAGAGTGGAAAATGGTTGGGGTTGTATAGGGTTCTGCCTCAGTTAGACCCCCATTTTGGTGTTTCCACCTCCACAGACAACCAAATAGCAACAAATTAGAAATATGCGATAAGGAAGTAAAGAAAGTAGAATTTATAATAAACACTACAAAACAATATAATTATACTCAACCAAATCACAAAGGAGAGGAGTGAAATATTATCACCTCCACCAAAAATCTCACTAGCCAATGGAGGAGAAAGTGGACTTGGCAAGGTCACCACAACCTCAACTGTGATGAGAGGAGGTCTCGCAAGACTGTAAGTCCATGCTGTTATGGCTTACTTCACACTTACTATGTGGAGTTGATGGAGTTTTGTTGTTGCAATGGAGTGTTTAAATGTTGGAAATGCTCGAGAATTGCAAGAAGATGTGAAAGGAGATGGATTGAATTGCTAGAGAGTGAAAAGAAGATGAGTTGAATGAAGAATGAATGAATTTGAAGGGAGAATGAGCAAGAATAAGGCATTTATGAGTCGGTTGGTTGAAGAGGGATGTTACAATTAGTCCCCAATTGGGAGTGTAACACCTCTGCCAACTTCAAATGAAGGAATCCGTTAGGGATGATAGTGCGTCGTGTGCATCCTCGACAAATATTCTCCCACCGACACAACATATAGATGCCAAGTGAAAGGAAGGCAGTTGGGTGATGTTGAATTTTGCCTTCAAACTTGATTTTCTAAGGTGAGGATGTGTGAAAGGGGAATTTACATAAGGGGTAAAAATTTGCTCCTATATATTTTGCCCCCACTTTAATGAGCACGAGTACTGATGAGTGCTTTGGTAAAGTAGATCGAAGAGTTAGTAGGGTTAAAAATTTATACCTGAACCATTAAGGAAGCATACCATAATCTAACGAGCTTGAAAGTGCAGGACAAAACAAAAGACTCCATAGCCCCACATAACTATGAAGTTGCACAAAGTACACCGAAGGCCCTCAAACCAATGAAGGTCAAATCTCGCAGGATGAAAGCGTCTTACAAGCCATAGACCTACAAGGAGGCAGCCCCCAAGATCTCTCATATGAAGGAAGCCCCGTGAAGTATGCGCCTTATAGGCCTGAAGACCTACAATAAGGTATCCCCCAAGATCTCTCACATGAAGGAAACCCTGATAAAAGTGCCTTATAGGCCTGCAGACCTGTAAGGAGGCATCCCCCAAGATCTCTTTCAAGGAAACCTAAAGGAGGGGACTTTGTAGAGCTGAATTGGAAAGCGACTTTATAGGCACACCTGCAAAGCGACATGTTTACCCGTAGATAAAGCATGTTGAAAACAAAGAAGCCACGCAGATAGTCAAGCATAAAGTCACGCAGATCGTCAACAAATTGGAAGGCTTTCAAAGGGGTCCCTCAGGAACCCGACATGAAAATGGGGTTCACTCAAGGGACGCATTGTTTGAAAGTGCATAAAGAAACATTTTCTCAAATCAATTCATCATCAAGGAATCCTTTTGAAAGATGTTCACTTCATTAAAGAATTCTAAAGGAAGAAAATGCCCCCTCATGAGGGGAAGGTCAAAGCCGCTTCCACCTTGGAGGAAAGTTCTCAAATTCTTTCTTTACGAACCCATGATGAAGGAAACATGTTTCTTTAGGGGTCCTAGTTATGAATGCGATTTTTGAAAAAGTTTGCAAAGATGTTCGAGAAAAGATTTGTTGGCAAAAAATGTGTTTTTTGAAAATTGAAGTATCATAGAAATGGCGTTGTCACACATGGGAGGGACAACTTAAGCAAATAAGAGAAAAAAAAGAGCGAAAACAAAGGGAACTAGGGGATCTGGTTTCGTGGGGTCAGATATGCTCATGCTTATATAAATAATAGGTAACCATGATGCAAGGTGAAATATCATCAATCTCCAACCAGATCAGGAAGAATGCATGAAAAACAAAGTAAAAATAAAAAAATTGGGTCAACATAGAAGGGAAGCCTAAATGCCCCCAACACTTTGCATCGTCCCCAATTTGTCGAAAATCAAACATAAACATGGAATAATGATGATATAGATAGAAGAAGGTTTATGACACAAAAATCACTTATGTATCCAAGCACCTACAAGGGCGACAAGGTTCATCTAGGAACACATAGCACAAGCACAGGGGAACACATTATAACACACACACACATGTAATCTAAAGATAAAGAAGAGGCCCCCCCTAACACTCATCAACCAAGAGGTCATCCACTTCCCACTCTAAATCATCATAAGGGGAAGAAGTATGAGCCTGTAGTGGTGGAATATTAAGGGAAGGTGCTTCCGACCCTCTTGCAACAAGGGCTAAGGAAGAAGGCACTGCAAGGTGTTCTCTGCTAGCTCTTGTGGAGCTATGGTCAGCGATTTCGTAAAGATTGTTGATAAGGTCAAAAATTCATCTAGAGAGGTAAACATGCACTTCACATGAGTGCCATGTCGTACCTCAATGGATGGAGAGGACTGCACCCAAGATTTGGTGCTTGGCTCACCGAGTGACTCAGGAGTGGTGACGAACTTAGGGGAAGCTAGAGCTAGCTCTGTCACTAAGATGGAATAAGCTAGTGTGGGACCACCTTTTGGAGAAGGTGAGCTCCTCTTATGCCCTCCATTGCTAGAAGGACCCACTTCTACCTTTAGTTTTATCGGGGGATGGGAACTCCCCGCAGACGAGGCGAGAGGCGTAGAAGAAGAGGGGAAAACCACGACAGACACCACCGAGGTATTCGACATGTCTATGGGTTTTCGGAAAGTTGGGATGTCCAGAAGGGACATTAGCAAGGGTGGCTCAATCGAAGGAGCGATCAAAACCTGCACCTTTTTGGGGTTAGACACATTCGTACCCACAACGAAATCCAGAAGCAATACAAATCTTGGTTGACGGGAAGCAGAGGGGAGGAGAGAGGAGGATGCAATAGGAGGCCCTGATATGAGGGCAGTCGACTCCTCAATCTTCCTTTATAGAGTGACCTGCTCAGCCATGAGAGCCTTTCACTGATGCTTGCGCTCACGCGCAAGGTGGTTTCTATGACTCTTTGAGCTAGAGGCTGGAAGCTATGAAGGGGAAAAAGTCTCTTGCTCAGACATAGGAGTTCCCACTATAGTCATTTTCGATGGAGGGATAGGTCCCTGAACGAGATCAAGAGGAGCGAGTTGAGAAACAACGAGGGGAGCTGGCTCTAGTGCCTCAACATTGGGCCTCTTCCCATTTACTGCTTTGGGAGCAGAAGCAGTAGGAGGCCTTGGAGGCCAAGACATAGAGGATTCCCCAGGGGACCCTTTCTCTTGCCATACAGGTAGTACCAAGGTCTAGGAGGTGTTGTAGGAAGATCAAATATCTGAATCTTAGGCTTTTGCCAAGTCGATATCATCAAACTTAGAGGATAAAAACTAGGCATATTCATCCAAAACTTTTCTTTAGAAAGAGGAGTGGGAGAGCCATCCCAAGGATGGGATAACTTATCTTTTCCCTTTCGAGAAGAGGGGGCAACTTGCTGTTGCATCACTATAAGTGTCAAATTCGGATTTCCCTTGCCCCTGGTCTTATACTTCACATAACTCTTATAAAGTAGGTCCATTCTTGGAGGAAGCGAAATGATCGGGGCGAGCCAAAAGTGATCCAATAAATATCCCCCATGGGATACCAGAGATTGGTACCGAGCAATGTCATGCACTATGTGCACAACACCTTCATGGGAGAACTTTAAACATTTGTGAATGACGAAGGCAATTCCATTAGTGGAAGTTAGCCAAGGTATGCCTAACTTCACGCTGAATAAATTTGACTCCAAAATAACATCGAAGACTATGTCTATGGCCCTAGGTCCAACTAGGATAGACAAAGTTATCGAGCCGTAAGGTTTAAGAGCAAGGCCATCATGTGTATGAATGATGGAATTCATTTCTTCGTACTCCTCCTTTTGTAATGAATTCAACCATAATGTCTCCTCTATAACGACATTCACTTGGCTCACAGGGTCAACTAGGGCCCCTGTCATAATGTTCCCATTGAGACGAGCAAGAATGTAAAGGGGAGAGGGCTTGTTGTTCAAGGGCATATCCTGTGGTGTGAATGTCACATCCAATGAGCTAGTCATAGGTTGTGCAGTAGGAGTAATTGTAACCATGTTAACATACACCTTAGGCCATGTGGTAGAATCAGAGGGATCAATAATAATGTTGGCAGAAGGCAACAAAAATGGGTCTGTGTATATTTGCAACTCACTATTCGCTTTCGCCACCAATTTATTTGCATTTTGTTTATTTCCATTGAGATGAATAGTTTCATCCTTGATGCAGTCCTGTATCTTGTGATGCAGGCACATGTAGCATTTTATATCATGTCCATTAACTCGATGGTACTGGCAGAAGGTATTCACATCATACCAACTAGGGTAGGGTTCCTTGAGAGGCTTAGGGTTCTCCAAGGTTATGATCTTATCCTTAGCCTTTGTAAGATGGAAGAATAAAATTTTGCTAACTTTGTGGACTTTCTATTATGTCGGAGGTCATTATTGTTCATAGCGACTACTACATTTGCAACAACCTTACCCTTTCCAAAGATCAATACTATGGATTTCCCTTTCGAATGGGAGTGCGAGGAGGATCCCCCGAACTAGACTACCATTTGTTGATATTCTTGTAGTGCTGCACATAGATGTGCAAAAGAAGGGTATTTCATAAGGGAAAACTTTTCCTACCAAGGTCATTGCAAGTTCCCTATGAACACCTTCTGCACGTCAGAGTCAGGTAGTGGGTACGAGATCTGTGAGAAGAGCACTTGATACCACTGAATGAAATCAATTATCTTTTCATTATCTCCTTATTTATATTAGACGAGATCCAAAAAGGTCATTTTCGGTCTGATGTTGGCTTGGAACTATCAGAGAAACTAATTTATAAGTTGATCAAATGAGAAATAGAGTTGTCGGGTAAGGAACAATACCGCTCAAGTGTTGTGTCCTTAAGAGATTGAGGAAATAGATTTGCCATCAATGCATCGTGATGGAAGAAGTTCGTACACAGGGCATTAAAGGCAGACACATGTGTGTGTGGGTCCCCTTTGCCACCATATTTTTTAAACTTGGGAATCTCCTTCCTTGTGGGAAAGGAGTATTTAAGATTGCTATCGATAATGGGCTATGTCGAAAGAAGGGCTGAAAGATAGGGTGGGTAGAGGCTTAGGAGGGACTCGTCAGTTGGCTTTGCTTCTTTCCTATATTCTAAAGAAGACTGTTTAGAATAGGGCCCTTAGATGACATAGGACCAGTGGGACCTCCTCCGAAACCACCATCAGAGCCACCTATAGAACCGCTGACGTGGCCACCGCCAAAACCACTGTCGGAGCCACTATCACCAACATGGCCTCCACTGGAGCCACCTCCGCTTATGAAGCCACCACCATGGCCTCCATCAGAACCACCTTCGCAAGCACCACCTCCACTACCAAAGTTAACACCACTACCAAAGCCCCCACCACTCAACTCGCCAAAACCTCCACTACTAGAGGTGACAGGAGGGGTGAAATTGAAACCTAAGGGCATTTTGTTTACTTTTATAGTTTCGGATCTCTCGGAGGTAGGGGGGACGTTGATTGAAGGGACCATGTTAGCCATGTACACGGATGTGGGAGGCATCTACACTCCTAACTGTCTCTCATGTTCCTCGAAAGTGACCCCTTGTATAATGTTAACATTGTTTGAAGGGGTAGATGCCTCAGTCAAACTAGAGAGGCTAGCTAGGAGCTTTATACCTATTCAATATTTTTCCACCATATACTTTATCTTTCTAATAACCTTAGTAGCCCTAGCCATCTTCAATTCCTTTCTCCAAGTGATTCTCCAAATCACCCAACCCTTTGCTGAGGGTAGAGATATATTTTGAAAGAATGTGAACAACTTCATGCTCGTTTATTGATGATGATGGAGGATATGCAGGAGGAGTGGGGACATGGTCAGTCTCATCAAAGAATCCTACCTCGCCCCTTGACAATTGCTCCTAGGTAGAAAGACCAATGACAGATCTAATGAAAAGACCTGTAGAGAAACCAAAAGTGACCCTCGTCTTCTCCATCAGAAGGTGTCGTACACTTCTCCTAACAATATACCCATAGGTTGTGGAATGGTTATGATGCTCATAAAAATTCACAACACTCAGGATGACAATGATCACAAGGTACAAGGGAAAATCCTTAACATCGACGAATGGGCAAACGTTGGTTCATGTCGAGTTCACAAAAAATGTAAGAGGGGGGACCAGCCACGTCAAGGCTCCAGGTCATGAAGAGTTGAGAGCGAAGGGCTATCCTAACTTACCTCACTATAAAGGGGTGTTTCAGATAAAGGACTGATGAGGACTATAAACTATTTATATCACTCTTCAAAACCGAAATCCAAGTTTAGGCTAGGCGAGCTAGTTTTTGGAGTTGCTACTGCACCTTAGACAACTCTTTGTCCAAGGGCGGTAGTGTAGTTTTGGGATGATAGAACGACGCATTGGCGTCTCTTGGGCATGTTGGCATTTGTACGACCATAAAATAGGAAGTACAATCTAAACTACCAAAAACTAAACTAACAACCTAGCTGGTTATTCTTAAATGAAGAAAACAAGACAATCAAGTACAAAAAGTACAAATGAAGATGATAAAGTAGATAGATAAAGGCTAGAGTGACGAAGATGATCTCACTAATGCGCTAGTTCGCCAGTTGGCTCCAAATGCACGTTCGCCTATAGACAAGAAAGAGGGGGAAATCGTTGGGGCTATATAGGGATATGCCTTAGTCAGACCCCCATTTTGGTGTTTCCACCTCCACGGACAACCAAATAGCAACAAAGTAGAAATATGCGATAAGGAAGTAAAGAAAGTAGAAGTTACAATAAACACTACAAAATAGTATAATGCTACTCAACCAAATCACAAAGGAGACGAATGAAATGTTACCACCTCCACCCAAAAGCTCGCTAGCCAATGGAGGAGAAAGAAGACTTGGCAAGAGTCCAAGCCTGCACTGCTATGGATTTCTTCAAACTTGCTATGTGGAATTGATGGAGTGCTGCTGCTACAATGGAGTGTTGAAGTGCTGGAAATGCTCAAGAATTGAAAGAAGATATGAAAAGAGATGGATTGAATTGCTAGAGAGTGAAAATAAGATGAGTTGAATGAAGAATGGATGAGTTTGAAGGGAGAATGAAAAAGAATAAGGCATTTTCGGGTCAGTTGGTTGAAGAGGGATGTTACAACTCATCCCCAATCGAGAGTGTAACGCCTCTACCAACTTCAGATATAGGAATTCGTCAAAGACAACAACGTGTCGCCCAAACGTCTATACGCTGCGTGCGCGTCCCAAATAAATATTCTCCCACCAACTTAATAGATAGATGCCAAGTGGAAGGAAGGTAGTTGGGTGATGTGGAATTTCACCTTTGGATTTGATTTTCTAAGGCGAGGATGTGCGAAAGGGGAATTTGCGTTAGGGGTGCAAATTCGCTCCTATACACTAATATATTATTAGACCTTGTAAATAAATTTGTACCTACTATAAGGTCAATAAAATTCATGAGGGATGCTTTTGGCACATTTTCACATAAAATTGGAAACAAGGTTCAAAAAACAACTCAAATAATCAAAGACTATTGGTGGATCATCATTTTGACAAAGTCCTTGATGAAATTAGACATTACTTTTGGCTATCATTTATTGGATTCAACATGTGCTTTTCAAGATAACACTTCAAGTACAATTCAAAATCTTTGCCTTGGTCCATGCTTTCTTTAGCAATATTCCACATGAAATATTGGAGGAAACACACACTTTTATAATAAAAAATGTCTAATAACTAGTATTGCACAATTATGACTTACTTTTGACATCACAAGACCCATTTTTTCTACGTCTTATAATTTCTTTTCCATTATTCAATATACATTAGCCATTATTTTCATTGTCTTGGTAGATGTGTTTGGGAGAAACTCTCAGTATGAATTCCCCCTTTCCACATGCCTTAATGGTATGACTTCACCACCAACCATGAAACTTTACACTTTGACCTAAGGCATGAACCATGAGTTGTTCTCAATCTTGAAGTTTGATACTTCCATCATTTTTCATTATCATGCTCATGTTCTCCCTTGCATATATCAAGGACCATTTATGACTAGGGATGATGTCATCATAATTTGGATTAGGGTTTCTCCCACTCAAAAACCATTATTTATCAAAATAGGTGTTAATTTTCATATAACTTGCAATGGTAAAGGCATAACAACTTGAAAGAAAAAAGTCAACCCAATGGTGCTTTGTGGTTGCTAGATTTGTTTGAGTTCATCCAAAATTTATTATTTAATCACCAAGGCACTAATTTGAGAGGATTTAATTATAAAATGGTCTATATTAAATTTAATATGATACCTTAGGGTTTTCTTGACCTAATTTTTTCATGATATCTTTTGGCGATGCTTTTATAGAAATTTATTTAGCTCAACCATGCTCTAACATGATAGATCCATACACATAATAAATGAAATAAGGATTGTAGGTCTATTGCATGCTCTCCCATGCCTTTTACATGGATTTTGGTATTTTTGTAGGTGATTTCACATGTTTTGGGATGCAAATGTTAGATGGGTGATGATTGCAACTTGAGAGTGATGGCTTTCTTCACACCATCACTATTTTATCATCACAAGGCTCTTTATTTGTAAAATGGGGATCACAACTAGGGGTCAATATATAGCAGTTGGCTATTCTTACAAAGGGTTGGTTGTTGAGTCAATTTTATGCTTTGATTATGTTTGTAGATCTTTCAAGGATTTCAAATATTGAATGTTGTGACTATAAATGAAAGGGTACCTATACTTTGTAACAACATAGGAAGTGTTTTGTATTGTGCATTTTTTTATCATGAATGTCTCCATGGTTGTTCATAGTGATTTAGGGGAGTATCCTAATCATAGTTATGCTTTTGCATTTGCCACATTTGCTAACACAAATGTATTGAGAGTTTGGTGTGTGTGTGTGACAACACCTAATATATTACAAACATTTTGTAATAACTATTCATTTAATGTATATGGTTTGTTATAGTTTTGATAATGGATGATTAAGCATGTTCATTATTAAAATATATTTTTTAGGTTATATGTGCAAACTTATTTCTATTGATGCTTTGTTTAGTTTTTCCCTTTCCTCTTTGTTGTTATGACTCTATTTCCCAATGAATTAGGCACCAATCCTTATTGGTTTAAGATCAAACACTTTAATTCAAATAATATTTCTACTCTAGTTAGCTATAGGTTTAGTTGAGGTTTTGCATGTTGTTTATGATTCATTATTATAAATCAGGGAAATTTTTTGAGTGAACAAAAATTATATATCACGAGAGAACCTAGATATACATGCTTGCACCTTGTCATTGTGTAAGAGATAAAATGAAACTATCTCAAGGGATTAGAGCTATCAATAGTCACAAGTACATGTACAAAGTGCATTATTAGTTGTATATAGCTCCTTTGTAGTAAGTTACATATGTCGTGATAGAATTTGGGGTCATATGTATAGTAGGGTGTGAATGCTATTTATTCTATTCATTGCTACCATTTAATTGATGTAAAAAACCTGTTAGGGGGGCCTTTGGGAACACCTTCCTAGATTTAAGTTGAGCCTAAAGAGTAGGAGAGATTACCCAATATCATAGTTAGTCTTTAACCATCTCAAGTTTGTTGATGATATTCTATTTACCTTCTTGAAACAAACCCCTGACCTTGAAGGTGGAGAAGATCTCTAACATTTGGGAGAGCTTTTTTGGGACCTAACAAAATACAAGCTCCTCTTTTTTGGAGTGTATAACCTAAATATCATTGTGTAGAGTTTTCACCTCTCATGCCAATCCTTGAATTGAAGCTTCTTTAACATCGAAAAATTCCTCTTCCAAGTTATCAAATATAATTATATGCTTTACTCTTGGAAAAAACTTGCTCATAATCGAATCCTTCACATTTGTATTTGGAGCCCTAACATCTAATTTGGCCTTAAAATCATCTAAAATAAAAACTCTAGTCTTGAGCTCACTAGTAGTTCCCAATCTATTTGACTCGAGAATTAGCTTAATAAATTTGAGGGTGTCCACATTGGAGATAACCAAATTATTTAGTACATTACAATTTGAAACAACCCCTCCATAAGTTGAGCTAGTGAAGAACACTCAAACTACATTTTTTAAGAGAAGAAACTAAATTTTCATCGCATAAGAAAGATTTCCTAACCAAACCTGAAACACACACATTTTGAAGAAAAAGATAGGCCTTGCCTCTAAAAATAACTTGTTTTATCATCTATTCCTAAGCAACCACCTTCCACATGTTATGTAGGCACTTCGATATAAATGCAACAATTGAGGCCAAGCTTCTTGATTGCTACATAATAATTCTGTGTCCCTTTAACCTACCCAAAATATCAATTTTGACCATCCTAAACTATTGAAAGATTATCTCGAGGGGAAAGTGAACCTTTGGGGCACATTTAGTAACAAAGGGTGGAAGATCTATTAGGATAATCGATGAGAGACTTTCCATTCCTTTGACTTATCACTGATTCTTGTTGAGAAAGAAAGCTAGTCAACTTTTGCATTTGTGAGAAGATCTACATCTTTATTACACTCCGTCTAGTAATTAAGAAAAATGATCTCTTCAAAATACTTACACAAGGGATAAACATTAGTAAATCTTTTGAAGGATGTTTCTCAGATATTACTTATTACTTATTACTTATTTTGATCTTGATCAGCTTATTAAGAAGAAATTACCAATAAAAAATAAAAATAAATGACTAATAAAGATTTTCTTGAAATAATTGAACATCACACATTAATCAAATCCCACAAATACCAATTAAAACCTTCAATACTTAACACAATACATAATTAAATTCAATTTAATTAATTCCTCTTTTAATAACACTTTACATGTCTAAAAAAACTTCATTATAAATCAAAACGTTCAAACACTTAACACAAACATTATCTTAATTTTTGGCCTTGTATATTTAGTGACAATAAAATAAGGCTCATTTTCATCACATTGGTTCTAGCTCCATTTATTTTTTCACTGTTTCTAATTCTAGATGGGCTGGTAGCTTCAATTTTTATTTCATATTTTCCACAACTGCCCCCCTAAGGTGGGAAAGCCACAAAAACAATGGCTTCCAGCATGTATTGGAAGAGCAGATGTACCACCTACTCCCATATTTGCTTATACTCTCCTCTCATTTTCAAGAAACCCTCTGTTAATTTACTTACCCAATTCAATACAAGCGCAAAGCAATTCAGTGCACGATCATCAATTAGGCTAAGCACGCTCACATTCACAGGACAGTTCCACCATCAGATTGTCCGATCCAATAACTGGCGTACGATGGCCTCTGTTTCAGAAGCATCACAGGTATGCATTTCATACTTGATGTGAAATTATATGTATATCAATGTCTGTATTACTTTGGTTTTGTGTGAATTAATACTACCTTCTCCGCTCAAGGCATTTGGAGCTATCAATCCACTTGGGTTTTCTGTGCGACAACTTTCTGTCTCTACTGGCCAACCTAGGTCACCGTGCCCAAGTGATAAAGTAGTTGTTATATTCCTTTTCTGAGACAACTATTTAAACATGATAAGTCGGGACTTATCAGGCTGTATGGATTTTTATTAATTTGTGTATAAATTGCCGCTTTGCTCTAAAACCTAGGTCTAGGTGCTAAAACAAAGGGTATCTATGATATCAAATTCACATAGGACTTGCAACTCTATTACCTAGTGCATCTGTTCTGTCAAATTTACACAGAATTCGCACCTTTACAATATAGGGTATCTATTCTGTCAAATTTTTACGGAACTTGCACCTTTACAATATAGACCATCTATTTTGTCAAACTTATGCACGACATAGGGTATTTATTGCATCAAACTTGTGCAGAACTTGCACCTCCACAATGTAGGGTATCTGCCTGCCAAATTCATGCAAGACTTGTGCCTCTACAACAGAAGCTAGCAAGCAGATGATTTGGCTGTAAATTTTTCTTAGAGGAATTGGGAAAACATCAGGCTAATAATTATTTATTTATGGACAACCAAAGTGCCATTCATCTTGCCAAGAATTTTGCCCTGCATTCAAAAACAGAACACGTACCACTAAGATATCATTTCATACAGTCAGTGTTGGAGGATGGACAGTTAAAGCTGGAAAAGATTCATACAAATAAAAATCCAACGGAGATGTTTACGAAGGCAGTAACACGGGAGAAGCTGATTTACTTTTCAGCTTCCATTGGTCTTCAAAATTAAAATGAATAAATAAAAACAACTATGTCCAGAGGTGTTAATTCCAGTCGGGGCTACAGGGGCAGCGGTGCTATGGGATTAGTCTCCAAGTGGGAGATGGTTTGGTGTGGAGCCTAATCAGTCTCCAAGTGGGAGATTGTTGATATGTGTAGCTTGATCATGCTCTAGGTTAAGATTTTGGTCACTTTGCCTAGCATGGTTTCCCCCAAATTAATTAACAGGGGAGTGTAGTTTCACCATTTTTCTTAAAGGAAATTCGTAATTAAATCCTATTAAAAACAGTTCAGTAATTGTTTGGAAATTAACTGTTTTCTTGTTGCGGATTAAAATACAAACAATCATGCAATGTGAAGTGGATTGCATGCAGCAAGTCGCGTATGGATGAAGGTGAAATTGTCACAGTTTGGAGATCAGAGCATGCAGCAGAGCATGTGGGATTTTAGCAGAGAGAAACATGAGGAATTGAAATTACACATTGTAGCATATTGCTGCAGGTTAATTGTATTTGTTTATCACTGGAAGTTTAATAAAAAATGATGTAGGACTCACCATGCTCTGATACAACTGATGCAAGAGCTCACAAACCTCATTCACAAACTCCCAACAACATAAAATGCAACTTTGAATTTGTTTTAAACAACATAAAAATCAGCAAGAAGTGTTTTCAATTTTTCATTCAAAAGCTCCTGTAATTACATGGAAACAAAGCATATCTGAAAATTAAATTGATTTGCAGCCATATGGGCTGATGTAAACCATTACAAAACTGTTAGAAATCTGATATATAACAGCAAAATCAAATACAAAAATGATTTCCTTCAATCCCTCTTCTTTTGAAGCTCTCTAGCTCCCTTCAACCCGCAATCTTCAACTGAAAAACACTGCTGCAATAAACTATGGATTAATCAATCTTCTTGCTGTTGTACATAGACCTTCAAACCTGCAACAAAATGTCTTCCCTCTTCTTTCCAAGAAAATCCACGCCTATATCCTCCACTCTCAAATTTTGGAAAAGAATGATTACAAAGGTGGAGCTTACTAGCTCCCTAAAACATGGGCTTCTCTACCTGCATAAATTTGCAACAATGGAGTTATCAAATCTTCTTCTCAATCCAGTAGCATCTTCCCATCTCAACTTGCAAAACTCCAAAAGCCCCCTTCCGAAATGACAAGGCATGAATAAATAGAGATTTATGAATGAGGACCACTGTGGTTTTCAAAACCACAAGCCAAATCCACCTAGAAAAATCCCATGCCCACCTTGACGAAATATGCTTGAAATGAATTAAAAATAAATATTAAATGCTCAAAAAGCATCTTCAAATCTACTTCCAAGAATTTGCTAAGAATAGGTGACAACTTGGATTTCCAATCCTCATGAATAGGGACCCCGGAGTAGAAAAAGCTGAACCACTTGCTCTTGGGCGCCCAAATTCTTCATGCAACAACTGAGAAACATTAAATGAGTTGTCATAACTTGTAACTCCCCAAATCCCACGCCCAAGAAGGCATATTTGAAGATTTTGCCTTGTAAATGCCACCAAAATGCTTCCAAATTACAATAAGGCTGCTACATAAAATATGACAAAATATTTGGCCATTTATTACAAAATTATTCACCTAAGACATTAAAATCTAAATTATTGCAAAAATTAAATAAATCATTTTTGGGTGATGCAAGATTGCTCTTACAGCTCAGGATGTTCCTGCATTAGACACCCGAGGTAGAATTTTTTTTGTGAATATAGATTCACAAAATGGAGTTGAGTGGTAGTACCACCCTTTCAGCTTGCAGACAATCTTCAACAAACTCCATCATTGATTTTGGTACCTCCAATTGATTCCTCTTTCTCCTCTTCCAGCACCTAGCCGAAACAAGTATCCTTCTCTGTCAACTCTGCTCTACACTTAACCTCCTGAATGTGGAATCAATTCCACCATAAACTGACCACCTCCTCCAAAATGGATCTGCATTAAACTCTCTAACACCATACAAATCCTTCTCTACATACCAATCATCACTAGGAAAATCTATTTGAACCATCTCATCTGAATTCACTAAATCATACATCTCAACATGAAAATAATCTTTCTCAAATTCACTGAAATATGAATTTACCTTCTCATCACCTGTTGCATCTTCAACTTTGTTCTCTTCTTTCATGCCTTCTACAAGACATGCATTTGTATCACCTCTCTAACTTACAACCAATGCAGCCCACTTTGCTTCTATTGCTACAATTTGCATTAGTAAATCATATTCACTCTCCTCTATGTCCTCTAATGGACTTTGTTTTATTGCAACCTCATTATATTCACATTTATCTTCATAACAATATTCAGAAAAACAAAATTTTACCTGAGTTTTCTCCACTGTTGCAACTCTTTCCTCACTTTCTCTTACCATTTCACTAAAATGATAATTGATATTCGATATTCGTTATTCTGTATTTACAAAAGGAGAGAAATACTCCTTATATAGAAAATTACAAGACGATGTTTCGAAAAAGAAACAATCGTTAACTTAAGCAGACTAAAGTAATTAATTGAAAGATGCTAATACTAACTAAAGCCTAAATAAAAGTTACTAAAAGCTAACTAAGTTAACTAAAAGTAAACTATTGACTAACAAAAGCTAAGATGACCATTAACTATTACAATTAATATTTTAATACCCTCCCTTAATGGTCATCCTACAAACATAAACTAAGTCTACCCATATTCTGATGGTGCTTTGGTCATCAAAGTGCATAATATGCAGACTCCTTCTGCTCAGTATACTCTGCCACTTGAGCACTTTACTGAGACTCTTCTTGGTTGGACTTCTCATTAGCCAACCACTTTCTGCAATACTTTTGAATATGACCAATCTTCCCACAGTAATGGCAAGTAATAGACTTCTTGGAGCCCTCCTCTGAATTGCCTCGACTTTTCTGTTGAGTGGACTTGCCTTTGCCAATGTGCTTGGCAGTAAATGCTTATTCAACATTGGGAGACTCACTGCTGCTCCCAAACTGCTTCCTCCACCTATCTTGCTGCACAGCTCATCAAACTTCAAGTCAACATTGGTGGATGTAATGTTGAGAGTTTCAATGAAGTGCTCGTAGGAACGTGGCAAACTTTTCAACGCGATCACCACCATATCCTCCTCTTCCATCTTGCGACCAATGGCTTCTAGTTGATCATGAATATCTTTGATTTTCATCAAGTGCTCCTGTAAAGACACTTGGTCATCCATCATAATGGAAAACATCATATTCTTCAGGAAGAAAGCCCTACCCTTGTCTGAGGTCTCATGGAGATCTTTCAAATGCTTCTAGATCTTCGCAACAGACTTACTAGATGGTATTTCTGGTAACATCTCATCGGTGACAGATAATTTTAGAAGCATAACTGCCTCCCTATTATCTCCATCATATTTGTCCTGATCCTTTCCCGCAATTGTGGGACAAACTCTTGTACCTAAAACAAGCGCATCCAGACACCAGTACTCAAAGATGGTAAGCATCCTCTGCTTCCACGTGTTTTAATTCTTTCCATTGAACCTATGTGTATTTTCCAACATGACGTTGCTCAAAGATGCCATCCCTCCCGTTATCCAAAAGCACAAAAAACGATGTAATTCTGTGATCAGTTGGCACAAATTCTGGACAATCAGCTGGCACAATTCACAATTTTTTCAAAAATCGTTTAAAAAAAGAGGCTCAGAAACAATAAGATTTTTCAAAAAAACCTTCGAAAACTCTAAAGAAGTAAAGATTTTTTCAAAAAAAATCCTCAAAAATCTTCTAAAAAATAGCAAAAATTTTTATAGAATTTTTTTCAAAAACTCTTATTCAAGAAACACTTGTAAATTTTTTTTTCACACAAATTTTTTTCAAAAAACTTTGAAAGATGCAACACCCACAAAACTTCACATGACCAGCCACAAAATCATCAAAAAAAATTGCAAAAATACAGGGATGCGTGCCAGCAAACCCTCGATTTTCTAGTAGGAGGAGGTCACTCAACAAAATATCTTGAAAAATCCGTCAAAAAAACTGCTGAAAAAACCAGGGTTGTGCGGCCAAAACCCTAGTTGCGCAAAAATGCAAAAATCCAGCAAAAAACCTTCACAAAGGATGGCGAAAAGAAACCTAGGTCATTGGAGAAAAAGCCCGCCACAACTCCTTGCGAAGCCAACAAAAGAAAACACAAAGATCGCGAGCACGAAGCCAGGGGCGTGTGGGAAAAATTAGAAACCCTCTGATGCAAAAAAAGAGCAAAAAACCGCCACGAAAATGTTAGTTTCATGATAAAAAATTCAATAAACAGAAATGCAGCACATAAGACAATGAACACCACAAGATACCCTGGGAAAACCCTCCAACTTGAGGGGAAAAACCCAACAAATATATTGCTTATATATTCAGGAATAAGAGCAGAAATCTGCTTACAACTTAGGCATAACACAATGTCGAATTTGATACAATGAATAAAAGCACCTCTCCTAAATGCGAAAATACAAGATGAATATGTTTCTCCTTGAATTCGATCTGCTGCACCAAGATGATGATCTGCTGCTCAAGTGCGAACTTCTTCTATGAGTGCGAATATGAATGAATGAACTTGATGATCGAATGAGGTGATCATCACCTTGTATTTATACAAAACAATGTGACTCTTCATGAGGTCGGCCTCATAGCAATAATAAAGAAATAAATATTATTTCTTTAATGAAGTTGGCCCCATTTAATTATTCACAATAATTAAATATTATATTAGATGCCAAGTAAAGCGCCTCTTCACTTTAATAAATGCAATAAATGAATAGTCGTTAGGCTATATGAATTTATTGTTCAACAATCAAGGTGGAAGTATGTAGCCCGAAGCTACAACATCAACACTCCCTCTTAGCTAGGGAGGAATACTTCTGATACACAAGGTCATGAATCTCTCAACATGACACCCACAATGGCTACACCCATATGTGGAAGGAGCTCATCATAGATTCACTCAATCGTGATATCAACTATCATGGCTACTCCCATGTATGGTAAAGCATAAGTGCGCAAGTGCCCATCACAAAATCACTCAATGTGATGTCGTCATCTCATCATGACGTTCACCATGTCTACTCCCAGAGGGTGAATAAACACAAGTACAAGAAAATCATCACAGACTCTCTCACGTGATGTTGTCATGGAGTCACTCAACTTGACATCCACCATGGATACTCCCAGAGGGTGGAAACAAGGGCTTTCACCTCAAATTTCTCTCACGGAGAAAAATGCATTAGAGCAAATCACAAAAGATCACTGAAGCCGAGTCTCCCTCTCAGCTAGGGCTTCATTCTCCACAATACCAAGCTTGTCTCGGAATTACACAAACTTTACTTGGAGAGAGGCTTGTTGAGAATGTCTGCCGTCTACTCATCAGTGCTAATGTATCTCAACTGGATTGCTTTCCTCAATACCATATCTCTGATATAATGGTATTTGATCTCAAAATGTTTGGTTTTGTCATGATACATTGGATTGACTGAAAGCTTCACATAGATTTGATTATCACAATTGTTGATGAATGGTAGCTTCGGTCAGTTATGATCTAGACTATACTTCAGAATAATCAAATGAGGAGAATAAGTGAAATCGAATTTACAAAGCATAGATAAAAATTCGATATATTAACAGATGTTGAAAATCCGCATTTAAATATAAATCGAAACTTACATATGTCCACCACCTTTTGTTCTGTGTGTGTTAAGACACTAACGAATTGGTATTAGGAGTGCAGGGACCCGCGGGCTCTAAAGTGACATGTCTCTTGAGCGGACGTGTCTCCACTTGTGGAGACACGTCCTCTCTTGAGACACGTCTCTTAGAGGCGGGTCTCCTACATACATAAGGCGGCTTCCTCATTGATATGCAAATATTGAAATCTATTAATGTTCTGCAATCAGCACATTCGACATCAAGAGAAGAAATTTGGAAAATATCTTTGACAAAGTTAATCAGACCTGTTTCATATGTTCGATCCTCAACATGGTATCAGAGCCACGTCATAACAAGTCTGAATCTTCAATCATCCCTTGCGTGAGCATCACTCGGAGCACTTGTTGAAAGCAGGAGAGGCGTCAAAAGAATTCGATAGATACCGAGGGACCCTTTTGGTGCGGGTGGTGAGAGCCGAAGGCTACACAGCCACCTGCAGAGAGTTTTGCTCCCGTGGAAATAATATCGCTTATGGATGATAGCGGTTAATGTTGGATGACTACATACTTGGCGGCGAGATGTCTTCAATTTGGGGAGTGATTATATTGGTGCTTTGTATTGGCACGTATTGTTATAGGAGCAAAGGGCGAATATCATTTGCGTTGGAGTTCAAACAGATACGTCTCTTGTAAATTCATATTGCAGGGGTCTCATATGTTCGACTTACAGAAGCATTTGGGGAATTATACATTGGAAGCGCTAATCTATAGTGACCCGATATCGAGATTGTTTATCTCATCGAGCATTTCAATGGGAATGGACCCTTGGATTACTATCTCATCGAGCATCATTTGCGTGGGAGCATGTGCCTATGTATATTCTGGAATTATTAATTAAACGTGATGACTTCGTAATTTCCTTGTTGGACGGGGAAATTGACTTATTAATATATATCCATTGTCATACCGCTATTGGAGGATATCGGTTTTTTCTTTGTTTCTGAGATTCAGTTCATTAAGCAACACTTCCTGTTGGGTATCATTTGAAGTACCTTGTCAGGAGATTGTACATTTGTTGATAGTTCATCAACCATACACTCTACAGAAGGCGTCAATATCCATCATTTATTATGATCTATGGTGATCGGCGGAGGACATATCTATTGTCAAATGTCCACAGGAGATATTGAAGCCATTAGCAGAAGCATTTGTGATAGACATATTGTATATCTGTGCGTTTATTTCAAAATGCATGAGGAGACGGCTTAAAAGGTCGAGGTCTGAGGATGAGCGGGACGGAGGATTGTGAGGAGAGAGGGACAAGCGGCTCGTTATCCTTCCATTGCAGGGAGAGGGAGGTTGTCGTTGCTTTGTGAAACCACACAAGACACTTCTCCCCCTTCGAGGGAGTGCCTCGCAACAACTCTCTACTTGGATCAGGGCGGGCCACACAACATGCCGCACTTCTCCCCTCCTCGCAGACCAAGACTCTCCTTTCCTTCAACCTTGTGCGCCCCCCACTCGGGTTAAAGGCTCACATTACTGAGCTCGGCTTGAGTTGTTGTTATTCTTGGCTATGTGTGATCGATGATAGCCTGGCTGCCTGTGGTGCATTTGGGATAGCTCTTGAATAAAGGCATCTGCAGATTTTATCATGAACCAGACTGTGTTGCCGATTTACATGGAAGCGGCTTAAAGTCTAAAAATAGTTGAAGACTTATTCGCCAAACCATCGGGGCACTCAACTTCTCCTCTCTTAGCATCGAAAGAAGGAACCATTGAATAACTTGGAAACCAGGAAGGTCAGAGTCTTAATCCTCAGGTCATCATGGCACTAAGGAGCCCGATATTGGCAAGGTTAAGTGAAGGGACCTGTGCTACCTGGAAATTAAATAAGTATGTCACAGGAGTCTTAAATTTTTCAGCTCATGCGAAGGGCAGACTCGATGCGATCGACGCCACTATAAAGGGCGAAGAGAGCAGATATTGTGATTGATCGTTCAGATTCATGACCTCATTAAGGACGGATCAAAATATTTAAAGAGATAAGTATTCTTTGGTCACTGAGTTATATCATTTAATTTTTGATCTTGTGAATTCTCTTGAATTGTGTTGTGTTCACTAGCATAAGATCCTTTGAAAATTTCATTCATGATATAATTTGTATGATTTTTACCTTGATATTTCTTTGGATAGTTATGAACTATTTATAATCTCTTCTAGATGCTTTCAGGACAGATCAGAAGCATAAGAGATTGTTTACAAAAGAAGAAGAAAATGAAGACTCTGCTTGCAACCATTAGACTGTGTGGATGGCTGAAGTCATCCCTTCTAAGAAGAAGTAATTAGAGCTTCAGAGGGAGTCTCATCTTCACTTGTTGTAATACTTTGAGATAGAGAAATATGAGGTGAAAGCCTTGTTCATCTCTGAGACTGAGATGAGGTGTCATGTTGAGAGACTCCATGACGACAGGTCGCATGATCTAAAGAGCCCCATGCACCCGCAGTATGGCTTAAGGGGGAGTGTTGGATATAAGCCACACCCGGACTAATGATGGGCTGGCCACAAGAGGCCAGTAGCTCAGTTAATAGAGCACTCCAGCTACAAATGGAAGGTCCTAGTGAATGCTCTAAGCCAGTTCATGTGCGAGCCAAAGGAAATTCACCTTATGGCTGTAAAGCACATAATGAGATAACTTCAAAGCACCATTGGATTTGTTTAGGCTGGGAGTATAACCGATCAGAAAAGCACATCAGGATGTTGCTTCAGTTTAGGATCGGCTATGATCTCTTGGATCTGCAGAAAACAGTCTTCAATGGCACAAAGCTTGACAGAAACTGAATACATTGCAGACTTTATGAGGGCAAGAGAAGCAGTTTGACTTCATAAATTGCTTGTGAGACTCCTTGATCTAATCACATTGAGATCCCCTACCATTATGAGACATGGTAGAAAGGAATGTGATCCAGTTGGAGTATATTAGTTCAAAAGTTTAAACAGCGGACATACTCAACAACTTCTCTCCAGAGTTAAGGTTGAACTCTTCGGGAAGAAAACTTGGTATGTAATTTGATATTATGTTTGAAATTCAAATTTGTTTATAAGTTGTACTAATATATAAAGATGTTTAATGTGTAAACTCTTTTGTCATGTGTGTGACTCCATGACCTTATGGGCCTACTACCCTGTGTACATTATTGAAAGGTGACGATCTTTCTAATAATGAACACTTGTATTTGACATTGTAAAGTGACGACTCTACAATGATAAACTATCATGATAGATATCATGTGACTTGATATCTGTGGACATATCATGATAGTATCTCTTGGACACCTTGATGGATATCATGGGACTTGATGTCAGCTGAAGATCATTGTGATCCTTAAGAGATAAATCATGGTGGATATTTATATATCCATGGATATGCCATGAATTATGGTAGACATCATGTGACTTGATGTCAGTGCACATACCATAATGAAGATATGTTAATGAAGAATGTCACGTGACTTGACACTTTCAGAAGCATACCATATCTTCTGATATCACGAGTTAGGTGATATCAATTTTACTTGGTGGAAGTTTATTCTCCCTAGCTAAGAGGGAGTGTTAATAGAGTCTATCTTCCCTAGATAAGAGGGAGTATTGAATAATGAAGATGTGTTATGAAAAATATCATGTGACTTGACACTTTCAGAAGCATATCATATCTTCTGATATCACGAGTTAGGTGATATCACTTTTAGAAGTTATCCTCCCTAGTTAAAGAGGGAGTGTTGAATAATGAAGATGTGCTATGGAGAATGTCATGTGACTTGACACTTTTAGAAGCATACCTTATCTTCTGATATCACGAGTTAGGTGATATCATGTTTACTTGATGGAAGTTATCGTCCCTAGTTAAAGAGGGAGTATTGCATAATAAAATGAAGAATGTCATGTGACTTGGCAATACTGAGAAAAGCATACCATGTCTTCGATATCACGTGTGAAGGTGATATCTTCACTTATTTGATTTGAAATATCTTCCCTAGCTAAGAGGGAGTGTTGATGAATGGTAGCTTCAGTCAGTTATGATCTAGACTATGCTTCAGAATAATCAAATTAGGAGAATAAGTGAAATCGAATTTACAAAGCATAGATAAAAATTCAATATATTAATAGATGTTGAAAATCAGCATTTAAATATAAATCGAAACTTACATATGTTCACCACCTTTTGTTTTGTGTGTGTTAAGACACTAACGAATTGGTATTAGGAGTGCAGGGACCCGTGGGCTCTAAAGAGACATGTCTCTTGAGCGGACGTGTCTCCACAAGTGGAGACACGTCCTCTCTTGAGACATGTCTCTTAGAGACGGGTCTCCTACATACATTAGGCGGCTTCCTCATTGATATGCAAATATTGAAATCTATTAATGTTCTGCAATCAGCACATTCGACATCAAGAGAAGAAATTTGGAAAATATCTTTGACAAAGTTAATCAGACCTGTTTCATATGTTCGATCCTCAACAACAATGAAAGACAGTCGGCTCCAATGATTGTCCAAACAATCTTGCAAGGAGCTTTCAAAGCCACACTGCTTCTTGAGCTGCCACACACCTTGCAATGTACTCGGCCTTTGCGGTCCCAGTGCCACTGAAGACTGCTTCCTGCTACACCAGGAGATCATCGCAGACCCCAAACTGAAACCGCATCCAAAGGTGCTCTTCCGATCATCAACACACCCTGCCCAATCAAAATTAATATAACCATGCAACTTCAAGTCCACATTAGAAGAATATCTCAAGCCATACCCAACTGTGCCACGCAAGTATCTTAGGATATGCTTTGCTGCAACTAGGTGTATTTGGCTTGGTTCACACATGAACTGACTAAGTACACTCACTGCATAGCAAATATGTGGTCTAGTGTTGATTAGATACATCAATGATCCAATCAACTGCTTGTACATAGTAGGATCCACCAGATCTGAACTAGCCGCAACCTCTTTTAACTTCTGAAAATTGGTTTCCATAGGTGTAGACATGGATTTACAATCCATCATACCAAATCTCTTCAAGATGTCTATTGTATACTTCCCTTGACTCATAATGATCTCATTAGGCCTCTGCCATACTTCTAAACCAAGGAAGTAATGCATGCACTTAAGATCCTTCATTTCAAATTCAGAAGCCAACTCCTTCTTGCATTTGATAATGAGATGTTCTTCTCTAGTAAGAAATAGATCATCAACATAGAGAACCAAGATCAATGCTTCGCCATCAATTACCTTGAAGTACAGGTTTGAATCAACATCATTCTTGGAGAAGCCCAAGCTCAGTAGGTATCGATCAATCCTCTCATACCAAGCACGAGGAGCTTGCTTAAGGCCATACAAAGCCTTCTTCAACCTGCAAACATGAGACTCCTTCTCATGAACCTCAAATCCATGAGGTTGCTCAATGTATACCTCTTCTTCAATTACACCATTTAGAAATGCTGTCTTCACGTCCATCTGGTGTAACTTCCATCCTTTAGCCGTTGCAATTGCAATGATAGTCCTGATGGAGGTATAACGAGTAATTTGAGCAAATGTTTCCTCATAATCTATTCCCTCTTTCTGAGAGAACCCCCTAGCCACAAATCTGGCCTTGTACTTCTCAATGCTTCCATCAGCTGCATGCTTGGTCTTGAAAAGCCACTTAGAAGATACAACAGATTTGCCTTCTGGTCTAGGTACAATGTTCCAAACATCATTCTTGAGGATAGGTTGATATTCTTCAGCCATAGCATCTCTCCATACTTGTTGACTTGTAGCTTCCTCAACACTGGAAGGTTCAAACTCAATGATTTGACTTATCCATGCAACATAGCTTGAAAACTTCTGAGGTCTTTTGCTTTCTCTAAATGTTCCTCTAGGGGCTGCAAACTTTTTTGCCTCCTGCATTGTTTGCCTAGCTCATAGAGGTCTTTTTCGACCAATAACAATGTCTGTAGGCCCATCAGTAGGTTCCAAAGGCTCAACTGGATCATCATCTTCTTTAGGATCAGTAGCCTCCCTCTGAATGTCAAGAGTATGGTCAACTTCCATGTCTTGAGGAGATTCTTGGTCTTCATTATCTATCTCCATGTGAGAGCCTTTAGATCTCTTGAATGCAACATCTTCTTCAAATGTAACATCCCTGCTGATCTTTATTAGTTTTTGACCTGGAATGAAAATGCTGTAGGCTTTTGAAGACTCACTGTAGCCCACAAATATTCCCTTCTTGCCAGATGGTTCCAACTTTGTCTTTTTATCTTTAGTGACATGAACATACACATGACAATGAAATATTCTCAAATGGCCGACTTCAGGCTTCACACCTATGAAAGCTTCTTCAGGAGTCATGTTCTCCAAGATACGATGAGGGCTCCGATTTAGAACATACACAGTTGTCCTAGAAGCTTCGGCCTAAAGGAAGATTTGCAAATCCTGATCATGAATCATGGCCTTAGCTGCTTCTACAATAGATTTGTTCTTCCTTTCTACTACACCGTTTTGTTGTGGATTGTAGGGAACACAAAACTCCCTCTTAATTCCTTCTCCAACACAAAAGTTACAAAAGATTCCAGAGGTGTATTCTCCTCCGTTATCAGATCTTAGAACTTTGATCCTCTTCCTGGACAAGTTCTCTACTTGAGCTTTAAATTCCGTGAATCTCTCAAGTATTTCCTCAAATTCTTTAGTCTTTAAGAAATAAATCCAAGTCTTTCTAGAGTAGTCATCAATGAAAATTACATAATACAAGAAACCACTCAAAGAAGCAACAAACATTGGACCACACAAATCAGAATGAACAAGATCTAGAATGCATTTGGATCTACTTTTACTACTACGAAAGGGTCCTTTAGTATTCTTACCTAATGCACATCCTCGACAAGTACCTTCATGCTCCTGGCTGAGTTTAGGAATGCCGGTGACCATCTTCTCCATGGTTGGAAGCGCTCGGAAGTGAATGTGAGAAAGTCTTCTATGCCAAAGCTCACACGAACTTGATGTATCATGCAACAAGGCTTGTAGTGGACGAGTGGAAAGTCTGTAGAGACATTCTTGCCGAACACCAATCACTCGGGCTGACTTGATGCTAGAGTTCTTCGGCCATGCAAGAACTTTACCTTTGGAGAATGCAACTTGATATCCCTTGTCCTCCAAGGCTGAAATAGAGATAAGGTTCTGCTTGATGCTTGGTACAAATGGTACATCACTCGATTGCAAGGAAATGCCGGAATCTAAGTGAAGAGTGGAGGTCCCAACACCTTTCACTGAATAACGTGCATCATCTCCAATTATGACTTGAACACTTGTATCTCTCATCACCATATCTGAAAGATGTTCTCTAAATCCAATAATGTGACGAGAGGTGCCACTATTAGTCAACCAAGTGTTGCTATCTATTGGAACATTGCTTGATAAGGCAGAATAGAATAGAAATTCACTTGAATCCTTTTGAGGAGAGATCTCACCTACATCCGCAATTGAAGCATGCTGTTTTGGTCTAGTTGGGCAATCCTTTGCATAGTGACCAAACTTGTCACATCTGAAGCACTGTATGTGGGAAAGATCCTTCTTCTTCTTAGATGTAGGAGCACCATCAGATCTTCTATCTTTATTCCTCTTGAAGTAGCCTTTCTTTCCTTCTCTTCCTCTCTTCTTCGAAGATTGAGCGACAAGTACATGAATCTCCTCATTGGTAGAACTTTTCCCTTTGCCTCTTGCTGCTAATCTCGATTCCTCTTGAATGCAATCTTCCCTCAAGCGATCAAACTTAGGTAGCTTTGATCTTGCACTAATGCCTTGGATATATGGTTCCCATGATTTAGGAAGACCATTAAGAGCCAACATGGCCAAATCCTTATTATCAACCATATGCCCAATGGTAGAGAGCTGATCTCTCAATTCAGTGATCTTCATGAAGAAGGACATGACAAAATCTCCTTTCGCCATCTTGACATGATGAAGCTGTTGCTTCAAGGCAAGAGCTCTGCTTGTGTTATTGAACTCATACATTTCCTCCAAGGTTTTGAACATTTCTCTTGCTGTGTTCAACTTGAAGATAATTGGCACAAGGTGGTCCTTCACGGAATCAACCAAAATCTTTTTCACCTTAGTGCCATTCTTTTTCCATTGAGGCTTCTCATTTTCATTGGAAGGTTCGGGAACTTCGTCCTCTACGAACTCAACAAGTTCACTTTATTCCAATGCAAGCATCACTCTAAACTCCCAAGAGGTGAAGTTGGAAGCACCTTCAAGCCTATCTTCGATCTTGAGCCCGTTGACCATTTTGAAGGTGAGATAGATGCAAGAAGATGAGAACAAGAGTGGATGAGAGCGCTGCTTATGTAAATCTGATCACGATATTTTTTAAACCCGCTCTGATACCATATTAGTTTTATGATCAGAAATTCAATAACAAAAATGCAGCACATAAGACAATGAACACCACAAGATACCCTGGGAAAACCCTCCAACTTGAGGGGAAAAACCCAACAAATATATCGCTTATATATTCAGGAATAAGAGTAGAAATCTGCTTACAACTCAAGCATAACACAATTCCGAATTTGATACAATGAATAAAAGCACCTCTCCTAGATGCGAAGATACAAGATGAATATGTTTCTCCTTGATTTCGATCTGCTGCACCAAGATGATGATCTGCTGCTCAAGTGCAAACTTCTTCTATGAGTGCGAATGCGAATGAATGAACTTGATGATCAAATGAGGTGATCATCACCTTGTATTTATACAAAACAATGTGACCCTTCACGAGGTCGGCCTCATAGCAATAATAAAGAAATAAATATTATTTCTTTAATGAAGTCGGCCCCATTTAATTATGTTATATTAGATGCCAAGTGAAGCGCCTCTTCACTTTAATAAATGCAATAAATGAATAGCCGTTAGGCTATATGAATTTATTGTTCAATAATCAAGGTGGAAGTATGTAGCCCGAAGCTACAACATCAACAAAAAAGATGTAGAAAAACTTGAGAATATTTTCCAGAAAACTTCGTGTGTGGCCTACAAAATACCCTCGTGTGTGGCCACGAAAGAATCCCGTGAAAACCTTCAAAAAAATGTGATTTAAAATTGCGAATTCTGTGCAAGAACGCGATTTCCAAAAACCTCAATCCAGAAAAAACGCGAATCAACTTCTTTTAAAATCTTGAAAATCTGCCAAAAACTTTACGAAAATCTTTTACAACAATCCTGCAATTTCTTCAAAAAATCTGTTTGAATTTTTTTCCAAATTTTTCCTTTTATAGATCCTCGAAAAACTTTTTCACAAAATGGCTTCAAAAAATCCTTCGATTTTCAAAAAATTCAGCTCACAAAAGTTCTTAAAAATTTCTTTGATTTTTATTTTAAAAAAGAATTGGCCAAAAAAAACTTTACAAATTTTTATAAAAAAATTCATCAAAAACATCTAAGAAATTTCTAAAAATTCTTTAAGAAACCAACAAATTTTATTTACTAAAAATTTGCCAAAAAAGTTCGAGCCTAAACTCTAATACCATGAAATGATAATTGATATTCAATATTCATTATTCTGTATTTACAAAAGGAGAGAAATACTCTTTATATAGAAAATTACAAGACGATGTTTCTAAAAAGAAACAATTGTTAACTAAAGCAAACTAAAATAATTAACTGAAAGATGCTAATACTAACTAAAGTGTAAACAAAAGTTACTGAAAGCTAACTAAGTTAACTAAAAGTAAACTATCAACTAACAAAAGCTAAGATGACCATTAACTATTACAATTAATATTTTAATATTCACTCAAACACAAATCATCTTTAGTTTCAATCTCATCAAATTCTGAAAATTTCCTTTTCCTTATTGTTGCAACATACTTTTCATCTTCCTCATACTCACCCATTCCATTCACATAATTCATATGCAAATCATAATTACCAATTAACTCACAAAATCCAAGTTTTACCTCCTCATTTATTGTTGCAACTTTGGTGTCCTCTTCTTCAGTGTCCTCCATTGCACTCAACTCTTTTGTTGCTGCTGCAACCTTTGTAATTTCATCCTTCATGCCTTCCAATAGGCATTCCTCAGCTTTAGGTTCATCAATTTCTTCGTATTCATCCTCTTCTTCTTCCTCTATGCCACATGCATGACACCTTGTTGTATCTTCTTTCTTTCCTACAATCAAAATACCATTAGAAAAATAATTAAAATTAACTTCAACTCTTCTCTTTTCTTGTTTTCTCCTTTCAATCTCTTTTCTTAATTCATCCACTCACTGCTACAACTCTCATTCCAACTCTTATTTCTTTTTGCTGTCTCTCTTTGATTTTCTCAAGTCTAGGAATCCTTAGAATCCATCAATTGATAAAAGTCATTTTATTTTTCCTCTTTTCCATTCTTAAGGCATTACAAATTCTTAACACAAATTTTCAAAACCCTCAAGTTCTGCACATGTAAACCGCTTCACTCGGGTGATCTATTTACAAATTCTCAACCCTCTCAGGTTTTGTTGCAAACTGCCTCATATTTGGTGATTTGTTTACACACTTAAGAACCTCTACTTCACAAATCTTTTGTGTAGCTTCTCTTGCAAGTTGCACATACACATCCAACAAAAAAATCACACAACTCCACCCTCAGGTCTTGGTGCAAACTACCTCACATTGACACTTCTGCTTGCATATTCAAGAGCTCCCGCTCTGATGCTACTGATGTAGAAGGACTCACCATGCTTTGATACAACTAATGCAAGAGCTCACAAACCTCATTCACAAACTCCCAACAACATAAAATGCAACTCTGATTTTGTTTGAAACAACATAAAAATCAGCAAGAAGTGTTCAATTTTTCATTCAAAAGCTCATGTAATTACATGGAAACAAAGCATATCTGAAAATGAAATTGATTTGCAGCCATATGGGCTGATGTAAACGATTACAAAACTGTTATAAATCTGATATATAACAGCAAGATCAAATACAAAAATGATCTCCTTCAATCCCTCTTCTTTTGAAGCTCTCTAGCTCCCTTCAATTCGCAATCTTCAACTGAAAAACACCGCCGCAATAAACTATTGATTAATCAATCTTCTTGCTGCTGTACATACACCTTCAAACTTGCAACAAAATGTCTTCCCTCTTCTTTCCAAGAAAAGCCACCCCTATATCCTCCACTCTCAAATTTTGGAAAAGAATGATTACAAAGGTGGAGCTCACTAGCTCCCTAAAACATGGGCTTCTCTACTTGCATAAATCTACAACAATGGAGTTGTCAAATCTTCTTTTCATTCTGACAACATCTTCCCATCTCAACCTGCAAAACTCCAAAAGCCCCCTTCCCAAATGACAAGGCATGAATAAATAGAGATTTATGAATGAGGAAACCACTGTGGTTTCCAAAACCACAAGCCAAATCCACTTGGAAAATTTCCACACCCACCTTGAGGAAATATGCTTGAAATGAATTGAAAATAAATATTAAATGCTCAAAAAGCATCTTCAAATCCACGTCCAAGAATTTGCTAAGAATAGGTGACAACTTGGATTCCCACTCCTCATGAATAGGGACCCTGGAGTAGAAAAAACTGAACCACTTGCTCTTGGGCGCCCCAATTCTTCATGCAACAACTAAGGAACATTAAATGAGTTGTGATAACTTGTAACTCCCCAAATCCCATGCCCAAAAAGACATATTTGAAGATTTTTCCTTGTAAATGCCACCAAAATGCTTCCAAATTATAATAAGGCTGCTACATAAAATATCTGGTTTTAGAGGTTTTTTGAATTCATGGTCAACATTATTTGGTTCTACCCCATTGCCATCATTGACATTACTCTTTTTCAATCACAACTTTAGAGTTGATCTCCCATGTTTTTGCATTTGAAGTATTGCCAACACAAACATTATCTGATTTTAGTGAATCTTTGGTGTCATGCTTCTCTTTAGCTGTTTGTAACTCATTGTTGCCATAGGGAACACTCTCTTCTTCAGTCACCAGTGGACAGCTGATGCCCCCTGTGTTCATATATGCAGCATTCTCAACATATATTGTCTCCGGTTTCAGCATATTTATGGAGTCATTATTGATATTCTCTAATATCAATACATTCCCAACATCAACAACATTAACACCATTGACCACAACTTTACTATTGATATCCTTGGTTTTCTTATATTTTGAACTATCAGTAACTAATTTCAGAACATTTTAGTCATCTCTCTCAATATTATTTGCTACCAACTTATTCAACTTATTAACAATGCTAACCTCTTCAATTGCAACTTCTTGGTTGATACCTCTTGTACTCATATTCACAACACTATCAATGATAGTATTGGATTCCAACACCTTTTTTAAATGATTATTAACATCTTCCAGAATTTGGAGCATCATAATGAATACATTAGGATGAGCCTTCTCAATCTCATCAAACTGGATCATTGTACGTTTTCTAATCTTCAGTGGGTTGTCCTCCTTCAGTGTAACCAACATATCTTGGGGGAAAACCAATCACTTTTGACATAGTATGCCTCTCCAAAAAATTGCATATGTCTAAATGGATCATTGCCTTTTTTGAACCGGAATAGTATGATGCTAATGCTTTGGCAAGCTTTGACTTCCCAACACCTGTTGGACTTGAGAAAATAAAGCTCGCAATTGGTCTATTACCATTAGGATTCTTCAAACCAATTCGAGCTTGGCGGATAGCTCTACTAATTGCTTTTACAGCCTCATCTTGCCCATAACACATCAGTGCAGAGTTCCCTCTATCTTCAAAAGTCTGCCAGACTCATCTGATGACACCTTTGCAACAAGAATAACTGCCCATATAGATACAATTTGTTGGATATCTGCCTCCATTACTATTGGACCAACATCACCCTTAATACTACTTTGTAAGTTTTCCAAAGATGGGTTTGTGTTCTCTGGTTTGCCAAGAGTTTTTTTTTTTCACAAGGGCTTCAAGCATGCCTTTGGTACAGTTAATTGTTGTTTGGCATACCAATCACATAGAAGAAGAAATTTCTGAATTTTCTGAAAATGTTGAAATATATTTTCTAGTCTAACTACTCCAAATATGAATAGTTCCATCACAAGAAGCTGTTCTTTCACATCCTTGCTGTAAATGTAATCAAATCTGTATGAAAGTGGATCCTAAAATCTAAGGTTAAAACTGAAGACTGAAAATTCTAAGTCAAAGACGTTTTCCAGATTTCTTCTCTTGATGTTGAATGTGCTGATTGCAGAACATTAATTGATTTCGATGTTTGCATATCAATGAGGAAGCCGCCATATGTATGTAGGAGACCTGCCTCTAAGGGATGTGTCTCAAGAGAGGACGCGTCTCCGCTCAAGAGACACGTCTCTTAGAGCGCGCGGGTCCCTACACTATCAATAAGAATTTGTTAGTGTCTTAACACACACAAAACAAAAGGTGGCAGATATATATAAATTCCGATTTATATTTAAATGCGAATTTCAACATCTTTATTATTACGAATTTACATAAATATATATATGCTCATAAATTCGATTTCCAGAAATTTATATTAGGGATAATCTTGATCATATATAAATAATGAAGATGCTTTCAGCATTCGTTATTTATATCTGACCGAAGCTATCATCCATTAACACTCCCTCTTAGCTAGGGAAGATATTTCAAATCAAATAAGTAGAGATATCACCTTAACACGTGATATATAAGACATGGTATGATTTCTCAATATTGTCAAGTGACATGACATTCTTCATAACATATCTTTATTATTCAACTCTACTTCTTTAACTAGGGAGGATAACTTCCAAAAGTGATATCACCTAACTCGTGATATCAGAAGATATGGTATGCTTCTGAAAGTGTCAAGTCACATGACATTCTTCATAACACATCTTCATTATGGTATGTGCACTGACATCAAGTCACATGATGTCTACCATATGTCATGGCATATCCACGGATATAAATATCCACCATGATTATATCTATAAGGATCACAATGATCTTCAGATGATATCAAGTCCCATGATATCCATCAAAGTGTCCAAGAGATACTATCATGACATGTCCACAGATATCAAGTCACATGATATCTATCATGATAGTTCAACATTGTAGAGTCGTCACTTTACAATGTTACATACAAGTGTTCATTATTAGAAAGATTGTCACCTTTCAATAATGTACACAGGGGGAGTAGGCCCATAAAGTCATGGAGTCACACACATGACAAAAGAGTTTACACATTAAACATCTTTATATATTAGTACAATTTATAAACAATTTGTATTTCAAACATAAATAACAAATTACATTTCAACCATACCAAGTTTCTTCCTGAAGTGCTCTACCTTGATTCGGGAGAGAGGCTTGGTGAGAATGTCTGCAGTTTGATCATTTGTACTGATATACTCCAACTGAATCACTTTCCTTTCCACCATATTTCTTACATAATGATAGTGGATCTCAATGTGCTTAGATCTATCATGAAAGACAGGATTCACAGAGAGTTTGATGCAACTCTGATTATCACAATGAATAATTGTAGGATTCAAGGGCTCACCAAAGAATCCCACAAGCAATTTACGAAGCCAAACTGCTTCTCTTGCTCCCATTGAGGCTACAATGTATTCAGCTTCCGTTGAACTCTGTGCAACTGAAGATTGTTTTCTGCAAATCCAGGAGATCATAGCCGATCCTAAACTGAAGCAACATCCTGATGTGCTTTTCCGATCGGTTACACTTCCAGCCCAATCTAAATCAGAGTACCCATGTAGATCTAGTTGATCATTCTTGTAGAGAAGACCATATCCAATAGTGCCTTGAATATATCTCAGAATATGTTTCACAGCCATTAAGTGAATTTCCTTTTGCTCACACATGAACTGGCTGAGAACATTCACTGCATAGCGAATATCAGGTCTGTGTTAACCAGATACATCAAGGATCCAATCATCTGCCTGTAAAGGGTTGGATCTGCACTTTTGGATTCTGCTGCTGCTTCTTTCAATTTGTGAAGGTTGGTTTCCATAGGTGTAGACATCGGTCTACAATCCAACATTCCAAATCTCTTCAGAATATCAATTGTATTTTTCCCTTGGTTTAGTATAAGGCCCTCTGATTTCTACCATACTTCTAAACCTAGGAAGTAGTGTAGAATTCCCAAGTCTTTCATGTCAAATTCAGAAATTAGATCTTGCTTCCCTTGAGCAATGAGGTGATCTTCTCCTGTTATCAGCAGGTCATCAACATATAAAATAATTATTAGCATATTACCTTTGATTACCTTTAAGTAGAGATTGGAGTCAATCAACATCATTCTTGGAAAATCCTAATCCCAAGAGATAGCTGTCAATTCTTTCATACCAGACCCTGGGAGCCTGTTTAAGTCCATAGAGAGCTTTCTTCAGCCTGCACACATGTGAGTTGGATTTATGTATCACAAAACCTTCAGGCTGTTCCAGATAGACTTCCTCTTCAATGGTTCCATTCAGGAAAGCAGTTTTTCACATCCATTTGATGGATCTTCCAGCCTTTAGCTGTTGCAATGGCTAATACTGCTCTCACTGATGTGTAACGGGCAACAGGTGCAAATGTTTCTTCATAATCAATGCCTTCCTTTTGAGAAAAGCCTCTAGCCACAAAACGTGCTTTATGTTTTTTTTTATACTGCCATCAGCAACATGCTTGATTTTGAAGAGCCATTTAGAAGAGACAACAAATTTCTCTTTTGGTCTAGGCACTATATCCCATACATCATTCTTTAGGATGGACTGATATTCCTCTGTCATTGCATCCTTCCAAGTTTGATGTCTGAAGGCTTCTGTAACACTGGCAGGTTTTGAGTTTATGATATTGTTCATTAAAGCAACATAGCTAGAGAACCGCTTGGGTCTTTTACTCTCCCGGAACATTCCTTTGGGTGCTGTATGATCCTCGGCTTCTTTGATCATCTTCCTGGCCCAAAGTGGTCTCTTTCTGCCGTTGTCATTTGTATTCTCATCTGAATTAGAAGGTAGTTCATGTGGCATTTCCTCAGGATGCTCCCTCTGAATCTCAGGAGCAGGTTCCTCTTCAGGTACTCTAGGGGGAGTAGGTTTCTATCTCACTAGAACTTCTTGCCCTCTTGAATGGTTTCAATGTTTAGGTCAAGCAACTTGTGAACTCCCTCTTAATTCCAGCACTCATGCAGAATTCCTTAAAATTTTAGAGGTGTATTCTTTCCCATTATCCGTCTTTAAGGTTTTATTTTCTTTCCTAAGGCACAACCTTTACAAGTTCCTTCATGAGATGGTTTTAGACTTCGGTGCATAGTTTGTAAAGGTACCCTTGTCTTACACCAATAGTTTGAGCTTTCTTAATAGTTGAGTTTTTTAGACCATGCTACAATTTTCCCATCCATAAGGGTAACTCTATATCCATTTGTCTTTCCTAGAACACAAAGTTCTCAGATTCATGATTTGAATTTGTCTTTCCTACTTTGGCAAAAGATGCTTGTTTTGATCTGTCAGGGCACTTCATTGCATAGTGACCATATTGATCACATCTAAAGCATTGCACTTGAGAGATGTCTTTCTTTTTAAAAGATTCCTTTCCATTGGAATTTCTCTTTCTTTTAAAAGATCCTCTTTGGTAGGAGTTTTTCTTATTCCTTTTATTAGACGATGTGTTGAGTACATGAATGTCTTCATCTAAGTTCTTCTGTTTATTTTCTTTTGTGGAGAGTCTTGTTTCTTCTTGAAGGCAATCAGTTCTTAGCCTATCAAACTTAGGGGGTTTGGATTTTGCACTTATTCCTTGAACAAATGACTCCCATGAGTTTGGAAGGCCTCCTAGTGCAATTAGAGTTAACTCTTTGCTATCAATCTGATATCCAATTGTGGATAATTGATCCCTTAGTTCAATGATCCTCAAGAAGTATGCGTTGATTGATTCTCCTTTGTTTATTTGAGCATTGTTGATTTGCCTCTTTAATGCAAGAGTCCTACTGGTGTTGTTGATCTCATAGGTACTCTCAAGGGATTTGAACATATGATATGCAGTTTCATGTTTTGCTAAGATAGGCACTATATGATCCCTAATTGCATCTACAAGGATTTTTATGGCTCTTTCATTGTTTTCAATCCATTGATTTTTCTCAGGTTCAGCCTCAAGTTCCCTTTTATTTTCTCTCACAAGTGAGTCTAGTTTGTTCTCTTTTAGGATCATCATGATTCTAAATTTCCATGATGTAAAGTTATTTGCTCCTGCAAGACGATCTTCAAATCTGATCACACTTGACATTATGAAGAATGTGATGTGAATTCGATTTTTAGAAAATATGAATTTCTGAGCAATCTGATTTGGATTCACACAACCTGGCTCTGATACCATGTAAATGTAATCAAATATGTATGAAAGTGGATCCTAAAATCTAAGGTTAAAACTAAAGATTGAAAATTCTAAGTCAAAGACGTTTTCCAGATTTCTTCTCTTGATGTCGAATGTGCTGATTGCAGAACATTAATTGATTTCGATGTTTGTATATCAATGAGGAAGCCGCCATAAGTATGTAGGAGACCCGCCTCTAAGGGACGTGTCTCAAGAGAGGACGTGTCTCCACAAGTGGAGACACGTCCGCTCAAGAGACATGCCTCTTAGAGCGCGTGGGTCCCTACACTATCAATAACAATTTGTTAGCGTCTTAACACACACAAAACAAAAGGTGGCGGATATATATAAATTCCAATTTATATTTAAATGCGAATTTCAACATCTTTATTATTACGAATTTACATAAATATATATATGCTCATAAATTCGATTTCCAGAAATTTATATTAAGGATAATCTTGATCATATATAAATAACGAAAATGCTTTCAGCATTCGTTATTTATATCTGATCGAAGCTATCATCCATTAACACTTGCAAAATGTAGATGTCATTGACAACCTCCTCTTGGTATGTATAACCTATCATGCAATCCATTGTTGATATTTTCCATTTGTATACTATACCCCTCGCTCCTGGTCCCATAGTTGAAAAACTCGCCAATTGCAAGTACTCGGCAAGCTCAGAAAACTCGGTTCGGAAAAAACTCGACAACTTAAATGAAGTGAAATGACTATTTTAGCGGCCGCGTGACTTTTTACCTGATTTTAAAAAACTCGCAAGTTTTTTTCTATGAGTAAATACTAGAAAAACTTGTTTTGTAAAAAAACTCGCGAGTTTTTGGCGAGTCTTTCATCTATGCCTGGTCCAATTCTTGCTGAGAAGACAATGCATTTATCATCTTCAACAACCACAACCCTCAAAACTCCAAGGTGTGCATGCACAAAATGAACAACTGATGCTTCTAATGTCCATGGATGCTCATCCTTCATGCCACCAAATCTACGTAGAAACTTTGGTCCATCCTAGGTGTTAATAGCAGTAGATAACCAAGACCAAGGTTCATATTTGCCACAAGAAACTGCCACGTCATTATGAGCACTTTCTCAGTCATCTGATGCTTGCCTGGTTATTGAAGATTCATCTATTTTGCTTTCTTGAGATTAGGGTATTGACCAGCCTACACCATTGAGCAGCAAGCTGGTTGGATTGAAAATAGTTTGTGGGTTCGATGCCTAAGTTACCGGTTCGGTTTTGGGTTCGGGTTCGGGTTCAAGAACTCGGTTCGGGAATTTTTTTTTTCAGGATTTGGGTTCGTTTTGGGTTCGGTAATACAAAAACATATAAAAATCAGAAATATATACATATTTGCAGCAGTAATTAAGTTCAAAATACACCACTATATTAATAGTCAAATAACATAGCAAAAATGAAAAATACACCACCACTTTATACTCAAAGTCCAAGACATGCAATCAACCTAACAAGAATCCATATCTGGATGTAATCTTAGAAAATATAATTCTTTGAAAAAAGAGCTCTACACAAGCTGACCAAATTCCATCAAGAACATAAAAATTTAGAGGCAAAGGTGTTATTTTCCAACTATTTGAAGCTCAATATGGATAAAAACAAAAGAGATCAAAATCGCACAGCCAAATTGTTTTGTAAGCAAGCTAAATGAATAAGACATTAATGCCATGTGACTGTATAACTGGATTTTTTGTTGACATGTGAGCGGCATGGGTGGTCCCATGCAAATTTTAAAGATGAAATAAATGTCTATGCCTGGTTCAAAACACTAAACTAGAATAGTTATTTTACAAGCCAACCCATTGAAAATACTCTCTTTACCTATTTCATGTTTTAGAGGCACATATTAGGGTTGAAAGGGAAAAAAACCTATTTAAAAGTCAACAAAGACTGAAAAAAATATTAAAAAATTACAAAAAGGTGCTTTTACGTCTGCCTGGGCACGAAATTCTACTCGGGTTCAAAAAATTCAAACCCTGGTCGGACCCACAGTCCGGGTTCCGAACCCAGTTCGAACCCACAGTCGGTTTTTCGAACCCTGGTCGAATTTGGGCGAATCGGACCTGAATTCCGAACCCGGATCAAACCCGGATCGAACCCAAGCCTCCCAGGGCCGAACCTGGTAACTTAGCTCGATGCTATACTGGCTTTAGAATCGAGGATGCTTGCCTTGTCATCCCCAACAAAATCATTTGAGACCACGTCATCTTAAATATATCCAAGGATGCCTTTCAAAGAACCTTCAAAAACACTCCTTAGTGCTGCTTTTATATTGTTATAAGATGCTGGTTTCTCTAGCCTACAGGTGAGAACCACCACATAAATGTTAGGTGTTGGGACACAAAAAGCCATTCCAGTGACCTTCCCATTCAATGCTGGAAGAATCTTTCCAATTGCCTTTGCAGCACTAGTTGAGCTTGGAATGATATTTTATCCAACACCTCGACCTCCATGCCAATCCTTCATTAAGGGGCCATCCACTGTCTTTTGTGTGGTTGCATGAATAGTTGCCATAAGACCCTCAATGATATCAAGCTTTTCATGCACAATCTTTGCAAGGGAAACAAGACAATTAGTTGTGCAACTTGCATTAGAGACAATAGCTATCTCAGTCTTATAGGTCTCTTCATTTACTCCAATCACAAATATAGGTGCATCTACTGATGGAGCAGAAATCACAACCTTTTTAGTACCACCCTTAAGATGTGTAGATGCCTTTTCAATTTTAGTAAATACACCAGATGACTCGACAACATACTCAGCTCCAAAATCACCCCACAAAATCTCTGCAGGGTCCCTCTTGGAAGTAACTGTAATTTTGTGGCCATCAATTTCAAGTGTTTCATCGTCCACAACATTAATGCTTCCCTTGTATATACTGTGTTAAATCGTACTCAAACATGTAAGCCATATAGTGGACATGAATAAAGGGGTCATTTGCTACAACTACTTCAATATCACCCCTTCCCAATGCAACATGCAAAACCAATCTCCCACTACGACTGAAACCATTGATTGCAATCTTAATCTTCTCGTTTCTAAAGTATTGTTGAACCTTGGGAGGCATATTTGTGGCATTAGCTTTAATTGGTTGCAATGGTCTACCACTCTAGCATTGTAAACGTGAACTTTGGCCAAACTGTAACATGCCCATTGTTCTACCCATTGAATTTTACTATGTTGTACCCACAAGTGAATAGTTTATGCTACTAGCATTTAGGCAAAAAAAAATTTCTTTTCAAATTTCAATAACAATATGCACATTTGAAATAAACTCATTTCAAACTTTCCCTTTTCATTTACAAAGAAACATTACAATTTTCCAAGTAATGAATCCACATTACATAATTTCATGATAACATTTCGGATTTACAATTTTTCAATAAGAATAGAGATACATGTTTACAAACATAGCTTCCATGAGCTTAATGAAATAGATATACAATTAGAATACAATGATCTAGATGTCCCCAATGTTGGTGCATACCTCCTAGATGTCCCCATTAAGTGGCGCTACATTCTAGGTGTCCCCAAATTGGTGCTACATCCTCAAATCCCGACCGCCAATTGTATGAGGGAGAGTATCACTCAAGCGCTTTTCCGCCAACCACAGACTTACTGTAGTCCCCCGCACATCTACCTAATTGGTAAGATGGCCCTACCCTTTGACGAAGAGATTGGTTTGGTAACCCCATATCTTGGTCTTCCTGAGCATAGTGTTGTGTCCTACATATCTAGAGCTACCATACATTGGCTACAACCTACATGTATGATTTCCTTGCCTAAAATGCAACCATGGATCACAGTGAACTGACAATGTAAACAGTGGCTGCTTACACTACTTTGGGCAAAAAATTCAACACCCAGTACTTCGAGTGCAAGTCATGTTCACCCACCCTTAGCTTGATTTGGTATTTGACCATTCACAATCATAACACACATTCTGTCCAAGGTGATGACATAACAAATTGTATAACTAGGTTACTCCATTAACCCGGGAATAACCAAGTTAACTATACATGCACACATATTAGTAACCAACTAGGTTACTCCCTTTTCCATGGATTATTCTAACACTAGGAATAACCTAATTAACCACATGGGTAATTATAACATTACAACATTCCATTTCAAAAAGTATGATCTCATCAATAAATGACTTCAATTCAAAAGTATGATCTCAACAATAAATGACCTCAATCAAAAGTATAGTCTCATCAATAAATGTCTCCAATCAAAAGTATAATCTCAACAATAAATGACTCCATTCAAGAGTATAATCAACGATCAAGTGATTATAAACAATCTTAAAACCTCTACATTCAATTTGGCTCAAATATTCACATGTTTACAATGTTCACTACATTTGTATATAATCTGGAGGACATTAGTTTGAGAGGAGTTTGTGCTTTTGCACCTACAGTTCCTCTTCTCAATACTGCTTTGGGTTGCCGGAACGTGAGTCCTCTTCTAGAATTCTGTGAATAGGAATAGACTCTTCAATAAGAATAGCATAATCATAATATGTTTATTAGCCCTAATGTTGAATATCGATATTGAATATCATGCAGTAAATACTGAGAGGGGGGAGGTGAATCAGTATTTAAAAAAAACATAGAGCAATTTTAAAACTTAAAACTGAAACTCAGAGAAATGAAAAGCATAAAGATAAGAGACACCGAGATTTATCCCGTGGAAAATCTTTTCGGGTAAAAAACCACGGTTCAATAGATTTTTCACTAACTGATTGGACACCAACCCAAGTTACAAAAGGTGAGCACCAACTTTTTACAAATAGAGGCACCAACCTCAAAGAAACACCTTTACAAAACTGCTCAAACTGAAACAGCATACTCACGCACAAACTTCTTAAACCGAAACAACATCTTCACCATCATGTCATACTACTGTAGATACCATGAATCATTGACTTCCAGAAAACACTGAATATGCAATGCCACCAGTCCAAAAACGAGTCTCTGTTAAGCCCAAAATAACATCAAATTTTTTCTTTAACTCATATCCTTAAAGAACATTTTCTCACAAGCAACTTTTTTCTTCATTCAAACAGCAAAACTGCAAAACTCTCCAAAAACAAACTTTTTCAACAAAAAAACAAAAAACATAGAGAATAGAATTAGCAGCCCACAAAAAGGACGATCTCACCAACATCTTAAACACCCCGATTTTTTTCTGCTTAACCTCCTGAATCATTGGCAATAAGGAGGCACAAATACTCAGACCCATACAATTACAAATGCGATATCTGCTGGAAAATCATTTCGCCCAGAAATAGAAGAAACTTGAAGCCGCACTAGCAGAAATGAAGGCACGATCGAAGCAATAAATTTTGACTTAAAAAACGCACTATGCATAATCGATTCCACCAAATATAAAGTCGCAACTATCCCAATAAGAAGGCCGAGGAAAATCTTAGAATGAGTTGACAATGAATCTTCAATACCCGTGAAAATAGCCGCCTCAGCCAAACCAAAAATTCGACATCAGAACTGGAGAACTCGAAATATTTATTTATTACGACTTCACGATATAAGTCCGTCGCCCAAACGATTCGTCTTCATACCCATAGAAATATGTCAAACTTGACTGTCCAAAATAAGAGTCACCAGATGAAGACAAAAATGTCTCAAACTCAAAACCGTCACTCCACCTAAAAATGCCTTCATACTGTCGAAATAGCTGAATACGATTTTGAATAAATTTTTAAATATTAGCCGACTGGAAAGAAATAGTTGAAGCCGATGATATTAATAAATTTTTTGAAGAAAGACTTTTCATTCAAACCGACTCCAATTGATTCCTCATCTCCCAGCAATAAAAAAACATGTCTCACATCTGCAAGACGCCCTTGTTCAAATTGAAGACGATTTCCTAATTTCACCAAAAATACTCTATTGAGGATGAACCGCCAGCACATAACCTTAGCTCATCAAAAAATAAGTTTCTGAAGCCAACAAGACAAAAACATAAGCCTCCAAAAAAAAATCTATTAAAAACAAAGTCTGACTTTCATCAAAGGCTCGACGTCTCTCTCATGTGCATCAAATATAATAACCATGTCTTCCACAAGAAATTCTTTCTCTATAAAAGTATTGCAGCCACATCATAGGGATTGGGCTTGGACTTTTCAACAGTTGACTTTGTGTTGACATGGAACGATGACTTGGCACATCAAGCTGACTGTTTCACCAAATTGACATCAATGACTAAAAAACCTTCAACAGATATAACAATCAAGTATACACCCTAACCCTAGGGAAAAGGCTCTCTTCATACTTTCAAGGAGATATGAGTAATCAATCAAGTATAGACTTATCAACATGGTTTGCATAACATCACAACCTATCAATGATGACATGTCTATCATGCCATCATTCCCGTTGTATTACTAACCTCATTATCTACAAGGGTTTTGAAGATCACACATCAAATACTGAGAGGGGGGTGTGAATCAGTATTTGAAAACTTTGAAAACTTTAAACCAGATTAGCCATATAAATGAGGCATCATATCACTAAAAGCTACATAAAGAACAACATAAACACCATAAAAGATGAACACCATTTTTCATGTGGAAAACCCTTTCAGGTAAAAAACCACGGCAAGATATTTATCTTATTATCATTAACGGGCATGAACCCAGATTACATTTAGTGAGCACCAACCCACTGAGAGCACCAACACTCCTTCAAAACACCAACTTCAAACTGCTGAAGCACCAACTCCAGCGTGAGCACCAACTCACCTTCGAAGCACCAACTCCGAAAACACCGAAGCACCAACTCCAGTCTTCGAAAACAAATCTGAAACACACTATGTCAAGCAATGCCTTCACATGAACTGTGAGGCTCTCAAATACATGCACGCTGTCCAAAACTGCAGAAACTATCTTCACTAAACAGCAAAACACTCACTTCACAAACTCTGAAAATCTGATGCATACACATATTCATTTCAAACTGATCATTTCCTCCTTCCAAAAATTCCTGCAACTTGAAAGTCAGATATCACATAGCGCATCCATGTATATTGGCTTCCATTGATCGACCCAAAAAAACTAAAGATTGCAATATAACCAGTCCAACAAATATCTCTGTCCAGCAAGAGAGCACATCAATATTTTCTTTAAAATCAAACTCATAAAAAAAACTTTTTACAAACAGCTCTTCTCACATTATTTGAATCATCAAAACCCCCTAATCACTCGCTAAACTTATGAATAGAATCAGCTGCAAAAATGATATCCATGAAATCTCAAACTTCCTCATTTTTAGCCGCTACACACCAAACACTGATTTTGTTGAATTTTGAATAAGAACCTTTTTTCCAGGAACTCCATCATAAATAAAATAAACAAATATTCTTTTTCATCCACCAAAGATCTTCCTTAATCATTGGCAATGAAATAACACGTACAAATCAAGAGCTATACTTCCAGCCGTTGGCAATACATAATTAAAGATCTCCAATTGTTTAATTGATATCATATGAGAAATTTTTGTTGATGTTACAGCGTCAGGTCTCTTACTTCCAGTGGCTATAATAAATAAAAGAGGAATAAATTAAATAATAGCCTTTGGCTATTTAATTTATCATAGATCGAATTTAAGTGAAGGGGCGTTTCACTTTATTAAAGAAATAATATTTATTATTTATTCCTGGCCAACCTATTTAATTATTGCTATTTCTTAATGAGGCCAACCTCATGAAGAGTCACATTGTTTTATATAAATACAAGGTGATGATCATCTCATTTGATCATCAAGTTTATTCATTCATATTCGCATTCCTAGAAGAAGTTCGCACTTGAGCAGTAGATCATCATCTTGTTACAGCAGATCGATCTCAAGGAGAAACATATTCATTTTGTATCTTCACATCTAGGAGAGGTGCTATTATTCATTGTATCAAATTCGGCATTGTGCTGTGCCTGAGTTGTAAGCAGATTTCTGCTATTATTCCTTGAATATATAAGTGATATATTTGCTGGGTTTTTCTCCCTCGAGTAGGAGGGTTTTCTTAGGGTATCTTGTGGTGTTCATTGTCTTATGTGTTGCATTTTCTGATTGCTTTCTTTTCTGATCCTAAAACTAACAATTTTCACTATCTCCTTAGACAAAGCATACACCTGATTTTCATTTGAATTTACTTCCATCCTCTGTAGCCGATGATGCCAAAAATAAATTGATAGCATTAATCAAAACCTTGTCCGCGCTGAATAAAATCTGGAACTGTCAGAAGAAGACGCCACCACAAGGAAATATACGCCAGAAATTCAAATAAGGGTAAGGCGTTTCAATCTAATGAAGGAGCCGACACAAATACACAGAATCTCCGCCACAAATGAAGTCATGCTAGTTTTAGAACAAACGACTTGGAACCGTGACAAAAATGAGAAGGCATGATTTAATTTTTCAAATCCAAATTGAAAAATGCCAGAAGACTAGCAAACTGCGCCAAAATAAAGTCTTCAAAAACCATCATCTAGAAAATAATGAGAAAAATGCCGACATAGATAAATAGCCACTGAAGCATTCAATGCTGAGGCACACAAATTTAATACGGCTCCATCCTATCGCATCTTGCACACCAAGAATAATGAAAGCAGGGATGACATAAAAATCTTCACATACGACAGGGAAGGCATGTGTATTGTTTTTTATTTTTTACTACATAGAGCACATCACCCGACCACAAATAAATTTCTACCCTTTCTCTGCTTTTGAAAAAAAAACGATGCCAAGAAGATAGCCGCTTGAACAAAGTCTTAAGTTGGAAATTTAGAAGCCACCAATAAAAAGAAATCTCTGAAGGAAACCGATACAATATATGATATGCCTAAAGCAGTCCCCTTTAATATTCATTGAACCATCAACTAAAAGAGAGCCGTCGAATCTTTCAAAGCCGCTTCCATAGGAAATCGTCTATTTCACCCAAACAAATACATTCAGTATTCTAGCAATGAGAATATAAAGCAGACAAGGTTCGACCTTTAACATATACAGATTGACATTTGTCTCAATCCTTTAACATATACAAATTGACATTTGTCTCATTTAGCTGAAATAGCATATATGTTGTCAAGTAGGTTAGCAACCAGCTGAAGCAGACAACCAACCAGCTGAAGCAGACACCCAACTAGCTCAAACAGACACATAGGCAACTCAAGTTGGCAACCAATGAGCTCAAGTTGCTCAAGCATGCAGCCAGGTAGCTGAAGCAAGTAGACACCTAGCTCAACCTTGACATCAATGACAAAATTATTCCAATAGGTTTACCTAGCATCATAAGCTAATAATTTCAAGATAGCACTTCCAGGTAATATTAATTCCCATACTTAACAACTTATGCAACTTATGTATAGTCTAAACAAACTAAGTATAGTTCGTAATAACAACATAACCACTCAAATTCCAATATATAACATATATGTATATTCCAAATAAACAGGGTTTCTCCAAAACAAGACTCTTCCAAGAATCACACAAGATTATCCCAAACAAGGAAATAAACCAATTCATAAAAGCAAGCTTATCATGCATTCAAAATCATCTTTCCACAACTATGACATTTAAATAACATGCCAACATAAAGAAATTAGAGAAATAGAAATCTGCATGCCTGGAATTATAACTCCAACTGATATTACTGCTTTTCAAACTCGTTCTCCACAAACACGCTTACAAGTCCTTCTAAGCTCAACCTATCTTCGAACTCTAGGCTCTTCTCAAAGAACTCTCAACAATTGCAATTTCACAAGCAACTCTCTTTCTCACCAAAAACTCTCAGAAATACACTTGCATAGAAAACTACAACAGAATGACGGATAAAGAAATCAAAATGAATAATTGTCCCCAAAGGGTAGAGAGGATACCCCTGTATATATACTAAAATCTAAGCATCTTAATGCTACAAATAAGCTACCAAATCTACCACCTTCCTATTCTAAATGCATCGACTAGGCTCAAAGGTGAGAGGTGGCTGATTAAGACACTAGCTTGCAAACACATACAAAATCCAACTTCTCTGTTAAGAATGAGTCGCTCATATCTTGGTGATAAGAATGATTTAAACTCAAAAAATGCAACCTATAGGTTTCCTTATTGCAATATAAGTCGACTACCTCAGCCAACTCGTGGACAAAGACCAAGTTTCATGCCCTTATCAATGCTGTGCGTTGGTTTCTGGTGCAGCAACAGACTTCTATCAGCTTCCAACTTCATGATTTATGGCGCCACCTTATATATTTATGTGCCTTATTCTTATGTGCAGGTTTTGATAAAGTTAGCAACATCAATATAAATGCTTTGCTCCTTTTCTTGCGCTGACTTAAGCGCTTTTCAGTCTTCTCTTATTTGCATTTAAAGCATACATTAGCATCTTATGCGTTGGTAGATAAACTCCTCTCTGAAGTGCTTTTCATGCGCTGCTTTTACTTGCAATGCTTTGTTTAACTTCTTTTTTTATGCGCTGTATGTGCGCAGCAATAGTTTAGCCATTCTTTCCTTATATGGCAACGCATCATTTATGCGCTTAAGTTTATTTCAAAGTACTTTTAATATATAACACAATATTAATTAATATATATATATTTATTTATTTTCACGTGTTTATTAAATGCATTTTTCCAATCAAATATATAACATATATTAGAAGAATTATATATATATATATATATATATATACACGTTTATTAAAATAATAATAATAATTATTATATATAATATACAATTTCCTAAATTCAGAATGGATTTTTAAGCCTGGGTTTATAATACATCACTTCCAAATGGGTCTTTAACACAAATGGATTCAAAATGAAACTATTGCCTAACTAGGAAATTCGATGAAATCTTCAAACCCTAATCTTCTTCAAGCACAATAAAGTCTGTTACCCATTGCAAAGTGCTCACTGATACGAGACGGTAAAGTCAAATCAGGTACCTATTTCTCTTGGCTTGAAAGAGTATGATCGAGCTCGACCTCGAGATAGGCTTAACGATACAGACCCTTGGGATGGGGAACCCCCTCCCCAAACGAGCGGCGGCTAATATGATCTCCAAGCCTCCAAGTAACTCTAGCAGGAAAATTTCAACGTCGAAACCACACCCTTTGGTATATACTGATCCAAGAACATGGAAATGGAAAATATTTTACCTTTAAGGCGTTTGCTCTGTGCTCGATCCATAAAATGCCAACTGATTCTTGGGGGAGGTAAGCAGTATGGGGGCATCCACTGTCACCAGGAAATTGGTGCTCGTCATTAATGGAGGAAAGGAGTGTGGGGAAACACATCCACTCATGGGAGTAAATCTGAAAATATCACACATGATATGTGACAGGTAAAAACTGCCCTCGAAATCCAAAATCATAATGGAAAAGAAGGGTTAAAGGCGGTAGTGGTGTCAATAGGACGAGTTCCTGACATAAGGAATTAACTCCACAAGGCCAAGTGTAGATGCAATTAATGAGGGATGTGACATTGAATTGCATGCCCCCCTTTTTGAAATAAATCAAACCTTTAACCAAGATCCTAAGACTTAGTTCGGATTGGCATGCAATTTAATATTTAAAACCAGAACAGCCCTGCAGAATAATTAAATTCAATGTTTCCATGGGAAACACGCTTACCAAAAAAAATAAAAATATACAATTTCCTTTTTTCAAAGATAATGATATTTTAATACACGTATAAATATAATACTCATTTAAATTATGCATATACATTAATATATTTATATATAAGATTAATATATATATATCAAGCCTATATACAAATATATATATATTTTCCTTACCTTATTATCAACTTCGTTGATAGATACATATATATAGCAATACAACATATTCATACAAGTTTTAATCAATTCAAGATACTAGAATTTTATACGTAAACATGTATATACCCAATACAGGGATTCGGTCACTTTAATTCAAATCAAGAACAATCAAGAAACCAAAGATTAAAACCAGAGTCATCTAAATCATCCCCAGACTATGACCGAGAATTACTTACCCGATTCCCAATCTAACTTGACTCTTCTTAACCAACTAGGGTGTGAGTGTGTGATAGCTCAAATAGGCATATTAGGGCTACCAGAGCAAGTTATTCTCCTGAGTGATACTCCCCCTCTCTTACCTGAGGCTCAACTCCTTTCTGCATCCAACTTAGTGCATCACAAAGGTAGCTAGCCATTCACATAAAATTCATTTGCATCATCAAAGCATTAAAGTATTCACATTGCAATACATATTCATTCATCGCATTTTCCATCAGTATAAAACATAATCATTCCTTCAAAAGCAATAACATCTTAATGCATATTTAAGTATTTCATTCACCTATTAAACATATTAAAGTTATGATTTACATTTATCATCATTTTTACTCATGAAGGTAAAAGTAACCTGGTAACTAGAAACGGGGTGTAACACAAACTGTACTGCAAACCCAAATAAATTGCTTCCATTGGACATTTTAATGCTTCCCATAATGTAAATAGGTGCAAGAACACAATAAGTCGATCTTATTGTTAAAGGAGAATATGGCATTTCTAGAAGAGCTTTTGCTAAAGGCCTCCTTCTCCAAGCTGATTCAATTAGAGATTGCAGTTATGGGGGGAGTTTTTTGAGCAGTCCTGGTATTATGCCATCCTTTATGTATGCAGCCAAACCCTCAACATTGATGAGTGGGTAATCTCAAAGACTCAGACCCCTTACTCTTCTTAGAATATCACTTGGATCCCACACCATTACATATGAATGTCCTTGGCCTTGAAGGAAAGGACCCTCATGCCCTTATTATGGGTTATAACCTTCATCTTTCCGATGCCATTAGGGTTTTCATGATATACTTGCAGTTTCTCCTCATGGGGGTCAAACTTAGACGCATCGTTCTCCATCATAGGATAACTAATTTCTTGAATATCATCATAACAATGTAACATGTTTCAATTATTTCCCTATATAGTAAATCATCATTACATGATTCAATTACTTCCATACCTGAAAATTGGGTAGATGCTTCTTGGACATCACTTGCAATTATTGACACTTCTTCCTTCAACTCAAACTCTTTGTGCCCTTCAAATGGAGTCTTTCCTGCCTTCATTTCATTGATCTTTTTCTGGTATGCACAATCATTAGAAATCAACAAGGAGTCTTCACCTTCAACTTGCTTATAGGGTTCCTCTTGTTCTTGCCCCATGGTGTCTTGTAGCTTCAAATCATAACTTCTTTCTTGACATCTTCTTGTAATGTTGTCTTTATTGTATTCTTCCTATTTTAGGTTCCATCATCTTGGGTTCTCCCTCTTTCAAGAATGATTTTTTTGGCTCATGCTCTGCACCTTCTCGTCCTTTGCCTATTTCTTCTTTTCATATCATAATACTCCTCAAAAGACATGTCATGACCTAAGTTGCCAGTTCTGGTACGGGATCGGGTACGGGTATAGAATACGGGTACACCGCTATGGCAAATTTTTTTTCCCTTGGGTACAGTTGTATAATATATATATATATATATATATATGCAAAAAAATAAAAAATATACAAAATTGTAAATACATTTGATAGTATGATATTCATACTTCATCAATCATCATTGAATCATATGATATTAAGTTGTGTGATCCATGCACAAAATAGCTTCCCTCTGATATTCATAGGCCTTCATTCCCTCTTGAAGTTTGTCAGTTGAATGTCAACAGTATCTTTCTAAATGCAGTATAAATAAAAATTGAGAGTGTCAATAGCTATGATATTCTATGGGTAAAATATAAATAATAAAAAAAACAAAACAATTGCTCATTAATGATGCATTGAACAACCACAAAATGGTATAGCTAGCAAATTAAATTACAGCCCTGACAAAACTCATTACAAACAAGTTTTAATATACCAAAATATCATAAATTTGACAGTATACCAATTGAATAGATAAACCTATCAAATGGTTTTATCCATTGTTTTAGACTACAAACTATACAAGGGTGTGCTTCCCAACAATGCATAGCAATAAACCTATTAGATTAGCATTCAAAGTGTTGCACAAAAAATGGATGAAAATGGACTGACATTGCACCTTTTCAGTGGTTGGGAGCGCCCAGGCAGCGCCGGGTTCCCTGTGGGTCCACTTCTCTCCCAGCAGACCCATAGGGAACCCAGGGCTGCCTGGGTGCTCCTAGACACTCCCCAGGCCGCTCCACGACCCAAACGCTCCCAGAGCGGGCACAAAAACCTAAAACGAAGAACCTGATAACATAGGTCACGACAGATGGCAAGATCCAGGACAACATAATCAGCATGATATCTCACCCTTTCATCCTCTTGTTGTGGGTGTATAGGTTGTTCTTCTTGCTTCTTGGTTACTATCCTAGCCATCTCCTTCAAATTTGACATTTCTTTTTCCTTCAAAAACATTCTCTTTGTCTCTCAATGCTCCATCCTTGAGATAAAATCCTTCCGACATTCATGCAATTCTTGTAACTTTTCTAACATTTCTAACATGAATTCTTGAATTGTCTTCATCTTTTTGGCCTGCAAACAGTAAACACTGATATGCAACTGCAGAAGAATGACACACAATGGATATAATCTACCATAAGATGATAAACTTTTGATGATTCATAGACTGGCAGGATTCTGGCTTTGATACCAATATAATGCCCCTAGGGTTTGTTCTTAGAATTCAATTAGTTTATAGCTGTCAACGGCTGCTAAGCCCTAAGCATAAATAATTGCAGATCCTGTAAAGAAATGTCAATTAATTACATCCGTGTAAATTGAGCACACAAATCTTCTCCACTGTATTATATTCAGTCAATCAGCACTTTGAAATGATATCGATATTCGTATTCATTATTCTATATTTATAGAAGGAGAGGAATACTCTTTATATAGAAAATTACAAGACGATGTTTCTAAAAAGAAACTATCGTTAACTAAAGCAAACTAAAGCAAATAATTGAAAGATGCTAAAACGAACTAAAGCATAAACAAAAGTTACTAAAAGCTAACTAAGTTAACTAAAAGTAAACTGATGACTAACTAAAGCTAAGATGACCATTAAATATTACAATTAATACTTTAATACCCTTTCTTAATGGTCATCCTACAAACATAAACCAAGTTTATCCATGATCTTTTGGAAACATATCATCGGTGATTGATAGTTGGAGAAGCATAACCACCTTGTGGTTACTGGTCATTTCCCACAAAACAATCAAATCTAGACACTAACACTCGAAAACTGTGAGCTTCCTTTGCTTTTAGGTATTATAACTTTTCCCATGGAACCTCTGCATACTTTCCAACATGGCATTGGTCAAAGCAGCCATCCCTCCCGTTTCCAAAAGCTTGGAAAACGAGATAAAGTTTGTGATCAGCTGGTGCGAAACCCTGGACAATCAGCTGGCACCTTCAGCACTTCCTACTCGTGTGCTAGTAAATCCTCTATAAGCTAGAGACTCTTTCCTTGACTCCTGCCTATAAACCTCAGCTTATATTGATCTTTGAGCTCCTGGTCGAATTTACTTGAGGTTTTCGTCCCTAGTAATAAGCTGTAAACAGCAGGGTTCTTCAGCATCAAATTGTATGATGATAATGTCAAAATGTTCACTCTTTTATACCTATTGTCTCTTTTATAAAACAAAGTTTGGTCGACCCCAAAATTGGAAATAAGTTGGCGCCACCCAAGAAACAAAGTGATTCGGCCACCAAGGAGATTTATTATCATTAAAATAATAATTTATTATTTATAATATTATATAATTATCTATTATAATAGAGTGTTTAGAAAAGAAAAACATTTTCAGTAAATTAATATTTTTTTCTCCAAGCAGAGGGGACATGACAGGTAACATAGCTTAAATCTTATAAGATCTTCTCTGCAATATTGTACTTATCTTTTATTCACTTTTCTTTATTTTTTCATCTAACTTTTGGTGCTATATCTTTAATTATATTCTACTATTACACTCCTTACTTAGCTACTTTCCTTTCTGGCATTTCATGCTTCGTTTCTTTGCCTGAAGTCCATATCAAGTGCTTTCCTATTTTTAAGCTTTGTAATTTGAATTAGTGGAAATATTCAGAAGGCATATTTTATATAGAGCAACGGTTGGAAATGCAATTTGACTGGACAATATAATAAGTTCCTGAAATGTTAGGTTGTAACTTATGTCTGACTATGCTAAAAGTGTTTCTGGCAGAGTTTGGCTTCAGATAACATGGATGAAGAGACAAATTTTTGGCAGCAAGTCGAAGGTCATCAGGTAATACTCCTCTCTTCCCACATGCCTATGCAGACCTAAATATGCCTATATATTAAAAAAGTGTTAATTATTTGGTGGCAATTCAAGAACAACAGAAGTATTGCATTAACAGGGAAAGAGATATGATCAATGTACTATGAAGATAGATCTTGGATTTGTTTTCAACTTTTTATGTATTTATTATTATTTTGTTTAACATTATTTGCAATATCTGGTATTTAAATAATAACCTGCATCAGAAAATGTTGGTTTTCACAAAGACATTATACATAGACGGTTATCTTACACAATTTTATCTGACAGAAAATTGCAGCCAAACTTCCAGCAGTTGAAAGGGTTCGTACACTTATTGATTGTAGCTCAAGTGGCATGCTCTCTACCTTCTCCCAGGTTATACAAGCTTTGAGCTCAAGATCTGCTGTCTTAGTAATTAATTTTCTTGAATTTTAGTTCTATAAATAGCTAGGGTGGACATAGTTGGAGTCTAACTTTTGCTTGATGAACAGATTTTACTATTCTAGTTTTAGCACTGGATTTATTGGACATTTACTTGGAATTGTCAATTACATTTTTTGCAATGTAGATTTGCCAAAATTATGCCCATAAATAGCCTTGTGAATTCAAAATGCATTATATATTAGTGGATGGTGATTTCTCTCAGATGTATTTGTGTGTTTGATTTATTTTTTTATGGTATCAAAGACACTGTAATCCTGCCCTGTTTCTGTTGATAATACACTGTAGAGACAGAATTTAGAATTTCCTCTTTGCAATAAACAGTTTGTCCCTTGTCTGTAAGAGATGCGACATCATGTGCAATAAAATCTCCAACTTTGATAATAATTGAAATGGCTTTCCTCTAAAGAAGACAGAGAAATGTATAACAATTTAGATAATATGAAGTCTCACTGTACATGGAAAGGTCTTGAATATCTGATCTTTATTGAATCAAAGCAACAGTAATTCTGCACACTTTCTGTTAAGAAATTTAAAATCTGAGGGAGGAACAGAATTTGCAATTTCCTTCTTGCAACAAGAAATTTGCCCTGTGTTGTCTGTGAATGGTCTGACTTTAGTTTGCAGTCAAATCTTTACTCCTGTTTGATAATAGGCATGAGTGTCCTCTAAAGAAAACAGAAATGCATAGCAATTATTTAGATCTTTGTGTCTTACTGTATGTACATTATGAGGACTTGAATTTTTGACTTGAAGAGGAGCACGGAGCTCTAATGCAACTGACAGCAAGAAAATACAGTCAGATTCTTTCTTTTTCAGACCATTGATAGAACTTGCTACTATGATTCCAATAAAGGAGACATTGCTTAATATATTACAGACCAAGGGAGAAAAGATAACATCCCAATGGCATCTTGTATAGACCCAAGGAATAAGGAAACAATATCCCACTGTCAATTCTATTATAGAACCAAGGAGAAGGGAATAATTTCCCACTAGCAGATTTATTACAGACAAGGGGAAAAGAGATTAACATCCCACTAGTATATTTGTTTCAGCCCAGTGGATGAAGAAACTTGCATCCCATTGGCAGATTTACTATTGATCCAGGGGTGAAAAGAACTGGATTTGGTATGGTAAACAAAGATCTGGAGGAGAAAAAGAATAATATTCTATTTATGGCTAAATTATAGACCTAGGGGAGAATGGGATAGCTACAAACCTAGAGATGAGAATAATTTTCCATTGATAGATTTACTACATATGTAATATTGTATGATTGATGGGTTTACTACAGACACAAAAGTATGTCCTACTGGCAGATTTATAGGAGGCTCGGGGAGAAGAGTCATTTAATACATTTATGGCAATAAGATATTGAATACATATAATGAGTCTGAAATTTGTAACAATATTATAACAGTCAACTTTAAGGCTAGGCAGAATTTAGAAAACATAATTAATCAGATTTAGGAATAAGATGTTGAATAGATATAATGGATCTGAAATAGAAAACAAATTATAAATTTATAACATTATAACAATCAAATTTAAGGACAGGAGGAATTTAGAAGACATGGATTGTCAAACATAGGAACTTTACCAGTATGTTTGGTACTTAAAAAAATACTCACAACAATAAATTCCAATGTTCCATTGAGTTTCGGGGATGGGGATGGGGGGACGGTAGGGGATGCGTTTCAGGGACGGGAGACGGGGGGTCTAACTTTGGGGGCAGTGGGGGGACGGCGGGGGAGCGGTGCTAAAATACATATAGTACTTGAAAAATTAGTTATAAAAAGTGGTATAACAATATAACTATAGAAGCCTAAGGAATAATGAAATTTAAAAGTAAAACTTAAAAGTTTAAACACATTGCAATGATTTCATTGAACTAGTGAACCATTGAACATTGAAAATCAAAATATAGACATTGGAACGAGAACTAGATGTTTCATAATTTGAATTTCATAATCATGATTGATGATTGATAATTACAATCAAGTATCAACAATGTTCAAAGTTCAAAGTTCAAAAACAAAATACTAAATAGTAAATGGCTCCAGGCTAATGGCTTGATGCCTCTTATGATCTAATCATCTCCAAGCTCCATGTCAATCTCCTCATCACTGGAACTGCTAGACCCCACATGCTCAATCTCATCTAAACCAATACCAACCAGCCTTGTCTATGTAGGATCATCATCTATCTGTGCTGGCTCTTCTGGCGCTACATCCCATTTGGCTGTTGGACTCTCCTTGTATGTAGTTGTGTTGCGGTCAATGAGACGCAAGACACTATGTACAACCACAAGCTTCTCTGCCCTCTTAGAAGTAAGCTTGTTTCTCTTAACGAAGTGGATGAAGCTATAAGTAGACTAGTTCCTCTCAGCAGCAGAAGAACTAGCAACCCGAGACAGCAAATGAATGGCTAGAGTAGTAATCAAAGATCTAGGCCCATGCATAGTCCACCACAACTTGGGGTCCCCCTGTGACATAGTCTCCAAATCTATCTTGGCCACCTCTGAATATCTCGAAAGAGTGGCAAATTTTGTCTGCTAAGTATGAAGCAAGCTAGCTTCTATAGGATCATACATTTTGTCAATGACCTTCATGAACCCTTCCTTCACCTCAACATCCTCTATAGGTGTCATTCTGTCGGGACGTGGCCCATACCACTTTGGGTTCAATGCATAGGCAGCCATGTGTAAGGGAGTGTTGAGCTTCTCCCATCTACGCTGAATGATTGGATGAATATGTTTGGTGTATAATTGCATTGTGGGGTCCATCTCTCGCACAATAGCCTTCATTTGATCAAGCATGGAATCAATGCACTCATATACCTCTCCAAGGGAAGGTGCATTAGAATCCCCAAATCTAATAACTATGAAGACTAGATCAATGATCAACCCAAAAGACATCATTCTTCACCACCTCTTTAACCCTCAACCCTTGCTATGTCTTCGACTCAAGCCATCGGTTTCATTCTGTTGTCGTTACCATTAGTTGCAATGCCTCTTGCAACTCAAGCATCAACTCCAAGAGAATAAAGTATGATGCATACCGAGTCTCTACAGGTTTCAGGAATTCCTTTTTGGAGAAGGTCCTAAAAATTGCATGTGAAGTATGGTGGTTGCAAATAAACATCTGCACATCTCTAGCATCACTAACAATTGATTTGATCCAGTTGATTTTACCCATGTCCTTAAGTGCATTATTCATGGCATGCACACAACAAGGAGTCCACCAAATGTGTCTATAGGCTGCCTCAATCAACTTCCCTGCAGTTCTGCACACATGGGCTGCATCTGTCACTACCTGCACCAATTTTGTGGCCCAACCTCCTCTATAGCATCCTTGCTATACCCTGAACAATCAATAGCCCTAAGGAAATAAGGGCCCACTGTAGATGTAACCATGATATTGATGAGTGGACGATGCCTAATGTCCGTCCACCCATCCATGACTATGCTGCATCCACTTGTGACCCAGGTTCTCTTCATCTTCTCCATCAAAATATTAATCTTGGAATAGTTCTGATCCAAGATTGTTGTCCTCAATTTAGTCTCCCCTAGTGGCACATATGATGGTCCTGCCCTTATTATCTTTGACACAACTTCCTTATAATGAGAGCGAGCCACATGGAATGAAATGCCATTGGCAACGAAGAATTTGCCAATGGCATCATCTGCCTCATCCTTTGTTTGCACATTGAATAAATCTGCCAATGGTTGTGAAGATGCCATCTTACGTTTCCCCTTAGGCTTTGCTGCACTTGAACTGGATGGATTTGGTGGCCTTAGACTCTGAAAAGTAGAAGTAGAAATTGTTGAAATCTAATCACCCCTACTCTTTTGTGGCAATGTAACATTTATAGGTACTTCATCCTCATTACATCCCCATAATTTTAAAATTTCAGTCCTGTACTTCACGTTTCCTTCCACCTTTTTGCATACTTCTACACCTTTTCCTCGAACAAGAAGAAAGTGAACATTTGTTCTAGTAATGCTGCCAAACCACTCAAGATTACACATGTGGCACTTCCACTTTCTAGTGCCCCTTGTTGTCCCAGGCTTTGCTGCTATCTTAGATGCAAATTGTTTTAATGGTGATTTTGGATCAAGGGGGCCTTTGGCCCATTTTTGGAGGACTCGTGAAGGGCAGCTATCATTTTTATTCCCAATAGAACCTGTGTCAGTTTGAGACTGAGTATTTGAGTCATGTTCACCTCCTATTTGAAAATTTGGATCATCAGATGATTCATTTTCACTTCATCGTCACTTCTGCTGTATGAACTCATTATGATAATGATACTGCAAAAAACGATTTAAAAACAAAATCAGACCTACAATGTTAAAAAAAAATTCAGACCTATGTAGAGCAGTATCATTGTATGATTATTAATTTATAATTTTATTGCCGAAAATGAAAAAACATGGAAATGTGGTCTCATGGATTGCAATATTGCAAGATATGCACAAAATGGATTTGTAATTGGCAGGTGTAAAGCTTAGAAATTTTGAAATCAGATTATTAGAGATTTTGAAAATTTCAGAATTTCTAATAATTTGATTTCAAAATTCTCTAAGCTTTACACCAGCCAAAAGGCTTTAGAAACTTTTGAGTTTCAAGCAAATGATACTTGATAGTTTCATTTAAAATTTTAAAATAATAAAAAATAATTTTAAAACAATAAACATTTAAATAATTTAAAAAAATCTAATGCTCCCATAGACGGTAGATATGTATGCAAAATGTGGAAGCGCTGGCAAGGCGCGTGAACTGCTTGACTGAATGCCTCAAAAAGATGTCATCTCATGGAATACAATGATCGCGGGCTTTGCAGCAACGCCCGCGATCATTGTATTCCATGAGATGGACTTCTGCAACGCCCACGATCATTGTATTCCTGCAATGCCCGTGATCATTGTATTCCATGAGATGGACTTCTACAACGCCCACGATCATTGTATTCCATGAGATGGGCTTCTGCAAAGCCCGTGATCATTGTATTCCATGAGATGATATCTCTTTGAGGCATTCAGTTAGTTCACGCAGCTTCTGCAAAGCCTGCGATCATTGTATTCCATGAGATGACATCTCTTTGAGGCATTCAGTCAAGTAGTTCATGCGGCTTCTGCAAAGCCCGCGATCATTGTATTCCATGAGATGACATCTTTTTGAGGCATTCAGTCAAGCAGTTCACGCGCCTTGCCAGCGCTTCCACATTTTGCATACATATCTACCGTCTATGAGAGCTGGGAGCGGAGGGCGGAGGGCGGAGGGCATAGCCGGAATAAAATAAGAAAAATAAAAAAAATAAAGAAAACTAAAACTAAAAACTACAGTCTACATACCTGTGCGCCCCTCAATCCTGCAGTCGCCCTTGCTATGGAGTCCAACGCACCAGTCAGTCACTGAAGTCTTCACTCTTCATTGCTTCAGCCTTCAGCCCCCTTACTCACATGACTTCAAACAAAACAAATGATAATAAAAAATATCATTGATAAAATCATAAAAGTCAATGTATAACTTTAGGTTTTATTTTTTTAACAAAATATATTATTTTATTGCTTTTTTGAGGGGACGTTTTGGACGTTTCCTGATGTTGAGGGGATGTCTGGTGTTGATGTTGCAGCGTCGGGCATCACTTCCAGCCACGACTTGCAACAATACATATCATATAGCCTATCGGCTATTCTATTTATTGAAGTTGATATAGATATGAAGAGGCGCTTCATTTATTGTATTTAATTATTGTTAATAATAAATTATTGGGCCACCTTGAAGAATTGCGATTTTCTTGGAGGCCGACTTGGAGATCTTAAGAGACACGTCTCTTTATTGTGGTGGCCGACTTTATGTCTTGAGAAGACACGTCTCTCTCCTTGGCGTGTGTATATATATGTGTAAAGATCATTCATTTGATCATCAAGTTCATTCATTGTAATTTGCATATTCCTGAAGAAGTTCACACCTAGCAGTAAGTAGTCATTTCTATAGCAGCAGATCGATCTCAAGGAGAAACATATTATTTGTATCTTGCATCTAGAAGAGGTGCTATTATCCATTGTATCAAAATCGGCATTGAGTTGTGCCTGAGTTGTAAGCAGATTTCTGCTCTTATTGATTCTATATAGAAGAGACATATTTGCTGGGTTTTTCTCCCTCGAGTTGGAGGGTTTTCCGAAGGTATCTTGTTGTGTTCATTGTCTTAAGTGCTGCATTTTATGATTGCTTTTAGTTTTAAACATCTGATCATAAAAGTAAGATCTGGAAGTCTCTTGGGCGTTTCTTTGGTGTCTCCCTACTAGAAATGGCAAGGAAACGTCCCCCTCAAGAAAGAGACGTTCAGGAAACGGCAGCGGAACTTGGAGACGACGGAGGGACGTTTCCCAGGCGCCCCCCCGTCTCGAGGACATCCCTGTCTTGGGTGTGGTTTTGCTGGGGACCGTGTCCCCGTGGAACACTGATAAATTCATAACAACCAAATTTAAGGATAGGCAGAATTTAGAGACATGAAATCTCAGATATAGGACCTTTGACAGCATGTTTGGTACTTTAAAACAATTCTTACAACAATTAATCTATAACAACCATATTTAAGGATAGGCAGAAGATAAAATCTCGGATATGGGACTTGTAACATATTTGGTACTTACAAACAACCGTTCTAACAATAAATCCATATTTATGTGTTACACTGGTTAAAATGAGCAAGAATCTCACCTCGAGGACAATTTACTAGATTTGATGGATGGATTCCAAACTCTTAGTTTTAGGAAAGAAAGAAAGGATAGAAAATTTATATTAGAGTAGATCAATCACTTAGTAGGTCAATGGGACTTAAAAAAATATAAGAAGCTGGGATTGCTAAAGGGACCAGCAACTGAAAATCTAAAGTGAGAATCTGAATTCAACATAGTAAGTAAAAGAACCTAACAAAGGGCTAACTCAAATGGGTAAAGCCCAGACAAATTGATTATACAAAGCCATACAATACAAATAATCCCCTGAAAAGAAAATCCTATTAAGAAAGGAGAGTCCTCTAGCTGTGTTTGAATCCCTATGTAATTTGATTCCCAAAATGACAAGAAGTTGTCTTGAATTGAATTTGTAGGTTGTCCTTGGCATTTTTTGAAATGCTGGTGAAGTTAGGGAAAGAAATATTGAAAATTTCAGAAAACTAATTTGTAGTTTTATTTGATACAGCAGTGCATGCTATGAATAAGTGCACATTTATCAAATCATAAGAGGTTTAAAGCTTTAATTGCTAATGTGAACCCATGAGGGAGATATATCTCATTAATTTTCTGTCCATATCTTGATTCATAATCATAAAGACGGAGTTGAGTACTTCAGTATTTTGGCTATTGCATTCCTGCTAGGTCTTAAGAAAGACTGCAATTGTCTTGTATGTTGCACTGATCTTATATATGTGTTGTTTTGTTTTGAATGTCTGTTTTAGGTATAGAGGAAACGGCAGCAAAGCATGCACTATATTGACTTGAGCTGGCCATACTTGCTCCATTTGGCCATAGATTAAGCGAATTGAGGACGTGGACATGCTCTAGTTCTAGTTCAGCTCTAGGCTAGAAAATAGTTTAAGGTACTATTTTCTCATAGTTTAGCCAAACATAACATATCATATATTATTGAAAAGCTCCCAACACATACCTTCTAATTTTGTAATTCTTATTTCATTAGTTTGTTTCTTTTTACATTTTCCACATAGGTTTTTATGAAGGTCTTAGATTTACACTGCTCTGATACCAGTAAAAATGAGGGGGTAAAAGTAATTTCAAGTTATTTATCCCTTCTGTAAAAGGAAAAATGAAAAGATAGGAAAAGCAACTACAAATGACCTTTAAGCTTTGGAATTACAGAGTAAGAACTATCTGGGCACATTATTTCTCGTCTAATTATTTGGAGGATTCTTGGCCTGAGTTGTCATTCATACCTTAACAGGAAATTTCTCTCTCTTGTTCTTGGTACTGATCAGATCTATTTTTGTACCAAATATTAAAGTTTCATTTTCTTTTAGATTTAGAGATATGAGCATTATTTATCTTTATGAAATTTCAGATTTCGATTTTGAGTTCAGAATCAATTTTTTTGATTTGGTCCATAACAGACATTGTGAAATTATATTTTGGTTTATGAGTTTATAGGGTAATTCATATTGAATGTGGGCTTGCTATATATTGTTCCAAGCTCTTGTATTGCATGATGCATTGGTTTATGGAAAATGAAAGATGAAGGTTGGAAGAAGCCTTTATGCAGGTGGGGATGGAAATAATGAATTACTATTGTGTTAGCAGGTTATTATGATATTGGAGTACATGATTAGGTTAGCTCAGTATGGATGGTTGCCAAGGTGAGGAGGATTCTATCATCATGTGGGTGATGGCAACCTGATGGAGCATTGGTAGGATTTCTAGGTGAGTTAGATAGAGACGAATCTTTCTCTACAACACAGGTGATGGTAGCCTGATTGATCCAGTTTGATGGAGCTTCAGAAGATAGCATAGGTTCCTGTTTTGGACATAGGGATCAAAGATGAAAGACTGAAAGTTTGAATAACTTGGAAACGCTTTTCTTTTTTGTAAATCTTGAAGAGCAAGTTGATAGCAATTCCATGTATTTTCATGTTAAGGAGGGGTGTTAGGAGATGACTTTCACACTGATATACTTGCTCACATGACCGATAGAAAGTGTTAGGAGATTGTTGGCAGTGGGAAGTGAGGGCATGGCACAAGCATATAAGCTGTACTTTCTGATAGTGAATAAACAACTCATCAATGATATTTGTTTACATATTTCTTTTATTATTTTATTATTTTGAGTTGACTCCAATTTGTCTTGGTATTGGTGAGTTTGGGAAAGGGGTTTAGCTGGGTCTACCAGTCATATTTTTGTGAGCTTTAGCAAGTCCTATTGTTCTGATGATACTGAGAAGTGGCACATTCTTCTCTATAGAGAGTTTATTAGAAACATGCGTGAACACTAAAATACAAGGTAAAACAATAGGAAACAAGCACAAACAAGCATTCTACCCTATATCAAGCATGCACCTCCGATAGAGCAAAAGAAAGATAGACAATGACAAAAAGCAAAACACTTTTTACCACACAAACCTTTGATGACCTAAATGTTGTGCTCCAAGTGATTATTGATGGTCAAAGTACAATGTAATTGCCCAATTCTGCAACATAACCTCGTTGCATCCAATCTTCGTCCTTGAAAATGTCTTAAGGATTACTTGATTTATAGATTTTGGATAGGTTGGATGGATGAATGAGACTATTTCTTGTGAGATGGAGGGTTAGGATTGATCCCCATGTAGGGAAGAATGAGAAGATGACAAGTGGCATCATGTGATTGGTGCACATGATAAGGGCAAGGATGGAGGAGAGATGGAGGGTGGAGATTTGATCAAATCTTGATAAAGGTGTAGATTGAAAAGGTTCTTTTTGGAGCCTTGTGTACTTGGAGCCATGTTCAAGATTTTGAAGCTATGTGCCAAATTGTCCTTGATTATTTTAATCAAAGTGGTGGAGGAATGTGCAAATTATTAATTAGTTGACTAAATTTGATTTGTTTATTCAACTAATGATGAGGGAGATTTTAGAGGAATTAAATAAATAAAATAAATATTGGTGTATTTATTTATTTTATGGGAGAATGTTGGGGATGTTCAAAGAGACAAGATGGTAAAAATTCAATGATATTTACATTAGAGATTGAGTCCCTTTATAATTTACAAAGATTACAAGAAAAGGCAAGTTTCTAAAAAGAAACTGCAGAAGATCGAAAAAACAATCTTATCAATATAATACAATATTTTACATAATTGACCATTAAATAAATAACATAAATATTATTTCAATACCCCCCCTTAATGGTCAATCTATCAACTACACCAAGATGCCCCTTGAATTTTACAAACTTATCTAGACTGAGTGACTTGGTGAGAATATCTGCTGTTTGCTCCTCTATCGGAACATACAACAACTGAACTGATCCGTCTTCAACAAGCTTCCGAATGAAATGACAATGAGTTTCCACATGCTTGGTTCTTTCACGGAAGATTGGATTTTTTGCGAGTTTGAGAACTCACTGATTATCACAGAACAAGGGAGTCGGACCTTCTTGAGATATTTGCATATCCGCAAGCATCCGGCGAAGCCAAACTGCCTCACAAGCTGCCTTAACTGCTCCTCAATACTCTGCTTCTATCGAGGAGAGGGCCTCTGCCTGGTGCTTTTTACTAGTCCACATGATTGCACCAAATACCAACTGAAAACATACCCAAATGTTGATTTTCTATCATCAATTGATCCTGCCCAATCTTAGTCTATGAAACCAGAGAGTCTAGGATCGTGATCCCTAGCGTAAAGAAGTCCAAAGTCAGAAGTGCCCTTCACATAATGCAGCACACGCTTCACTGCTACCCAATGATCAGCCTTGGGGGCTGTCATGAAGCATGAAATATAGCTCATTGCAAAACTGAGGTCAAGTCTAGTGGCAGTGAGATAGATGAGGCTGCCCACTAGTTGCCTGAACAATGATTCATCTACTACAGGTGAGTCTGATTTAGCTGACAACTTGAGCCCTTTTTCCATGGGTGTGGAGGAAGGTTTGCAATCCTGCATTCAAAACTTATCCAATAGACTTCGAGCATATTTGGACTGGGAGATGAAGATACTGCTCTCAGTTTGCCAAACCTCAACACCTAAATAGTAATGCAAAAGTCCCAAATTTGTCATGTCAAATGTGCTGCACAAATCTTGTTTGATCTTAGCATGTGCCGAGCTGCCAATAATGATTAGGTCATCCACATAGACAACAAGAATAAGAATATCACTACCAGTATGTTTGACATACAGATTAGAGTCAGATGGACTCCTTTGAAAGCCATGATCTGTGAGGTACTTGTCAATCTTGATGTACCAAGCTTGAGGAGCTTGTTTTAGGCCATAGAGTGCTTTTACCAATCTGCACACCTTGTGTTCTTTACCAAGAATCTTGAACCCTGGAGGCTGTGTCATGTAGACTTCTTCCTTCAACTCACTGTTGAGGAAAGCACTCTTAACGTCCATCTGATGGACTTTCCAACCAAACTGGGTTGCTAAGGCAAGGATGAGCTGAATGGTACTCATCTTGGCTGTAGGAGCAAAAGTCTCCTCGTAGTCAATGCCTTCCTTCTGTGAGAACCCCCTAGCAACGAGACAAGCTTTGTACTTGTCAAGGGTTCCGTCAGCTTTGTACGTAACCTTATACACCCATTTACAGCTAATGGGCTTCTTACCTGAAGGAAGATCAGAAAGGATCCAAGTGTGATTCTTCTGAAGATTATGATATTCAGCCTCCATAGCCTGTTCCCACTCAGGAATTCCTTTAGCCTTTGAATATGTCTGAGGCTCATAAACACTATGAATGCTGGCCATGAGAGCAAAATTAACTGTATGCTGCTGTTTGCTCTTGTTTTGGGACAATCTCCCCTCAATTAAGGTTTGAACTTTAGAAGAAAGGCTGAATAGGTTCAATTAATTGAATAAATGAAGGTAATTTATCAATTAATGTTGGAAGAAAGGTTAGATTGGTTAATTGAATAGATAGAATGCATTTAGTTAATGTTAGAAGAATGATTGAAGTTATTTAGTGTTAGAAGTGGATGTGTGGGGTAGATTAGGTGTCATGACGGCGGAAATGCAATTTATGTGTCTATATGTGGGGTAGATCTAGTGTGATGATGGCAGAATGCAAGTATGCATTTTAGGTGTCTGCTACATGTTTTCTATGCTGTTTTATATATGTCTTTTGCCCCATGAATATTATTGCTTTAAGCCCACTTGGAGAGCCCAAATCGGGTTTTGCTTCTCTTGATTCTTGTTATCCTATATGCTTAGTTTAAGTTCCAAGGTAAGATTAGAAAAAGGATCTTATAATGGCATGTAGGGTACTGGATTAGTTTAATTCTGGATATGGATTTATTTAAAATTGTTGGAAGTCTCTTAAAAGTTAAAACATTCTTACAGTTATATGAACTTCACATCATGATTGTTTGTGCATTTCCTTATTTTTTCATTTCTCTAATGGCATTATTATTAGTTGCTTCATAAGGTGGTGCACTGAGCTCACACAGGTAGTCAAATCAAGCAGATACTTTGTGATAGAGCTCTTAGAATATACTTCACAATTGTTTGTAGTCCATGTAGTTATCATGTTTATGAATTTTAGATTCTTAGGATATTCTTGCATTGTTTCTAGTTCTATAGATATAATATTCCCTTTCTTGATTTGAATGGAGTGTAAATTAAGGATTAGAACCTAAATTTACTTTATTATACAGTCCAAATGAGCTACAGGTTGTCTGATTGGGTCGACTTATTTATGCTCCAAGTTTTGATTTTATTTTTCTGTGAAATTATATTTTTCAATGTATTATTTTTAATTCTCGATTCTCTCCTTACACTGAAATCCCTTTCAATTTTCTTCTCTGGATGCAGAAATATGACGGCTATCCATCGGGATCGATAATTGATTTTGCTTCCAGTGAAGATGGGTGTCCAATACTAGCAGTTAGCAGCCTTGCGGTTCATACTAAGGTTTATAATATAATTAATTGATTTTGATTTGTTGGTGTAATTTCATCTAAATGTATTCATCTGCTTTTGGGTACTCCAATTTCAGTTTTTAAAACTCAGATGGTAAATGAGATTATGTTGAGTTTACAACTTACAAGCTTTAATTGGCATTGTTATCAGATATGCCTGTAGTCCTTCACATGCATTGGTGATTGCAGGATCTACTGGCTAATCCGAAATGTTCATTGCTTGTAACCAAGGATCCAGCAGATAGAACAGATTTGATCGTCACCCTCCATGGGGATGCATCTTTTGTGCGTTTTCTCTACCATTCCATTGGTTAACATGTTCTTATTTGTGGGCACCATATTTCTTACCTGAGTGATTTGAATACATAAACAAATCTTCCTCCTCTCAAAGTTCTGAATCATACATATAGTATTTGTTTTCAAGGTTTAGTATTATAAAAGATAGTATGTAAAAGATTTTCAAAGTTGAATAAGCCGAGGGCCTGATATATGCAGCCAAGGGCAATGCTTAAAATCAAGAGGACCTGCCCTAGATCATTGTTGACCTATGATGTTTCCAACGGAATTATTAATTTCTTTACAGTGGCATATCCTATGATGGGATTTCATTGCACAATAGTACTCTCCCTTTCCTCAATGGAATATAAGATTGGTCTCTACCTTTTAGACTTTAACCTGCTATACCATTCCTTGAGCCATATACGATGCTGCTTGTCTTTCCTTCATGTGCATCCCCAAGAGCTGCAATGGAGGTAGACGTGTCTAGGTAACCTTCAAGTTGATGTGATAAAGGGGGTTTGGGATCTGGCATGATTTAACATGATTCCATTGGTTGTTTTGTGATTGGCTCTCTTTCCTATTCCTTCAAGTTGTTTCTTTGTTCTTATATATAAAATCTTATCTTGCCATCCTATTAATTTAGAATTTATATTTGATTTTAGGATTTAACTTATGACATTGTACCATCAAGATATTTTCTAATATCCTAATGTCTCTCAAACTAATTAATATTTCTTTTTTCTTCCCATGGGTTCAACAACAATATTCAATATTAGCATGCATTTATTGTAGTTTACAAAAAGGACATTGGGAGTTAAGACATAATGACGTTGTAGTTTAAATTTTGTGTCTTTCATGTTTGAATGGAGCAATTCTTCTTCATGTAGGTTTTAGCACTCACTTTGAATGGCCTTGGTGTTTAGTTTTTAAGGGATTTAAAGAACAATAGTTTGCGCACTTTCATGAAAGAGGCTTATGAAAACAACATTCTTTTCTGGAAGCAATGACAAAATGAGTTTTGACAATGATGAGCATAAATTACCCTTTAGTTAACAGTTGTAGTAAAATGAAGGCACTTTCATAATGGAAAAGCATTAAAGCCTGTAAACTTTAAACAAATTTACAGTTTAAATCTGACTCAATCATTTCTTTTGGTTGTAAATTTGATTTCATGAAGTAGCTAATTTTGTAATCAGTGTACAAGAAAAAGGAGATGGCAATAACTGATTCTCTGCGAGCCCACACAGAAGACACAAGTCCAAACTATCCATGAGGGGTATAAAAGTATACACAAATACAGAGTCATTGTGATGTAAGGGGACTCACCATGCTCTGATACAACTGATGCAAGAGCTCACAAACCTCATTCACAAACTCCCAACAACATAAAATGCAACTCTGAATTTGTTTGAAACAACATAAAAATCAGCAAGAAGTGTTTTCAAGTTTTCATTCAAAAGCTCCTATAATTACATGGAAACAAAACATATCTGAAAATTAAATTGATTTGCAGCCATATGTGTAGAAACCCTTGTTTCCCCGTTTTCTCTATATTTGACTGTTTTTATGATTTTCTGAAGGTTTTAGGTTTTTTGACTGTTTTTGTGGTTTTTGCATAAATAATGAAGATGGCGATTTTGCAATAAATGAAGAATAAATTCTATAAAAATTATATAACTCTGGAAATGATGATATACGGATGCTAGTATATTTATTTGTCCTTTGAGACGATTACAATGAGTATTCTATTACATGCAAATAAAAAGGCAATGAATTTTGGTTAAAGAACCTGGCAATATTGCTGCAATAAATGATCTTCAGATGATGGTACGACTGCAATGAGATTTAGCTTCTCCTTCCGTCTGGTGCTCCGGATAAGATCCCAATGCTTAGGCACCTCCAGGAGTGATGAAAGATGATCTTAATGAAAGGCGTTTTCTCCAGAACAAAAGTATGGCCCAAAAGAAGGTGGTACGGCTTGCAGCAAGTACGGCTATGTACAGCAGCAAATAGAAATATGTATGGCTCCCTTTAAAGCCTCCAGAATATCAATAAGAATAGGCGCCTTGATTGCAATATGCTTTCCAGATGAAAACCTATGTTGAAACTCTGTAAATAAATAATCTCTGAAGTTCTATGATCTCTTCTGGATGAAGAAACCTCTGTATTGGCAATAAATCAGATGTTATTTCACACCCTCTGAACTGCTTTCAATGGAGATGGCTCGTTCCCCAATGAATTCGAGACTGAAACCCTAAAGCTTCTTGCTCAGACCAGACTTGATCAATTTTCAATAACTCAATATGCATAATGGCTCGATTTCCAATGCAAATGGCTTATACACTTGAAAAGTGCGATTTCCTTAATAATAGGGAATATTAATATAGTTCGAACTTTTACTTTTAATTCTTCAATAGTCCTTAGCCAAATTTTTATAATAAAATATAATCGCCAATTTGGCCCCCTTTCATGATGGGTGACCCCTTTATCAAAATCACATAAGTTATAATAAAATATTATAACTTTATATTATAATCTCCAATTAATTAATATTTAATTAATTCAATTAAATATTAATATCTCTCTCGTTATTCATCCGACACACGAGCCGTCTGAAGCTGATGAACAATGAAGTGATTCTGAACCTAATCCATCCATATTGCTAAAAATAGCAGGGGTCCCACGTTGACTGCCACTAACTGCTAAAAATAGCAACTTATGCAAGAAGTGTCCGAACGAGCCCGAACGAAAGCCAATTGATCAAGAACTGCCAACTGAAGCTGAGCCAAACTCCCACATGACCCTCTGTCCAGTCTATCAGCCTACGAGGGTCGCATGATAGGCTAATCCTGTGCTCGGAGAGATGTCAACGAGAAGGGGACATGACAATATGGGCTGCTGTAAACCATCACAAAACTGTTATAAATCTGATATATAACAGCAAGACCAAATACAAAAATGATTTTCAATCCCTCTTCTTTTGAAGCTCTCTAGCTCCCTTCAACTCGCATCTTCAACTGAAAAACACTGCTACAATAAACTATGGATTAATCGATCTTCTTGCTGTTGTACATACACCTTCAAACCTGCAACAAAATGTCTTCCTTCTTCTTTCCAAGAAAAGCCACGCCTATATCCTCCACTCTCAAATTCTGGAAAAAAAAGATTACAAAGGTGGAGCTCATTAGCTCCCTAAAACATGGGCTTCTCTACCTGCATAAATTTGCAACAATGGAGTTATCAATTCTTCTTCTCAATCTGGTAGCATCTTCCCATCTCAACCTGCAAAACTCCAAAAGCCCCCTTCCCAAATGACAAGGCATGAATAAATAGAGATTTATGAATGAGGAAACCACTGTGGTTTTTGTTGACGTGTGATTTATGACCACACCAACACAGAATAAAGTTTCGAACGGTCACTCTATCCTCTCTTGATCAAAATATCCTCCATGCTAAGATTGCGAAAGATCATGCATTCAACTCCAAGGTTCCTTCATGCAGTGGACGTAGTTTCAGTTGGCTTGATGTGATTTGCTGGTTTTTCAAGGGGAATTACGCGATTGCTTACTTGGAAAGGACTTTCAAGACTCAGAAGATTTATCAATGAAGCTCGAATTTCCTAAACTAACTAGGAAAATGCTGAATTTAAAATGGATGCAAGGGCTAAGGAAAGCTATCATCTAATCTAAGAGCGGGTCGTGGGGATCAATTCTTGCAAACTTAAACCAAGCTCTGCTTTTCCTCACCTCGGATAGCTTCGACAGGACCGGTGCAATCTTCAAAGGAGTAACTTGAGGTATTTAGATCATGACTTAGCATGAAGACACCATTACAACGACGCATATCATCGTATAAATCACAATCGAAGTTAAGTACGTAATATTCCAGTTGACCACACAAGGCTAGCCCACCATCAGTGAGTTTGCTAGTGGTATGGATTAATGAAGTTCGCTCACTTCAACCACCATATTCCACAACTATCTATGTGCATGAAATAAAATCTATTGTATTCTAAGCTCTACTTTAGGATTCTACGCGAATTAGAAGGACAAAGAAACCTTGCTAGCTACCCACAACAAAAGATGAAACCACAAGCAATGATAACTCTTTTTATTATAGGAGTGTTCACAACAATCTCTTACAAAGCATTCAACTTGAAAAATTTCCGTCCTCTTCAATCTAAGCTATGCTACGAATCCCTCTATGCTCTACTCTTTATGCTATTCTCTCTACTCTCTGATCCTATCTATATATAATACAAATGAGGGGGGATGCCCCTTTTATAGTTGGCCCAGTCCAACGAACGACTCAGATTCAATTACAATGAAGGGCTCAGATTGAGCCACTTAAGCCCTAGTCAGGATTCTGCCCTAAAAACGAGGAGTGGGGTAATAAATGAGCACAAAATGCCCACTCTTTCCCTTTGACCACTATGAGCAATCAATGCCCACTATCATCCAGAAGATTCTCGTCCAAAAAAGCATTCCCATTATTCTTCTCCCTAACTGCAAACTCTATGAATCTGGCCAACACAGCCTCAACCTCCTGAACTGAAATGGGTGGAACATGGTTGAGCTAGAATTCAAGCACTGTGACTGCCTATCCCTATCGAAGACAAGATTTCTTCCAAGCCTCCAAGGCATTCTGAGTGCTCTGAATAATGCTGGAGAAGGTTGAAATATTCTCAAAGTCCACTTGGACAAATGATCTCACGTTTGAGAAGAAGGGCCCCAATCTACCTTTCAGGCCATCTGCCGTCACCTCCTCTGGAGACAATCTTTTTGCCAATAAAGCTTCAAGCGTGTTTAAGACTCCGTCCAAAATATTTCCCATAGCCTTCCTGACTTTAGCTGAATTTGCCTATGCTGCATCAAAGAAGCCTTTGCCAGTGAACGCTGAAGAATACCAACCTGGGAAATCATATCTATCACCTTGCTGAATTACTCCTCCCTCGGCCAGAGTTTGCATGGGTAGATGCATCAAGGCGGCCAAGTGAGGGACAATTTTATCTTGATAAATGTGCGCTTCACTCCAAGCTTGATCAACATTTTCCATGCGAGCAAGAATGCTGGAAGCCTGCTGGAAGGAATAGGCGAGCTTATCCATGAGTTTCTTAGCCTCCATGCGAACACTGCCAACCCACTTGTCTGCCTCATGAGCCATCCTCTTCAAATCTTCCAAGCTGCTGACTGATTCTCTTGGAAGCTCAGCTGGGAGATCAACTGTTGGATTCTCCTGCCCACAGAGATGAGCTAGGTGCTGCACATATCTGATCAAGTCCTATGCTCCTTCTTCAACCTTTTGTATTTTCCTTCCGTACGGAGGAATCTGTCCTTCAAAGCCTGATAGGAGCTATCACATTCTTCAATTATTTGAGCTCCAGTGGGGTGGCCCAGCTCAACAGTAGTAATCACATGATTTTTTGGCATCTCCTCATCTCGATCGCACTCCTCTCTAGGAACAACCACATGAAGCGTGCGAGAACCGGACCCATCTGTTGCTATCTTTGAATATTTTTGAGCTCTCTTCTTCTCTGGTGGTGCACTGATTCTACTGAGGAATTCATCCATCTCGATTGCTGGGTCAGTGTCATCCACAGGATCTTTTCTCACCCTCTCCGTGAGCCAATCGGGCACTGCCTGCTGCGGATTACAAACAATGAGGGGCTGCTCCTCAGTTGCTTCCTCTTCGCATACTTCTTCACTAACAACACTTTGTTGAGGCTCGCCAATCTCCATCTGTTGAATATCTTCTCCTGAACCTCGAGCCTCTTGTCCCATAGTATTCTCTTCTTCTAATGTTGTTTCAATCATTTGCTGGAAGCGAGTGTCTGTTGCCGTTTCCTCTTCCTCCTCCTACTGACTTTCCCTTTTGGGAGTGTTGACACTCAAGCTATCTGACTCCCTGAGTGGTGGCTGGTTTACTTATTCAAATTCTTGCTCCTTGTTAGGGTTATTTCTTTGACTTCCAAATAGTGAAAGCTCTCACACACTCGAAGATCGAGTTTGTGATTGTATGGGTGATGCCTGTTCTACCCTCTGAGGCACCGACTGAACTTGCACCTCTCTCCGTGGCTCTGAAGCTTGGGCAACCTGCTTTCTTTTCTTTGCTGATGGCAGCCTTTGATCACCCATGAGATTATAAGTGAGAGCAATCGACTTACTTTTGAGCCTACTCACATGCCTCTCCACCCAGCTCCTCGTGAATGTCAACACCGGTATGCATAACGTGTCCAAGTCCGTGATTTCCGGCTCTGACCAATCTGGTAGTGGGACTAATATGTTTCTTACTGACTCATAGTCTGGCTGTATGACATTCAAGTCCTCATCTACCTGATCCGGGACTGGAATAATTTCACATTCTCTAATCATCTTCAAGGGTAGCCTGGTAAACATTCTCCTTCTTACTTTGGCATCATCCACTGCATTAGCCCAAAAATCTTCAATATGAGCTCCATGCCTATACTCCACACCTTGTACCATCCTGATATTATTATAAGGATCGAAATCCTGCCTGCCGGTGTGGTATGTGAGGTGAAAGAATTGCAGCTTGTCCTCAGCTTCTCTGGCTACCTGCAATGAAGGACAAACTTCATTTGAATCTCCCATAATGATTGGGAAGTCTAATCCTCCTTTCTTCTTTTTTCTTCTGGATTTTATCATAGGCAATGAGCTGCCTAGATACTTCTAACATAACCATTCTGTCAGTGGGGTATCTCGGTAATCTGTATGGATACAATGTGAACCCCTGCAGCCTAATATAGGTGAATTTCGGAAATTGGATAAGGCAATATCCATATTCTTCGATCAACTCTTGGGCCTCTTTTGAAATTCTTTGCTGAGTTCTCTGCTGAAGGGTCCTTGTTATATGCATCGTGAAGGCATCATTGACCCTTTTGTAGTGGGCAGTGCTGGTCAGGTGCAATTGCGGGCAAGCCTCATAGATTTTAAATTGTTCAGGAACACACTCAATCGGTTCTTTGTAAGTTATCCCTCAGTACTTAGTCATCTGAGCCAACATATATATAACATATGAGCTCATGTAGAACGTTTTCGTTCTTCTCAAGTTCTTGAACTGCTCATCCAGATTATCACTTATCATCCTTGCCTAGTCAATGCATTCTTTCCCCTCCATTACAATCCCGATGTAATAAAACATCCACAGCTCAAAGAGGCATGATTGAGGACTTCCGTTTACCCGACTAAGCATCATTATCATATCACAGTATTCTTGCTTCACATCATCCGAGATAATCTCCTTAGGAAGCTTAGTGCGATGAGGCCTAGATTTGTGCATCCAAATTGAATTAATCATCCCAACACATCTTTCAAAAGTGGAGGCGTACATCCTGTCAGCTCTATCGTTTGTTTTGTACACCATCCTATCAGAAGTGGGAATCCCAAATGCCTCTCCAATGGCATCAGGCGTGAAGTTGGCAAACAATTTGCGATCAGGAGAAACAATCGTCCTTCGCTATGGCCTATAACAGTTGGCGCACTCCATAATTAATTTTGGACATTGAATTGCTGGTGGAAAACCAACAGCTGCATAAAGTCCACTTTTCACAATCTGGTGTGCCGTGACTAATGGAAGATGATCTTCCAGCCCATACATGTGTCCTCTGAGTGCTCCTAGGTTAAATGAACCGAGATTGGTATCACTCAACCCTCCTAGCTTTGAAGTAAACTTCAATTCAGGAAGAAATGATTTGCTGAGTTTCTTTATTATTGCCCGCCTGGACGCATTAGCCTTGCTTGATTCAGCATTTGCAACCATGCCTGTAGCCTTGCTCGCTCCTGCAACATTTCCTCTTCCTGCTTCAGCCATCCTACAAAATAAAATATAGACATTAAAATTCAGACTTAGAAAAATAAATCACCTCGGGATGGCCAAAATATGGAGTTAACTTCGAAAATAAGAGCCTTCAACATAAATCTCTAACTCCAAACTTCAAAATTTCCAACTCCAAAGTTCGCTACTTTCATCAATATGACCTCCGACACTTAGAAAAAAATTCACACAAGCTTGCTCACTTTAGCAACTTCTCAAGACTTTCTTCCTAGCAACTTCTCAAGACTTTCTTCCTATTTTCAGAATTATAAATTCTCACATGCAAACGGTGAGAAGAAAAAAATAATTGTGCCAAAGAATCTTGCTAATTCATGAGGGAGTCTATTTTGGCAACCTTCATTAAATCTCCACTCCCACTACTTAGTAACTTTCTAGCTTTGGCGAAGAGAGGGGCGAGTTGTCACCAGTCGTCATAAGATTTTCCATAATTGAGGATTCCTTCCCATGCAAAATTCGAATTTTCCCTCTTCAACTACCTGTTAACACTTCGTTATTTTAACTATTCAAAAGGGGATCACCTGATTTATTTAAAATTTCCCACTTAACTCCTCGTAACGTCCAGTTAATTCAAATATCCATTGGGAAATTAATAATATCTAACCCATTAAAATCTCCAACACTTAAAAATTTTATCCCTCTAACATAGGCGTACATTCTAATTTTTTTATAATTAATGCCTTAGAAAACTTTATCTTCTCATTTCCATGATGGGCACATCTAGAGGTGGTTATTTTGAATTTCCTGCCTTATGAAATTTCCTAACACATTTACCCCTTGGGCGCATATCACTTTGTGGCATCTCACTTTGGGTCTTAGGCGAAATTTTCAAACCCTCCTTCACTTCTCCATCAAGAGCGCATTTGACCCCTTGTTTTATTTTCCTTTCCTTAGAAAATTTTCAATGACCTTCATTCCTTTTTCATGGGCGCACATGAAGGGGTTCTCTTAATTTATCTCCCTTGAAAACATTTTCCTCTAACGTTTACTTCAACCTTTTCCACCTTGGGCGCATATCACTAGGTGACTCTTTTTATTTTTAATGCCTTAGAATCTTCTAGCATCTTGTTCACCTTCTCATCTTGGGCGCATTTTTCCCCTTGAACTTTCATTCTCATGCCTTGGAAACTTTTCTACATTATTTTCTTCCTTTGGCGCAAATGACCCCTTGTCAGATCTTTCTTGCCTTGGACAAATCACCCCCCACCTTGAGGGCATATTTAGGAGGGCTTTCTTTTATTTTCGTGCCTTAGAATATTTAAAACACCAAGGTTCATTATGGGCGCATTTTACCCCTTGTGCTTTTGTTTCATGCCTTAGAAACTTTTCTTCCTAGGCACTCCTTTCTTGGGCGCATTTAGAGGGTCTTACTTGAGTTTCAACGCCTTAGAAAATTTCTGCTTGCCATACTCCAACTTTCCACCTTGGGCGCATATGAAGGGTTCTACTCTCATGTTTCACATACTTAGAAATTTTTTAAAGCCTCAATGTCCTTGAGGGCGCATTTCACCTTGTGAACTTCATGTTGAGGGCGCATTTAAGGGTGCCCTCTTCCATTTTTCTTCACTTAGAAAATTTTGATGCCTTAAGCCGACCTTGGGGCGCATTTGAGAGTGTGAGTTTCTATTTCTCCTGTAGGCCTTAGGCGTTTTCTCCATCTGGAGTGCCAAGGAGACCTCCAAGGGTGACTTAGCCAATTTTGACTGGCTTGCCCTCGCCTTCTATTTTTAGCAAATTTTGAAGACTTGTGATTTTTCATGAATTTTCAACTGTTTTGAACTTGAAGCTGGCTCAATGTGGTCTTCATGAGCATCTGACCTGTTCACACTTCGTTTGCATCCGCCTGCTACTTTTAGCTTTGCTCTAGAAGTGACTCACTATAAATAGTAAGTATGCAGATTTTGCTCAAATTTTACTAATGGACTCCCTGAAAGATGGTGATCTTGGTGGGATACATCAGTTTGACATTTTCTCGAATTTCATCCCCCATTTTAGGCATAAAAGCAGGAAACCCTAATTTCACTTGCATGTGCCTCAATTGACCTCCGTTCAACCCCGTTATTGTTATGCATTGCTCTATTCTTGAAACTGAAGATCTGGGGCTGCTGGAGTCAACCTGCTAAAACTAGTAAGTGCCTGAAAAAGTGATCAACTGATTGCCAGATGCATTTGCATGTCATATTGCCCGAGAGATCTCAAAAAACCCAGAAAAACCCAGAATACTGGTTTGCATGCGAGCACCTGCTAAAAATAGTAAGTCATCATTTTGATTTGCATGTTATATCACCGCGAAGCTCTCGAAAAACCCAGAAAGATTATCCTGACATGCATTGAAAAATCATACATGCAAACCCTGAAAACTACCTCTAAAGCCAAAACTGCTAAAAATAGAAAGTTGTTAGAATTTGCTCAAATTTTGCGTGCAAGCACTTTGAAGTGTTCTAAACATGGTGAAGCAGTTGGAATTCCAAAATCCTGAGGAAAAGGCCCCAAATTAAGTACTTACTAAAAATAGTAAGTTGTCAGAATTCAGTGAAAATTTAATGGGAACCTACTTGGAGCCCCCTGATTGCAATGCCATTCTTAGATTTCAATTTGCCAATTTGATTTGACCTCAAACAAGCCTGAAGAATGAAAATCCTAATCCATCAAAATGCTCTTCAAACTTAGCCAAAATTTCCAATTAGGTCCAAAATAGGGACATCCCCGGAAAGACCGCGAGGAACAAAGAGAGAGAGACGCAAAACAACCCAAAAACCAAAGCCAAAAGACCAAAATGGAGCATAAATTAGGGGGTACCCATTTGAATGGGGTGATGTGTGAAAAGTTCACAACAGTTTCCAAAACCACAAGCCAAATCCACTTGGGAAAATCCTACGCCCACCTGGAAGAAATATGCTTGAACTGAATTAAAAATAAATATTAAATGCTCAAAAAGAATCTTCAAATCCACTTCGAAGAATTTTCTAAGAATAGGTGACAACTTGGATTCCCACTCCTCATGAATAGGGACCTCGGAGTAGAAAAAGCTGAACCACTTCTCTTGGGCGGCCAAATTCTTCATGCAACAGTTGAGTAACATTAAATGAGTTGTCATAACTTGTAACTCCCAAAATCCCACACCCAAGAAGGCATATTTGAAGATTTTTCCTTGTAAATGTCACCAAAATGCTTCCAAATTACAATAAGGCTGCTACATATGTTCCACCAAGTTTCCGGTATGGGGGGACGGCAGAACACGTTTTGGGGACAACATTTTTTTAGGGGATTTTTGGGGACGGGGGGACGGCTATATATATATGTAGAGAGAGAGAGAGAGAGAGAGAGAGAGAGAGAGAGATTTTAAAAATATAGGAAAATTTCAGATATTCATGAGTAATGATAATCATAACAATGGACATTCATAAAGTTGCAAATGTAATCACCAATCATATTGACATATGCATCATAGAGTCAAACAAATTAATACTAAAACTACTTAATTGCTTCCATGGACCATAATTCATGTCAAATAGTCAATGTGCATATGATATAAAATAATAAAATGCCCAAAGGCTACAAGTTCGCACTACAAATGACAAAGTCACAAGTGTCCAAAACATAGTAATAGAAAGTATGATTGCTGCCTCTACTCGGCATCTGCCAACATTGCATCAAAATTAGACCGAGAGTCTGAGTCACTGCCACTATGAGTATGAGAGGCTGGCTCATCTAATGAAACTCCAACCAATCCCTCTTGTGTCTCCTCATCAATTTGTGCGACGTCCTTTGGATCAACATCCCACCGTAATGTTGGAGTTTGTCGATAATCAGGAGTTTGACGATCTTGGAGTCGCAGAGCAACATGCACAACCACTAATTTCTTTGCCCATCTAGAGGTCAGCCTATTCCTCTTGATAGAATGAATAAAGCTGTATGTTGACCAATTCCTCTCTGCAGCAGAGGAAATAGCAACCTGTGAGAGGAGACAAAAACTGAATTAGTAATTTACTAATTAGGACATTCAATTATAATTATATAAATGTTCAACACTAATCTAAATCAAATTATGTTAATGTATTACCTATGAAAGGAGGCGAATAGCAAGTGTCCTCAATTGTCGTGCATCCTTCCCATGCCATGACCACCATCCAATAGGATCCCTTTGAGCTACTGTAGTTCTATCTACCTTGGCCTCTAGTTTGCCGAATGTTGGACCACGAAGATTAACAAAATCAGTCCATTGTGTACGAAGTAGACTCGCTTCCTCAACTAAATGCATTTTTGCAAGGGCCCTCATAAACCCATCTTTCACTTCATCGTCATCACAAGGAGGCATCCTACCAGGTCTTGGTACATACCATTTGCGATTAAGAGCAAAGGCTTCCATATGAAGTGGGGTGTTCATAGTGTTCCATTGCCATGTCACAATGGGCTTAATTTTTTGCTCATATAATCTCGAATTAGGATCTCTATCAGAAATTGCTTTCTTCATTCTTCCAAGGATGGAGTCAAATGTGTCATAAATCTCTCCAAGACTTGGAGAGTCTGTGTCAGCATATCTTATGACATCCACAATTGGTGAAATGATGGAGCAAATATATCTGCAAACAAAAATTTGAAAATAGACAAGTTAGAACTTAGAAAATCAAAAAATATTAATAATAAGATCATATTTAATTTTTTTTTTTCATAAAATCAACAATCAATAACAAATTAATAATTTTTTTACCTCACATTGGACCACCAAGTATCATCAAGAATTTTTTGTTTGATGCTTCTCCCTTTTGCAGTGCTTGCCATAGACCATCTATTCCACTCTGAATTAACCATCATCAACTGTAGAGCCTCCTGCACCTCAAGCATCCTCTCTAACAAAATAAAGTAGTTGGCATACCTTGTCTCTACACGCTTGAGAAATTCCTTCTTTGAAAATGTCCTAAAGAGAGCAAGTGAGGAGTGATGGTTGCAAATAAACATCTGAATGTCTCTAGCCTCTACAACCACCTAGTGCACCCAATCTATCTTCCCTATGTTTTTCAACGTGTTGTTCAATGCATGAACACAAGGGGTCGAAAAGATGTGCTTGTAAGCACTGTCAATGTCTCTAGCCTCTACAACCACCTGGTGCACCCAATCTATGTTCCCTATGTCTTTCAACGCATTGTTCAATGCATGAACACAAGGGGTCCAAAAGATGTGCTTGTAAGCACTCTCAACCATCAAATCTGCTAATTTGCACACATGTGCTGAATCAGTAACCACTTGCACAACCTTGGCTGCCCCAACCTCCTTTATAGCTTCTTTCAAAATATTAAATTGGAATTCTGCATCCTTGCGCTTCCTAGAACAATCAATGGCTCTAAGGAAATATGAACCGGCTGAACATGTGACTATGATGTTGATAAGTTGCCGATGTCTAATATTGGTCCACCCATCCATGATAATAGAGCAACCCATCCTAATCCAACACTATCTCATGTCCTCCATCACCACACTCACCTTAGAATATTCTTTGTCAAGGAGTGTAGTGCGTAATTTATTTTCTCCGGGGGGTGAATGAGGTACCAACAACTGCCACATCTTTAAACATTTGTTTGAAGTAGGGAGAACGTGCTACATGGAATGGGATGGCATGGGCATAATTTTTTTTGGCAATGGAGGACTCTATCACATTTCGTGCTTGCACATTGAACATACTTGCAAGTGTATTTTGCTGCTCACAGAAGTACTAGCCTTCCTCTTCCCTCTTGTGGAAATATGAACACCACCCGCACCACTACTACCACTACCAACACTAGGACTACCAAGAATAAAGGGCATAGGTGAAGTTGAATGTGCGGATTGAGTTTGCATTGGCTGCCCCATAGGCTTTCCTTCACCCTCCATGTACAATCTATAACACTCTACCCTCTCAAAATCTTTTATTTTTTCACAAGCCTTGATCCCATAGCCTACAAAACCCAATAGATGAGAATCGACTCTTGTGTAGCTCCCATAAAATTTATCTTTACAAATGTGACATTGCCACAATCTACCACCCCCGATTTTTTTCCCTTTGCCTTGGTCTATACGTGATGCTAATTGAAGAAGAGGTATTTTAGGATTAAAAGGGCCTTTTGCATATGGTTTCAAATCTTCGGAAGGGATTTCATATGGGTTTGTTTGAGGCTGCCCCCTTTCAACCGATTGGGTTTCTTCTCCCCTCTCACCATGCCCACTACTTTCACTACTGCTGCTCATTTTGTTTTGTTTTGGTTTTTGTAAACTGAAAATAACAAAAAATACAAAAAAAACATACATTTTATCATTTAAACTTAGAAAAAAATGGAAAAAAAGGAAAAATAATGGAAGAATAACTTACCTCTTGTTGTGACCTTTTTCACACATCACCCCATCAAGATGGGGACCCCCTAAATTTTGCTCCATTCTGGTCTTTTGGCTTTGGTTCGCTCTCTCTCTGGTCCCTGGTCCTTCCGGGGATGTCCCGTTGTTTGACCCAGGTTGAAATATCGATTAAGTCTGTATAATTAGGGTTTTCATCCTTCAGGCTTATTTAAGGTCAAACTGAGTTATAAAATTGAAATCTAAGCTTAGCGCAGCAGTCAGAAGACTTCCAGCAGAGTCCCCCTAAATTTTCACTGTATTCCGGCAACTTACTATTTTTAGTAAGTATTCAACTTGGGACTATTTTATTGAGATTTTGGAATTCTGTCAGTTCCACTGCATCCGGGTAACATCAAGCTGCCTACACGTAAATTTTGAGCCAGATCAGACGACTTGCTATTTTTGGCAGTTCAGGGCTTCATTAGGGTTTCCACATGAGCTTTTCAGATGCATGTCTGGAGAATCCTTCTGGGTTTTCCAAAACCTTCGCAGTGATGTAACATGCAAACCGAGACAACCACTTTCAGAGTTCAGCCTTCGGAGGCTATTTTTAGGGTTCGCATGCAGTGTTTTTCAACGCATGTCGGGTTTTTCTTCATGGGTTTTTCGAGAGCTTCGCAACGGTGTGGCTTGCAAGCAGAGAAGATCGAGTTTTGAGGACTTACTATTTTTAGCCAGTGCATGCATGCAGACCAGTTTTCTGGGTTTTTCTGGGTTTTTTGAGATCCCGCGGGCAATATGACATGCAAAACCATCCGGCAGTGAATGAGTCACTTTTCAGACAGTTTCTATTTTTAGCAGGTACACTCCGGCAGCCGCCCAACACTCCAGTCCAGCAAGCAGAACGACATGCAGAAGGAACGAAGTCAAACGGAGACCGTTCGGGATACATGCAAATCAAATTAGGGTTTCCACTTTTATAGGGGGTAAAATCCAAAAATAGCCGAAACAAAGTACCCCACCCATGTCAGCACACTTCAAGGTACCTGCTGGCAAAATTTGAGCAAAGTCGGAGAACTTACTATTTTTAGTAAGTCAGGGCACGGCTATAAATAGCAGGTCTGCACCCGAGGTTGGCATCAGAATGACCCTCAAGCTATCAAGATCAAGCGTTGCAACTTTCAGGCAAAACGGAGCTACTAAAGTCAGAAAGTCAAACTTACTATAAATAGCAGGTGGCTATAAATAGCAGGTCAGGGCAGAGGACTGACAAAACAGGTTCACAAGGCAGAGAATATCATCTGATGAAATTTTCAGGCAAAACGGAGCCTTAGAGGTTGAAAATCAAGGGATTTGCTAAAAATAGCACAACTTGCTAAAAATAGAATGCAAGAGCAGGAACAGGCAGAGGCTTGAAAAACGCCTAAGGCATAAAACAGAAGCTCATACCTCAAAATGCGCCCAAAGAGGAAGGAGAGAGGTGAAAAGTTTCTAAGGCATGAAAACGAAAGTGGAACCAAGGAAATGCGCCCATGGTGAAAATGAAAGCTCACATGTTGAAATGCGCCCACCTAGGAAAATGAAAGCATGGGGTCTCATTTGCGCCCAAGCAAGGAGAGATGCCTTGAAAAAGTTTCTAAGGCAAAAACAAAAGCTCACCTAGTAAAATGCGCCCACCTCAAGGAGAGATGCCTTGAAAAAGTTTCTAAGGCAAAAACAAAAGCTCACCTAGTAAAATGCGCCCACCTCAAGGATTGAAGCCTTGAAAAGTTTCTAAGGCAAAAACAAAAGCTCACCTAGTAAAATGCGCCCACCTCAAGGATTGAAGCCTTGAAAAGTTTCTAAGGCAAAAAACAAAAGCTCACCTAGTAAAATGCGCCCACCTCAAGGATTGAAGCCTTGAAAAGTTTCTAAGGCAAAAACAAAAGCTCACCTAGTAAAATGCGCCCACCTCAAGGATTGAAGCCTTGAAAAGTTTCTAAGGCAAAAACAAAAGCTCACCTAGTAAAATGCGCCCTCAAGGAAGGTGAGGATATGAAATATTTCTAAGGCATAAAACGAAAGTGTCAAGGGTGAAATGCGCCCTCCAAGGAAAATGAAAGCTTGGCCTAGCATTTGCGCCCATGGTGAAGAGGAGATGGCCGAAATTTTCCTAAGGCATGAAATGAAAGCTTGGCCTAGCATTTGCGCCCATGGTGAAGAGGAGATGGCCGAAATTTTCCTAAGGCATGAAATGAAAGTAGAGAGGTCAAAATGCGCCCAAGGCAAGATAAAGTGGCTAGGACTTGGAGAAATTTCTAAGTCAAAGAAAATGAAAGTTCAAGACCCCATATGCGCCCAAGGATATTCTAACTGTTTGAGAATTTTCTAAGTGAGAAATCAAGGCTTGCATGAGTAAAATACGCCAAGGTTGCTGGAGAAAATTTCCTAAGGCAACAAAATAAAAGTAGACACATGAAAGTGCGCCAGAGGTGTAAAGTGAAGGAATTTTTTTTGAAATAAATATTTCATCAAAATGTATACGCCTATGGTAGAGAAAGTGTTAGAAAATTTTTTCTAAGTGATATAACACTTCACTAGGGAAAAATACGCCCTTGGCAAGGAAGGATGATTTGATGAATTTTAAAATTCTCCGAAGGCAGTTGAAAGTTAACGAATCTTTTTCAAGGGGAAAATTTGATATCGACGAATATTTTCCATGGGTCAAGTGAAAATCAAATGAACCCGTTTAAAATGCACCCATGAGTTAGCAGAGTTTGAAAATTAATTTCCTAAGGGAAATTTTAATATTTTCAGAAGAAATTCGTTTTGCCTAGATTATTTTCCTGACAGAAGTTAAATCTCAAAGGACGAATTATTTCGAGCACGCAAACAATTTTTTTTATCGCCCGGAGTTGAACATTTTAATGAGAGAATTTAAAATGTCTAAGGCAAATTTTATGAAATCGAGGATTTAAATGACAGACATTTTAAAAGTTGGAAATAAATTTGCTACTCCCACAAAATTTTTCGAGTTGAATTTATTTAAACACTGCGAGATTTTAAAATGGAATTTTAAATCAAGTCAAGTGATTGTTTTTCTCGCGAGTTGTTTAAATCGCCAAGAGGTAACTGGCAGACTAAGAGGAAAATTCGAAATTTGAAGAAGAAGGAATCATTATTAATGGCGACTGCCATAATAACCGGCTGACGACTAGCCCACTACTGCGCTTGAATTAGAAGATTCCGAACGAAGATAGTGGAAAATTGATGAAGGTGCTAAAAATAGCCCCAGCACTACTTAGCAGGATTCTCCGGGAAAAGTTATTTAAACAATCTCTTCTCTCATTTCTCCTCACATTATTTCAAGTTGAAGTTGCTGAAGAAGTTTTGGAGAGATTGAAATATTTTCCAAGTGGTTGAGGAGAGAAATTCTGTGAGAGTTTATTTTATTTCGGAGTGTTGAGTTGCTGAAAGTGCGAAGTGCTGGAGAAATTTTCATTTGCCGAGACTCTTTCTTTCGAAAGAGCTGAAAGTGTGTTGCTGCAACTTCGAAGTTGAAGGTTGAAGTTATTTTCCGGAGTTGCTGGAGAATTTAATTCTCAAAGAGCTGAAAGTGGAGTTGCTGCGAAGTTTAAACGTTGAGAAGTTGAGGAAGTTGAAATTTCATATTGCTGGCAACTCTTTATTCCTCTAACTGCTGAAGTTGACAAAGTGAAGTCAAGGTTCGAACAATTTGTGCTGGAGAAATTAGCTACATTGCTGAAAGTTATTAGCTTGCTGCGTTTTTTCTTCACCAGTCAGAAGTGCAGTTGCTGAGAGTTGTCTCTAAACTCAGAGATTTTTATACAGTACGAGGTTTGGAGTTAGAAATTTATGCTGAGAAATTTTATTTTCAAAGCTAACTCCGTATTCGCAGCCATCTCGGGAATTGTTTTATTTTATTAATCTGCAGCCTAGCTTATTCTTCTATTTTATTTTGCAGATGGCTGGCGCAAAGGATGTTGCAGGAACAAGCAGAGCCGCAGGCAGAGCTGCAAACACTGAAGCAGGCAAGGCTGGCTCATCTCGGCAGGCAATGATTAAGAGGCTCGCTAAGCCATTTCTCCCAAAGTCAGCAATAGTTTCAAAGTTGGCAGGATTGAATGACACCAACCTTGGTTCATTTAATCTGAATGCACTCAAATCGAGGATGTTCGGGCTAGGGGGCCATCAACCATCCGTCACGGCACATAATATAATGAAGAGTGGAATCTACGCAGCTGCTAGTTTTCCGCCAGCAATTCAGTGTCCGGAGCTAATTATGGAGTGCGCCAATCACTACAAGCCAGAACGTAGGACGATCGTCTCTCCGGATGGTAAACTGCTCGCCAACTTCACACCGGATGCCATCGGAGAAGCATTTGGGATTCCAACTGCTGAGGAGATGTTATACAGAACAAACAAGAGGGCAGATAAGATGTACTCTTCCTCTTTCGAAAGAGTCACTGCAGTCATCAACAGAGTTTGGATGCAGAAGCCGAGGCCACCCCGCACTAAGCTCCCAAAGCAGATAATTGCCGAGGACGTGAAACAAGAATACTGTGATTTGATAATGATGCTGAGCCGGGTGAATGGGAGTGCACAGGCTTACATTTTCGAGCCTTGGATGTTCTACTTCATCGAGATCATCTTGGAAGGAAAAGAGTGTGTCGATTGGGCTAGGATGATTAGCAACCACATCGATGAGCAATTCAGGAGCTTGAAGGTGACGAAGACTTTCTACATGAGCTCATATGTGATTTACATGTTGGCCAGAATGACTAAGTACAGAGGGATTTCGTACAAAGAGCCAATCGGCTGTGCCCCTGGTCAATTCAAAATTCATGAAGCCTGCACACAGCTACATTTGGCTAACATTGCCAACTATAAACGGGCAAATGATGCATTCACAATGCACATCGCGAGGACGCTTCAGCAAAGGACGCAGCAGAGAATATCTAAAGAAGCACAGACATTGATTGAGGAATATGGGTATTGGCTCATCCAATTCCCGAAATTCACATATATTAAGCTGCAAGGGTTCACTTCGTATCCGTATCGGTTACCACGATACCCCACTGATCACATAGTAATGCTTGAGATATCTAGGCAATTGATTGCCTACGATAAGATTCAGAAAAGGAAAAAGAAGGGTGGGCTTGATTTCCCTATCACCATGGGAAATTCCATTGAGGTGTGTCCCTCTTTGCAGGCAGCCCGAGAGGCAGAGGACGAGCTGCAATCTTATCATTTGTCATATCACACAGGCAGGCAGGATTTCGATCCTTACTTGAACATCCGGATGGTACAGAACGTTGAATACCGGCACAGAGCTCATCTGGAGGACTTCTGGGCAAATGCAGTGGATGAGGCTGAGATAAGAAGAAGGATGTTTTCCAGACTTCCTCTCAAGTTGATTAGAGAATGTGAGATTATTCCAGTTCCCGATCAGGTGGAGGAGGATGTCAACGTCATGCAACCCGACTATGGGTCAATTAGGGATACTCCTGTCCCACCACCTGATTGGTCCGAGCCAGAGATCATGGACTTGGACACTCTTTCTATCCCTGTGATGACTTTTACCAGGACTTGGGTCGACAGACATGTATGCAGACTTAAGAGCAAGTCGATCGCCCTTACTTACAGCTTGATGGGTGACCCAAGGCCGTTATCGGTAAAAAGAGGGAAACAAATTGCTCAGACATCGAGGGCACAAGTGGAAGTGCCAACCCAGCCGAAACCGTTGAGGATAGAACAAGCATCACCCGTGCACTCACAAACTCAATCTTCGAGTTTAAGAGTGGTTTCATTATTTGCCGATCAGAGGGCAGGATTAGAGGAAGAGCGGGGACTTGAGGAGGTAGATCAGCCCAATGCCCGAGAATCGGCTAGTGTCAGTCTATCCAGGGGCGGCCAACAGGAGGAGGAAGAGGAAACAATGGCCGACACCCATTTTCAGCAGATGTTGGACACGGCTTTGGAAGAAGAGGAAAACACAGAACAAGGGACCCAAGGGTCGGGAGATACCCAGCTTATAGAGGAGGATGAGCCCGAGCAAACCAGTGCAAGAAGGGAGGAAGTGCACGAGATGGAGGCAACAGAAGAACAGCCCCTTGTCATTTGTAATCCACAACAGACAGTGCCTGATTGGCTTTCCGACAGAATGAGGAGAGAACCCGAGGATGACACGGATCCGGCCATTGAGATGGAGGAGTTCCTTAGGAGGATCAGTGCGCCACCAGAGAAGAAAAGGGCCCGAAAGTTTTCAAAGATCTCGACTGACGAGTCAGGCTCTCGCACGCTTCAGGTGGCTATTCCGAGGGAAGATTGTGATCGAACCGAGGAGAGGTCTGAAAATTATGTGATCACCACAGTAGAGTTGGGTCGTCCTACGGGAGCCCAAGTTATCGAGGAGTTCGATAACTCCTATCAGGCATTGAAGGATCAGTTGCTCCGCACGGAGGGGAAGTATAAGAAATTGAAGAAGGAGCACAAACCCTTGATAGGATATATGCAGAATCTAGCACGTCCAGGTGAACCAGCAGACCCGGCAGTGGAACGTCCATCGGAGCTTCCGAATGAGTCAGTTGTTGCCTTAGAGGATTTGAAGAAAATGGAAACGGAGGCGGACAAGTGGGTTAGCCGTGTTCATGCTGAGACAGGGAAATTCATGGAGGACCTTGCCGATGCTTATCGACAAGCCTCAAATATTTTGGCACGAATGGATATAGTAGATCAGGCCTGGGGTGATACTCGCATCTATCAAACGAAGACTGTACTTCGTTTGGGGGCTTTGATGCATGTACCTCTAGAAACCCTAGTGGATGGAGGTGTAATTCAGAGAGGTGATAGGTACGATTTCACCAGTTGGTACTCCTCGGTGGTCACAGGCCGTGGATTTCACGACGCAGCAAGGGCAGATTCAGCTAAAGTGAAGAAGGCAATGGGCAACATCTTGGGGAGTCCCAATACATTAGAAGCCATATTTGCTAGAAAGTTATCCCAGAGAGATAATCATTTATGGTTTGAAAAGTGACCGCTTCCATTCTTTCTCACCATGAGGTCACTTTATTCCGATGACTTTGAGAATGTTCCACGCTCTAGTATAATTCAAAGATACCTGGACGCTTTAGTGACATGGAAGCAAATCCTCGAGACGATACCTGATGACGGTAGCAGTCTTGGAGTTCCAGCTCAACCATATTCCACCGATCTCTGCACAGGAGGTTGAAGCAGTATTGGCCCGGTTGATCGAGTTTGCTATCCGAGAGAAGGCTAGTGGGAACGCGCTGCTTGATGAGGATCTTCTTGATGATGGTAGTGGGCATTAATTGCTCATTATGATTCCTGCAGGGGAGTGGAGAATATTCTGTGCATTCATTGCCCACTCCTCTCTGTGGCGGTTTTTAGGGCAGAAACCCTAATCAGGGCATAGGTGGCTCGATCTGAGCCCTTCATTGTAATTTGATCTGAACCGTCCACTGAATTGGACTTATTATAAAAGGGGCATCCCCCCTCATTTGTAATAATTAGAATTAGAATCAGAGATAGATCAGAGCTAGAGAGTATTGGAGATAGAAGTTAGTGAGTAGAGCTTAGAAGTTAGCTTAGATTGAGGAGGAAAGGAAGTTTTCCCATTGAGGACTTTGTAAGAAGTTGTTGTGAACACTCTCATAATATAAAGATTTATCATTGTTTGGTGGTTCTATCTTCTATTGTGAGTAGCTAGCAAGGCTTGTTCGTCTTTCCAATTCAAGGTAGATAGAGTAAAATAGATTTTATTTCATGCAAGTAGTTGTTAGCTGTGGAGTGTGGCGTTGTGATTTGAGCAAGTCTTCTCGTCCATACCACTAGCGGACTTGCTGATGGTAAGTTCGCCTTGCGTGGTCAACTGGAGTATCAGCACTTAACTTCGATTATGGTTCATGTGTTTGTATGCGTCGTGTTGACGGTATGAACGTGTTGTGTCATAGTTTGAACATTTTCTCATCCTTTGAAGATTGCACCAACTTTGTCGGAGTTGTTCGAAAGAAGACAAAGCGAAGTTTGGTTTGAAGATTGTTTAAGTCGATCTTCGTCCTCCACCCCTTTTAGAAGTAGATCTGTAGAATCCCTATCCCTATCCCCTTTTAATTCTGCATTTTCCGAGTCAGTTTAGATACCAGAACAATATCGCCAAATCATTCATGTCCTAATTGCTTCACGGAGTTGAACAACTACGTAAGTCCCCTTGAAATAACCAGCAAAACACATCAACCAACTGAGTCTATTCGCGATAAAAGGAACCTTGGAGTCGAACACATGAACTTTCAAGCAATCTTAGCATGTGGGACACTTTGATCAAGAGAGAATAGAGTGACCGTTGGGCAACTTTATTCTGTGCTGGCGCTGTCACAAAAGGCACGTCAACAGAAGATGGCGCTAGAAGGAGGGCCTTACAAAGGAAATTTCCTTGCTCGGGACTGAAATAGAGAACTTTTTAATCCACCACTATTGTGTTATGCTCGCCTCTCCTTCTAACACAACAGAATTGGCGCTAGAAGGAGGGCCTTACAAAGGAAATTTCCTTGCTCGGGACTGAAATAGAGAACTTTTTAATCCACCACTATTGTGTTATGCTCGCCTCTCCTTCTAACACAACAGAATTGGCGCTAGAAGGAGGGCCACTTTTATAGTGAAGCAAAGAAATTATAAAAGTGTAATGTACCAAGATGGTGCTACCTCATAGAGGGATATCTCCGCGGCTACAGCCAAATTTGGGATTCAACGACGACCAAGAAGATATTCTTTCAGGATTGAACAACCTCGCGTGGAGAACAAAGAGAAGTGCAGCTGAGTACATGCGAACGAGCTTGGTGTTGCGAGAAGAAGAAGAAAAAGCTGTCGAGATCCAAGTTGCTATTGAGAGAGATTTATTGAATCAAAGACAGCCACTTGCTCCCGTGCCTCGCCGGTGAAAGAAGCAGCTTCATCCTGGATCGCATCAGTTCTTTCTCGCCGGATAAGTTGAAGAGGATTTTGAGGTCTGCACCCAGTTCAACCAAGGAACTTGTAGAGCTAGAGCTACCTACTAGAACAAGGAAAAAGAAAGGTACCCGATCGGACGGGGAAGTTCCCTCAAGTGAAGAAATTTTATCAAACGAAGAAGCTCAATCAAGTGAAGAAGCAGTAAGCGGTGAAGAGGTCTCGAGCTTATTCAGAACTCCGCCTAGCATTTCAAGGTTTGCCCAGCAAGGACCCACTCGAGATACCATTCCAATAGCAATCCAGCAGCAGCAATGAACAACTCCAACAGCTGTATATCGGCGAAGGCAAGCAATGGCTCAGCCAGTTGCAAATGGTGCTACCTGGTTGGTTACCAACCCATCTCCGCTGGAGTTTGCCGACTATCATGACATGCCAAAGAATCCAGAGAGCTTTTGCTCCAAGTTCCACGTCCACGACGTAAACCGCACTGCTGAGGATCACATCAAAATGTTTGAAGACCACCTACGCAATAGGCAGATTGCATACGCAGATGTAGCTTGCAGGTTGTTCCCCTATTCTTTGGGGGAAGAGGCCCATTATTGGTTCATACATTTGCCAGTCGGTTCAATCAGAACATGGGAACAGATGAAGATGGCCTTCATCGGAAAGTTTGGTATTCCCATCACTCCCGCAGAATTGTTCAGACATTTTGTAGAAGTAAGGAGGCAGGAAAAGGAGCCCATTCATGTGTTTAACAATAGATTCCAGAAGGCTCTCACAAGATTACGAACTCCTTACACTATCACGGATGCTAGAGAAAGCTACTACGCCGCATTGGACCCCTTAACTGCAATGTTTGTGAGAGAAGCTCACCCCGCTCCCGCCGATATGAACTTAGCTTATGCTAAAGCAGTTGAAGTGAGCCAGAACATGGGACAAAATACAACTGGCCCCTCACTATACACTGGCTTAAGTTCTACGAGCGGTCAGATACAAACCTGGAATCAGCAAATTCCAGCATTGAATCCAGTTCCACAACCATCTTACCAGGCAACCGCGCCATCAAATCAGTTGGTTCTCCACCCTGGAGTGCCTTCATCTCAAGCGTCAGTCGCACAGCCGGTCTATCTGCAAAACACCGTACCATCGACACAGACTCAAGAGGAAAAAGATGAAATAAAAGGTCTGGTGGAACAAGTAAAGAAGCTGTCAACTGAGGTGACATACCTCAGAAATCAAAATAATCAGATTCAAGCCATGCAAAGGAACAATCAAGCACACCAAGGTGCTAACCGAGGATATCAGAGTAATCCTCCGAATCATCACCATGATGCTCATCAAGGATACAATCAGGAGAACAATCATGGGTATAGAAATAACAATCAAGGATTCCAGAAGAGATCCTGGAATACGGGACCCAACAATGGAGGGGTTCCTACACCACTGGATAACCCACCGCCTCCTGAGAACCGTCCGGCAGACAGAGTATACCTGGCGGAGGCCGCCTTGTCAGGATGGTGTAGATTGCACAACACTAGTCAGCACTCTGAGTTGCAATGCCACGAGTTCCAAGTCGCTGCTGACATCTTCAGAGGAGAAGTGAAAAATACAGAACCAGTGGAGAATCCTCCAATCACGGGGTATGAAATAGTTCCAACACCCCGGTATGATCAAGCCCTGATCTTGGAAGACTTCAAGTTTCCACCTGAATTCCAAAGTTATACACCTCCGTCGGTTAATCAGAGGTTTCCACCAGCTTCGGCAAATGGTCCCGTGGGGACGCCAGAGGCTCAAACGCCTTCAGAGGCTCATGTCACGTACGCATCACCAGATGAGCCCCTAAGCAGAGACGGCTATAGTTTCCCGCCTCTTAACAACAGTGTCTTGGTAGAAGGAATCAGGGAAGTGCAAGCTCTCCAGACTACTGATGGTGGGCCCCCTAAAGTGTATCAAAGAGGTTATCCTCAAAGGGAACCATTAACTTCGTCAACGCCACCAAACAACTTTACCACACCGCCGCATCCTAATGCGAGCAACGTGCCAATGGCACCCAAGGACTCCCCGGAATATAGACAGCAGGGTCCCACACAAACAAGATCAAATGGACCGCAGATGCCTCAACAGCCAGTTTACCAGTTAATCCGAGGACAAAAGGAGAATCCTCCTAGAGAAGATATAAGAAAGCTGAGCTCCTTTGTACTGGAAGAATTTAAGAAGATAAAGGTCAGTTTACCACTCTATGAGTTGATGAAGGTCCAAGAAGTAAGAGAGACTCTCTTAGGGACATTGACTGAAATCCCCACCACAAGAAGCACTTCGCAAGAGGCACCTAACATGCCAAGACACCCCCAGGTTGTCACGCAGCCCCGTCCTGCACAGAACACAAATGTGGTGCAAAGTGTGCCACAAACCTCCTACGATTCTTGGGAGGAACCACAACAATATCAGAACTTTGAGGGTATGGTATTAAATTCTACAGGCACTCCTGGAAGGGCCGAGATTGAGAAAAGCTCTCAAGCTGATGATGCCGTGAAGCAGAAACAAAATGCGAAAAATATGACTCAAGGCAAGCAAGTCCAGTCGGACCATGCAGATGAAAGAAGAAAACCAGTAGTGTTTTATCAAGGGAAGGATGAACCGGCCCCATTCTTGGTTTCAGTCAGAATATTCGGAAAAATGTTACACAATTGTTTGATCGATTCTGGAGCTTCAAGCAACGTCATGCCTTTGAAGGTATGCGAAAGATTGGGCCTAATCCCGCTCCACACCAACAAGAAAGTAACTCAATTGGATAAAACTGAAGTTCCTGTTGTTGGGGAACTAAACGACATTCACATGCAGCTAGCCGCGGATCCTAGAATCCAAGGCCGTATTGATATTTCTGTTGTAGATATACCAGATGGGTACGGCATGCTGCTTAGCAGAGACTGGTGCCGAAAGTTGAACGGATATATCGCCACCGACTTTTCTCACATGTGGCTGCCTTGGAGGGGAATCCCTAACCAAATAAGAGTGGAAAGCACACCACGGCTCCGGTTGATGATTACTGAATATGGTGATAACAATGAGGTATTGTTTGCAGAGACTGATTTGGGTTCGTACAAGCCCGTGAAACAGGAAGTCCTCATGTTGCAAAGTGTAAATCAAGAAAAACACTTGGAAGGTACGTCTCCCTCTACTGAAATATTGATTGAGGATGACTCAAGCGATGGTGAGGGGATGTTTGAAAATTTTAGAAACTTTGTGCTAAAGAATGTCAAGCAAAAGATGGAATCAGGGAAGAATGTTTCCATCAGCAGTATGTTAATGCCCAATTGGTGTAGGATCCATGAGGCATTCCACCCAGAATTCACATGCGCCATGTGCAGAACGGCCATTGAAGAAGTTTCAAAGAGAGTTCCACAAGTCTCTTTGGTGGAAGAACTAGAAGAAATAAATGAGAAGAAAAGCTCCCTGACAAAGGAATGGGTAGAAAGTGAGAAGATCGAGCCCGCAATGGAGAAAAATGGTCCCAATACCCATAGCATTCATATAGAAGATCAAGTTTGGACTCTGAGATTTGATGGATCAAAGTCTAACAAAGGGAATGGAGCAGGGTTTGAACTCATCAGCCCCAAGGGAGAGGCATATCTAGGTGCTTGTAGGCTCCAGTTCCCTTGCACCAATAACGTTACTGAGTATGAATCTTTGATTCATGGGTTGATCCTCGCTATAGAGAAAGGTGCCAAAATTGTACATGCCATTGGAGATTCCAACATAGTGGTCCGCCAAGTAAGAAAACAGTATGCTTGCCACGACAAGAGATTGGGACGGTACCGGAACAGAGTCTGGGACTTGATCGAAAGCTTCGATGCATTCAATATCAAGCAAGTATACAGAGCTAAAAATCCAGTGGCTAATTCTCTCGCGCAGGCGGCCAGTTCACTAGAGCCATTAGAGTTGGAAGGTCTAAAGAAGTTCACAGTTGAATTGATCTCCACACCTTCAGTTCCAGATAATATAAAGAATTTCCAGGTGTTTGATGATGATAAGCAGATTTTGGAATTCTTGACTAACTCAGGGGTGTTTGAAGCACAGATTATAGACGAAGAAGAAACCGAAGAAGCGGAATTTGACACCGAAGGGATCTTAAATTTGAAGACAAATGTCATTCCTAGGGGCATGGTGGAGTTAGAAAGACTCTTTGACCCTGATAAACTAAGTAGGAATCAAAGCACCCAAGGGGATGAATGTGAGACAATCAACTTGGGAACTAGTGAGCAAGTAAAGAATGTATTTGTGGGGAAAGTATGCACCCCAAAAGAAAGAGAAGGAATAGTGCAAGCATTGAGAGAGTTCTCTGATGTGGTAGCCTGGGGCTACGAAGACTTAAAGACATATGACACTACCTTGATCACGCACACGATCCCGTTGAAGCCGGGAAATAAACCATTCAGGCAAAGACAAAGGCCAGTAAACCCGCTATTGGAACCATTGATATATCAGGAGGTAAGAAAGCTCCTTTCGGCCAGAATAATCTTCCCAATAAGGCACTCAACGTGGGTCGCCAATCTAGTGCCCGTCAGGAAGAAGAACGGAGAGATAAGGTTATGTGTTGACTTCCGCAACCTAAACAGAGCATCCGAGAAGGATAACTATCCCTTGCCCTCGTTGGATGAGGTTTTGCAGATTGTAAATGGTTCCCAGATGATGTCCTTTTTGGACGGTTATTCAGGTTACAACCAGGTAATGGTTGAAGAAGCAGATAGACTAAAAACAGCTTTCACCACTAAGTGGGGAACATTCGCTTACAGAAGAATGCCTTTTGGCCTAATCAACGCCGGGGCCACATTTCAACGAGCTATGGACATCGCTTTCAGAGACTTAGTTGGAAAATGCATTATTATATACATGGATGACTTGACAGTGTTCTCCAAAAAGAGGGAGGATCATGTTGAAGACTTGAGAAAGATCTTCCAGAGATGCAGAAGATTTGGTATTTCTCTCAATTCAAAGAAGTGCGTATTCGGAGTCACCGAAGGAAAATTGTTAGGACATGTCCTCTCAGAACAGGGCATATCAATTGACCCAGACCGCATTGAGGCAATTTCAAAGATCGGCATGCCAGGGAGTCAGAAAGAGTTGAGGTCGTTCTTTGGCAAGATTAATTTTGTGAGAAAATTCATAACTGGATTCGCCGAGATTGTCAGACCACTAAATGAAATGCTGAAAAAGGATGCAAAGATAGAATGGACCCCTCTCACAAAGAAGGCGTTCGAAGAAATCAAACAAGCAATAGTAGATGCTCCGGTGCTAGTTAGTCCGGATTACTCAAAACCATTCTACTTGTACTCCTTTGCTTCAGAACACACTTGCGCAGCGGTCTTGACCCAGAGAGCGGAAGAAAAGGATGAACACCCAATTGCTTTCATGAGTACTCCATTGAAGGAAGCAGAATTAAGGTACGCCAATGTAGAAAAGCAAGCTTACGCTCTAGTAAAAGCAGCTAAGAAGTTCAGGCACTACATCCTAAGGAGCAAAGTACATGCAATAGTTCCAGATGCCACAGTAAAGACATTACTAATGCAAAATGAATTAGGAGAAAGAAGAGGCAAGTGGGTCGCCAGCTTGCAAGAATATGACATAGAGATACAGCCGATGAAGTTAGTCCGAGGACAAGCATTGGCACAAACGATTGCAATGGCAGGACCTGGGCTGGTACAACAAACATATATACTGGAAGAGGTGTCCCCAGGGGAATGGTACGATGACACTGTTTACTATTTGTTGAACCAAAGGTGTCCTTCACATTTGAATCCAGTGCAACGAAGGACTTTAAGAATGAAGAGCCAGAGATTCATGCTGCAGGGATCAATACTTTATAGAAGAAATCACGAAGGTATATATTTGAGATGTGTAGGAAAAAGAGAAGCTAAGCAGCTTATGGAACATTTCCACGAGAAATTCGGGACAGGTCACGGAGGTGGTTTGGCCACAGCTCATCAGATTTCAAGGGCTGGGTATTATTGGCCCACACTTTTTAAGGATGCTTATGAGCATGTGAGGGCTTGTCACATTTGTCAGACAGCTGCGTACAGAGAAAAGAATCCGGCTATGCCCTTGCAACCAGTGATTGAAGTCAGACCATTTGCCAAGTGGGGGTTGGACTTTATTGGAATGATTAACCCACCGTCCTCGGCACAGCACAGGTACATACTGACAGCCACCGACTACTGCACCAAATGGACAGAGGCTCAAGCTCTCAAGCTTTCCACCACAGATGTAGTCATTAAGTTCCTCGAAGAGAATATTATTACAAGGTTTGGATGCCCCCACGCTTTGGTGTGCGACAACGGCCCCGCCTTTTCATCATTGAAGTTTTCAAATTGGGCGTTTGAGTATGGGATTGCACTGAAGTTCTCATCCAACTACTACCCCCAAGGAAATGGACTTGCAGAGTCCACAAATAAGAATTTGCTGAATGCTATCAAGAAACTGTTGGATAAGAACCCCAAGGATTGGCACACACAGTTGAGGTTTGCCTTGTGGGCAGACCGGATTAGAACGAAGAATTCTTTGGGAACATCTCCCTACCATTTGGTGTATGGGCAAGACCCCGTCTTCCCAGTTCAATTAAGGATCCCTACTCTCCAGTTTATTCAGGAGTATCTGGAAGGCGAAGACCGAATTCAAGTCAGGTTGTCTCAGTTGATGCACTTGGAGGAGAAAAGAGATGAGGCATTGGAAAATCTGGCTAAGCACCAAGGAGTCGTGAAAAGATGGTTCGACAAGCAGGCCAAGGTTAAGGCCTTCAGGATTTCAGATTTAGTTTTATGTTGGGATAAAGCCCACGAAAGAAGAGGTGATCACGACAAGTTCGACAAATTGTGGTTGGGCCCGTATCAGGTTTCTGAGATCCTGGGAGATAATGCATTCAGATTGAAAACGCTAACAGGAGAGGATATCCCATTGCCAGTCAATGGGCAGTTCCTCAAGCATTATTTCCAAGCGTAGGGTCCCTCCTGGATCCTACTTTGTACATAGTAGATTAGGTTGTTTTGTTCCCGTTCCCTTTTTGGGTTTTGGTTTTGGTTTGTTGCCCTTTGGGTTTTTGGTTTTGGTGTTTCTTCCCTTGAGTTGTCCGCTCAAGTGGTTTTGGTTTGGGTTCAGAATGGACTTGATTTTAGGGTTTTCCGTTGCGATGGAAGTGATGATATCTTGTCTTGCGCGAATTGGTCTACTGCCATGGGGTTTTTATGAATTTATGCAAACAATAGAATGCCAAGGTTGTTTTCCTCTTGTCATCATCCGGTCTCATAAAAGCTCGACTCGGGAGTTTAATCAGTTATTGTGTCTTAACACATGAGCCTGAGATCATCATGTCCTATTGGTTCAAACAAGCTGCTTTGAGTCATTTTGATTCCTTGGGAGGGATTACGGCAAGTGAAAATTTTAAATCTTGCTTCAGCGCCACTGCAATTCTCAAACCCATTGATAGCTTCATTGCTTACCAACCAATTATGGAATTGACGGATAATCAAGAGAAAAGGAGAAAATATGCTAAAAAGAAATATCAAAAGAAAGAAAATAAAAGAAATATCGTACTTTGAATATTGGTTTGGGAATATACGAGTAACTCCACCGGGGCTATGGACGCCTGGCTGGCAGTGGAGCAATATTCGTGAGAATTGTAGCGACAACCTCGTCGGGGCTATAGACGCCTGACTGGCAGCGAGGCAATGTCCGGGATGCTTTTGAAGTTAAGATACTTGTATAACCTGCCATAATCGATCTCGGGAGTCACGATGGTTTAGAGATAAGATAAACGCATAAGTCAGGAGATCTCAGATGAAGGTGTTTTGATCCAATATTGGATTCTTCTCCCTTTTTGAGTAAGTATCCTTTCCGTATGATGGTTAGAGGGATTGACCAAGGTTTAATTTTCAAAGTGTTTTTCAACACTTTCCCGTGGAGTCGCCAGATGTTGTGACCTTTTTTCACACATCACCCCATCAAGATGGGGACCCCCTAAATTTTGCTCCAGTCTGGTCTTTTGGCTTTGGTTCGCTCTCTCTCTGGTCTCTGGTCCTTCCGGGGATGTCCCGTTGTTTGACCCAGGTTGAAATATTGGTTAAGTCTGTGTAATTAGGGTTTTCATCCTTCAGGCTTATTTAAGGTCAAACCGAGTCATAAAATTGAAATCTAAGCTTAGTGCAGCAGTCAGAAGACTTCCAGCAGAGTCCCCCTAAATTTTCACTGTATTCCGGCAACTTACTATTTTTAGTAAGTATTCAACTTGGGACTATTTTATTGAGATTTTGGAATTCTGTCAGTTCCACTGCATCCGGGTAACATCAAGCTGTCTACACGTAAATTTTGAGCCAGATCAGACGACTTACTATTTTTGGCATTTCAGGCTTTAAGAGCCAAATTAGGGTTTCTACATGAGCTTTTCAGATGCATGTCTGGAGAATCCTTCTGGGTTTTCCAAAACCTTCGCAGTGATGTAACATGCAAACCGAGACAACCACTTTCAGAGTTCAGCCTTCGGAGGCTATTTTTAGGGTTCGCATGCAGTGTTTTTCAACGCATGTCGGGTTTTTCTTTATGGGTTTTTCGAGAGCTTCGCAACGGTGTGACTTGCAAGCAGAGAAGAACGAGTTTCGAGGACTTACTATTTTTAGCCAGTACATGCATACAGACCAGTTTTCTGGGTTTTTCTGGGTTTTTTGAGATCCCGCTGGCAATATGACATGCAAAACCATCCGGCAGTGAATGAGTCACTTTTCAGACAGTTTCTATTTTTAGCAGGTACACTCCGGCAGCCGCCCAACACTCCAAAATTCAAAGAAGCGTAATCCATACGTGAACGTCAAACCCGAGACCGTTCGGGATACATACAAGCCAAATTAGGGTTTCCACTTTTATAGGGGGGTAAAATCCAAAAATAGCCGAAACGAAGTACCCCACCCATGTCAGCACACTTCAAGGTACCTGTTGGCAAAATTTGAGCAAAGTCGGAGAACTTACTATTTTTAGTAAGTCAGGGCACGGCTATAAATAGCAGGTCTGCACCCGAGGTTGGCATCAGAATGACCCTCAAGCTATCAAGATCAAGCGTTGCAACTTTCAGGCAAAACGGAGCTACTAAAGTCAGAAAGTCAAACTTACTATAAATAGCAGGTCAGGGCAGAGGACTGAGAAAACAGGTTCACAAGGCAGAGAATATCATCTGATGAAATTTTCAGGCAAAACGGAGCCTTAGAGGTTGAAAATCAAGGGATTTGCTAAAAATAGCACAACTTGCTAAAAATAGAATGCAAGAGCAGGAACAGGCGGAGGCTTGAAAAAACGCCTAAGGCGAAAACGAAAGCTCACCTAGTAAAATGCGCCCATCTCAAGGTAGAGGCTTGAAAAAGTTTCTAAGGCGAAAACGAAAGCTCACCTAGTAAAATGCGCCCATCTCAAGGCAGAGGCTTGAAAAAACGCCTAAGGCAAAAATGAAAGCTCACCTAGTAAAATGCGCCCATCTCAAGGTAGAGGCTTGAAAAAGTTTCTAAGGCGAAAACGAAAGCTCACCTAGTAAAATGCACCCATCTCAAGGCAGAGGCTTGAAAAAGTTTCTAAGGCGAAAACGAAAGCTCACCTAGTAAAATGCGCCCATCTCAAGGCAGAGGCTTGAAAAAGTTTCTAAGGCAAAAAACAAAAGCTCACCTAGTAAAATGCGCCCACCTCAAGGATTGAAGACTAAAAAGTTTCTAAGGCGTGGAAAACAAAAGCTTGCCTATGGAAATGCGCCCTCAAGAAGGAGAAAAGGGTAAAAAAAAAAAAGTTTCTAAGGCATAAAACGAAAGTGTCAAGGGTGAAATGCGCCCTCTAAGACATGAAATGAAAGCTTGGCCTAGCATTTGCGCCCATGATGAAGAGGAGATGGCCGAAATTTTCCTAAGGCATGAAATGAAAGTAGAGAGGTCAAAATGCGCCCAAGGCAAGATAAAGTGGCTAGGACTTGGAGAAATTTCTAAGTCAAGAAAATGAAAGTTCAAGACCACATATGCGCCCAAGGATATTCTAACTGTTTGAGAATTTTCTAAGTGAGAAATCAAGGCTTGCATGAGTAAAATACGCCAAGGTTGCTGGAGAAAATTTCCTAAGGCAACAAAATAAAAGTAGACACATGAAAGTGCGCCAGAGGTGTAAAGTGAAGGAATTTTTTTTTTTTTGAAATAAATATTTCATCAAAATGTATACGCCTGTGGTAGAGAAAGTGCTAGAAATTTTTTCTATACGCCTGTGGTAGAGAAAGTGCTAGAAATTTTTTCTAAGTGATATAACACTTCACTAGGGAAAAATACGCCCTTGGCAAGGAAGGATGATTTGATGAGTTTTAAAATTCTCCGAAAGCAGTTGAAAGTTAACGAATCTTTTTTTCAAGGGGAAAATTTGATATCGACGAATATTTTCCATGGGTCAAGTGAAAATCAAATGAACCCGTTTAAAATGCACCCATGAGTTAGCAGAGTTTGAAAATTAATTTCCTAAGGGAAATTTTAATATTTTCAGAAGAAATTCGTTTTGCCTAGATTATTTTCCTGACAGAAGTTAAATCTCAAAGGACGAATTATTTCGAGCACGCAAACAATTTTTTAATCGCCCGGAGTTGAACGTTTTAATGAGAGAATTTAAAATGTCTAAGGCAAATTTTATGAAATCGAGGATTTAAATGACAGACATTTTAAAAAGTTGGAAATAAATTTGCTACTCCCACGAATTTTTTCGAGTTGAATTTATTTAAACACTGCGAGATTTTTAAATGGAATTTTAAATCAAGTCAAGTGATTGTTTTTTCTCGCGAGTTGTTTAAATCGCCAAGAGTTAACTGGCAGACTAAGAGGAAAATTCGAAATTTGAAGAAGAAGGAATCATTATTAATGGCGACTGCCATAATAACCGGCTGACGACTAGCCCACTACTGCGCTTGAATTAGAAGATTCCGAACGAAGATAGTGGGAAATTGATGAAGGTGCGAAAAATAGCCCCAGCACTACTTAGCAGGATTCTCCGAGAAGAGTTATTTAAACAATCTCTTCTCTCATTTCTCCTCACATTATTTCGAAGTTGAAGTTGCTGAAGAAGTTCTGGAGAGATTGAAATATTTTCCAAGTGGTTGAGGAGAGAAATTCTGTGAGAGTTTATTTTATTTCGGAGTGTTGAGTTGCTGAAAGTACGAAGTGCTGGAGAAATCTTCATTTGCCGAGACTCTTTCTTTCGAAAAGCTGAAAGTGTGTTGCTGCGACTTCGAAGTTGAAGGTTGAAGTTATTTTCCGGAGTTGCTAGAGAATTTAATTCTCAAAGAGCTGAAAGTGTGTTGCTGCGACTTCGAAGTTGAAGGTTGAAGTTATTTTCCGGAGTTGCTAGAGAATTTAATTCTCAAAGAGCTGAAAGTGGAGTTGCTGCGAAGTTTAAACGTTGAGAAGTTGAAGAGGTTGAAATTTCATATTGCTGGCAACTCTTTATTCCTCTAACTGCTGAAGTTGACAAAGTGAAGTCAAGGTTCGAACAATTTGTGCTGGAGAAATTAGCTACATTGCTGAAAGTTATTAACTTGCTGCGTTTTTTCTTCACCAGTCAGAAGTGCAGTTGCTGAGAGTTGTCTCTAAACTCAGAGATTTTTATACAGTACGAGGTTTGGAGTTAGAAATTTATGCTGAGAAATTTTATTTTCAAAGCTAACTCCGTATTCGCAGCCATCTAGGGAATTGTTTTATTTTAAAAATCTGCAGTCTAGCTTATCCTTCTATTTTATTTTGCAGATGGCTGGCGCAAAGGAGGTTGCAGGAACAAGCAGAGCCGCAGGCAGAGCTGCAAACACTGAAGCAGGCAAGGCTGGCTCATCTCGACAGGCAATGATTAAGAGGCTCGCTAAGCCATTTCTCCCAAAGTCAGCAATAGTTTCAAAGTTGGCAGGATTAAATGACACCAACCTTGGTTCATTTAATCTGAATGCACTCAAATCGAGGATGTTCGGGCTAAGGGGCCATCAACCATCAGTCACGGCACATAATATAATGAAGAGTGGAATCTACGCAGCTGCTAGTTTTCCGCCAGCAATTCAGTGTCCGGAACTAATTATGGAGTGCGCCAATCACTACAAGCCAGAACGTAGGACGATTGTCTCTCCAGAGGGTAAACTGCTCGCCAACTTCACACCGGATGCCATCGGAGAGGCATTTGGGATTCCAACTGCTGAGGAGATGTTATACAGAACAAATAAGAGGGCAGACAAGATGTACTCTTCCTCTTTCGAAAGAGTCACTGCAGTCATCAACAGAGTTTGGATGCAGAAGCCGAGGCCACCCCGCACTAAGCTCCCAAAGCAGATAATTGCCGAGGGCGTGAAACAAGACTACTGTGATTTGATAATGATGTTGAGCCGGGTGAATGGGAGTGCACAGGCTTACATTTTCGAGCCTTGGATGTTCTACTTCATCGAGATCATCTTGGAAGGAAAAGAGTGTGTCGATTGGGCTAGGATGATTAGCAACCACATCGATGAACAATTCAGGAGCTTGAAGGTGACGAAGACTTTCTACATGAGCTCATATGTAATTTACATGTTGGCGAGAATGACTAAGTACAGAGGGATTTCGTACAAGGAGCCAATCGGTTGTGCCCCTGGTCAATTCAAAATTCATGAAGCCTGCACGCAGCTACATTTAGCTAACATTGCCAACTATAAGCGGGCAAATGATGCATTCACAATGCACATTGCGAGGACGCTTCAGCAAAGGACGCAGCAGAGAATATCTAAAGAAGCACAGACATTGATTGAGGAATATGGGTATTGGCTCATCCAATTCCCAAAATTCACATATATTAGGCTGCAGGGGTTCACTTCGTATCCGTATCGGTTACCGCGATACCCCACTGATCACATAGTAATGCTTGAGGTATCTAGGCAATTGATTGCCT